>JAZEWT010000021.1:10624985-10638999 GCA_036362905.1 Mordacia mordax
AAATGACTTCAGTACATTTGGTGCGATAGGTGATTTTTCAGTGGTAAAAATTACTCATTTCTAAATGAGGCATTTACAAAGTAACACTTTACAAACGATCGTGCTTAAGAGCAAAATGATTTTGGCATGAACATATAACACCATAATGCAACGGGGGAAAAATATGCTGACGTTAACAATTAAAGAGATACTAAAAAAGATTTAAATCACAAAGGAGCTCAGTTTAAAAGTAAATTTCAAAAGCATGAATATAAAAGCAAATATCCAGTTACAATTGAGAGACTAATGCAGAGTTTCTTTGTAAGGTGTCATTGTCCAAGCAAAAGCGACCATCACACGATTCTCAACTACTGCGTGGCTAAATATGGAATGATTTGGCAGGTAACAATATATCGATAAAAAGCAATTCGTGCACCCAGCATGCAACCATCAAATCAGAATCGTGAGAACAGTTTCTTAAAGTTGATAGAAACGACACTCAAATGACAAGGCTAGCGCTAATGCTACTGCGAGAATTTTCTGTATCATGCCCTGCAGCGCTCCATGATTTTCTAGATGTTTTGCCACGTGCCGTTTGGCGCAGTATCCGACGTGTTGACTCACGTTTTGGGAATATCTGCGATCCGGTCCCTATTAAAAGTTCCCAGCACGTACGATGAAATGTCGGTCATCGTGCCAAATGACACGTGGTATAACCAGACGATGCACTGAAGAGCTAACCCAACTGTAGGCTATCACTGAATGAATAACTCCGTCACAAGTAAATTCAGAGAAACAGGGAATGGAGAAGGTAGCCACGCGGTGACCCGGTGCCAACATTTGCCAGACAATGCGTCCTATATCTGTTAAGACATTATCGGCCGAATATCAAATGTTTTTTTCAGCTATCACAGGAAACCCAGAATACACGGCAAAAAACCCACGCGGACATGGAGAGAAAGCGTAAACTCCACACATAAAGGCACCAGAGCCAGGAGTAGAACCCAGACGCAAACATAAACTGCACCAAGAAGACAGAGAAACAAAAGCAATTAGATGGTCCAATCAAGACTAAAAACTATCGAGTCTACAATCTAATCATCATCCTGAATCTTCACAATTACGGTTTAGTTTCAACCGGATCTGTGCGGTTTGGTGATATCTTTCTATGGTTCCGTATCTGGCACATTACATAAAATATGGCTCTAGCTATGGCTGTGGCTGGTAATCAAGTGCCACCTCCTCCAGTCAACACGTGACCCAGGATATATTGACAACTCATCGACTCGCAGGAAAAATAACTTGTTACAGAAATAGTCTTCGCTAAACGAGAGGTCACCCTGACACTCGTCAGTGAAGTTCCTCTCGTGCATCATGGCTGGTTAAAGGGCAATCTCACATTAATCAGCTCTATATCTGCAAAAGTATTCTAAACGTACTGTAGTTTGTTATTAAAATACCTTTCTAAAAATATTGTGCATGTACTCTATAAATATTAACGGCACTGAAAAAGCCTTCGCGAAAGATATCAATGTAAAAACACCTTTCTCCTAATTTTAAGGCTTTTTTGGATCCTTGTTACAAAAGAAGGCATCGTTTCTCAAATAGCTTTTCACCGATTTGTAATATTTTTCCACTCTTTTATAATAAAATTTTCAAACATTTTATCCGACTGTGCCACCAACATTATGTCACGGGACATAGAATCCAATAGAGCAGTGCGACCCATCGTGTCAGAGGGCGGCCCATTGAAGTGGATATAATAATAATTGCACTTCTAGAGCGCTTTTCACCCGAGGGTCAAAAAGCGCTGCACAGAGCTGTGGAGGGAACGCACGATTACAGAGCTACCTCTGTGAACCCTTCGAGTGAGCTCTGGTGTAAGCAGTCACTCTTCCAATATTCTACTGCTCGTGGGTAGCGACGTTCTCAGAGTGGAAGGGTCTGCATCTTACAGTGAACCTCAGAACTTTGTCACCTAGAGTCGAACACTCCCAGTATGGTCTGACTTGGTGAATGTGTCTGGAGTCGGGCATTCCTGCTCGTGTCACCTTTCGTGAACGGGTCTGGGGGGCTGCTCCAGACAAATAACGATCCTCCGAGGACCCTCCAACTAAAGGTGGCTGGCGGTAGAAAGGGCAACTGGCTGTAACAAAAATTCTGCTCCAATACGCACACCGGTGGGGTGAACCGGCCAACCTGAGTCAACTTGGATAGCGGCCGTTTAAACCCGTAAGAGCAACTCTCCAAATGAGAGAAATGCTTGTCGCATGACCGTTGAATTGTTGTTTCAAATTATCAGAGCCGACATTTACGAAAATTACATGCAAAATCTAATTTTATGCCACTACTTCGTTTCATAGAGTTTTTAGGCTGACTCACTACAGTTGTAAACCTGGATCTGAACCCAGGATGTCAACGGTGCTGGCTCAGTGCTTTAACTCGAGCCACCCAGGCTCCTCCACTATTTAGTCATTTTAAACGTGTGCCTTTTTTTCCGTGAGAACGTTTATTTTAATGTCAACTGTGCAGAAAACAACACTAGGCACAGATAAATGTCTATAGTGTGTATATAGACTCAATAACAATGACAAGTAGAGCAACGTCACCATAGGCCACTGTCAAACAGCATGCATCAGCATACTCTCGTACACATAAAGCAAAGCTGAACTAAACGCCAGTTGGTGTGGAGAATAAACCTCAATCTTACGTTGAACTCGGCACATAGCTCAATGGATCACTGCCACCCTGCAGCATGCCAGCCTATAAGCACGACAGTTACAAAACAGCAGAGTACACTCAGAACACGCAGTTGCGTTTGCATCTGGAAGCAAGTTTTCCTGACGCACGCAGCGGTTGTCCGACGGGCGTTAGGACATGAGACACTGCGCTTTTACGAGACTGCAGGAGAAATTTAGGAGAACAGGTGGGCCCCTTGACGCTGCTCATTACTTATCACGTCGGCCGCATGGTAGTATTGTTGTGTTGTCTGCAGTGAAAAAAAAATATAGTAAAAAATAAAGTAGGCAGCCAGTTCTGCAAGACGTGTCTAGGGCAGAAGGGATGACAGCCGAGGGTCAACAAACGACAGAACGGCAGCCAAGGAAAGGGAACACTCCCGACGGCACGTTCACCGAGGAGAAGGAGCGGCAATATCGGCTGTGTACACGCGGATCCGAAGATATGGCGACGGCTTGGGGAGGCCTTCGTCCAGCAGTGGATCGATTAATATCGCCAACGATGCTACCGCAGGTAGGTTCAATCCGTGTGCTTTGCGGGGAGTGTTTAACAGCCCCTTGACTGCGGTTAAGCCAGGCAGGATGTGAAGCACTTTTTAACCATGTCCCTGTTGGAGGTGACACAGAGGGCACACAGAGCAGGTGTCAGAGGGGCGTGCGGCAGAGGGAATGGAGAGTAAGGGTGAGTGTGTGCACAGGGTGGGGGCGAGGGGGTTAAACGTACCAGTCAGTGAAACAGAGAGGTGGCAAAACGTGAACAATTCACTTCATGCGCTCCAATCGAAAAGAGCCATTGCCCAAAACACTACCTATCCACCTATGATAATTATATATTTTTTCCCATCTTCTCGAGCTGTGAAGTGCAACAGAGTGGAGTACCGGCTGGACTGGCTGCCCTACACATGCTGGAGGAGGAGGATGGTTTCATGTGGCTCTGTGGCTACATGTCTAATGCTCAGTGTCTAGTGATGAGTGATTAGTTTTGAGTGTCTAGTGGTGAGTGAGTAGTGTGACAGGGTGGAAAGCCAGGTGAACTGGCTGCCGTCTGTGTGCTGGAGGAGGAAAAGGCTGTTGCTTGCCTCTGCAGCTATGTGGGCTGAAGTACACTCAGCAGAATTTTTCAAAACTGGATATTCACTTCAATTCGATATTCACCTAAAAGCTGGTTAGCTAAATATATACATTCCCATTCAAGGCATTGTTAAATCATTATGCTCTCTGTTTGCTGGGACAGGCTCCAACCCCCCACGACCCAGTAAGGAATTAAATGAGAATTGATAAGGAATTTATTAATTAAGTTTCTGCAACCTAATGTTGCCTCATATGTACACTTGTTGCTGAACATGGCTGTGAGGGACTTAATTTCTGCCGGATCTGTCTGGGTCAGCAACCCAAAAAATATTTCCTGATTAGGCACACCACATCCAGTATACCTCCCACTACGGCTATGACTACGAGTCCAGAGCCACCTTACTGCATCCTGCCAGCAGACTAGAAAATGTTCTGCAACAAATGAAGCTGCATCACGGTGTTTTACGAAGAGCGTCGACATGCAGCTGCTCACCTTGCATAGGGGATGTACGAGAGGCTGTACCTGTGTGCAGAAGAACACAGAACACTCCGGTTACATTCAGCTGCGCTGCCATCGGCAATTGAACGGAAAAATTTTGATATCCTATCGCATGGCTTGCCTTCCCCTACCTCTCTGCGGTAACTCGCGGATCTGAATCGTTCCAGTTTCTACTTCCAGAGCAAACAAATGCTGCGCGACGTTATAAGCGATAGCTTGTTCTTAAGATTTAACATTCTCACCAGGTCAGGGAGAGAAACTGCAGGATGCAGAAGAGCAATGCGAGAGGCTTGTTCTTCCACTGTAAACAGAAAATGGTGAGACAATGCCCGTGTGCAGAAACCCAGGCTCCGGCCAAAAAACCCGCGTAGGCAACAGCTCAACGGCGACGCAAACAGCACTGCTAGTTGCTGGGTTTACAATCATGACGACTCTGCTTGCCAAAGTTGCTCCTTCGGGATGGCCGTGTCGAGCGCTGGCCCCCATTCTCCTTCGCGACGTTTCACCTCCCACGTTGGGGGGGGGGGATCCTCGAGCGTTCTGCTACTGGAGGCATCCTCAGGATGGTTAAGGATGTCTCCAACGGTGGGAGGCGAAACGTCGCGAAGGAGGGAGAGGGCTCGACACGGTTGCTATCCCAAATGAATATCTTTGGAATGCAATTCTCATCGTTGAAGCCGTGAAAACCTACTTCAGTATGCTGGTGATGATTATGATGATGATTTGGACAATGTGAACAGCACCACAATGTGATCCTTCATCAGTCAGCCAACTCACATAAACCACTCTGAAAACATTTACTAAATTGCTAAACATTATTAACTTTAACCACGCACGTACATGTCTAATGGTTTTGAAACATCCTATGTATTAACATGACTTACAAACATACACAATCGGAAACTAAATGTGTGCACACGCACACACGTGTATGTTAGGCACGAAACAATTCGGAAATTAAACGTTCAACCGGCTTAAGAGTTGGAGCTCTAAGACATTCTGGGTCATGTGGTCATGGGTCAATATTGACATTTAAAAGCACTAAGGTAGTCCTTTTCATGTAAAAAGAGAAAATGTTTTAACCTTTTTGGCAATAATAGTGTCAAAATATTCAAACGTCAAAGACGTATTTCACAAGGCACAACTTTGCAAAAAACTATACATTCTTGTGTAAAAACATGCAAATACTATGCTCTGATAATTTATTCAATGTCATTGAGACTGATTATCAAACACAAGTGACAGCCTTTTTTCTGGCCTTGTCTCACCAGCGTTAAGCCAAATTTCGCCAAAACACAAGAAGCTCAGCCACACACCGCCCACTCAATCCGTGTGCCCAGTGGCTATTTAAGACCGACGATGAAAGCTGTGCCACACACGTGGCACAGCGCTGCAGGGTGGTCACCACATCGAGGCCCTCTCCCCATCGCACTTACCCAGAAGGCAGAGCAGAGTGTACACACCAGACAGAGCTGCACAGACACACAAAGAGAAATTATCTGATTGAGCCTTACAGAGTATGAAAGACCATACTTGCTGGCGAGCACCTATTCAGGCGTTAATCATGCACGATGGCATGGCATTGCCAGTAACACACCGGCCAGTTTTGTCTCTCCACTGCTTAACCTATCGCACTGCATTATGTACCCAATTGAAACGCAATGGACCTTGGGGAGGTTCAGATATTGCAACACATTTTTACGGCCAGATACCCTTCCTGATACCAACCTCTTTAAGTTGGAGGATTTATCAGATCATTATTTGTCTTGAACCTTCCCCTAGACCTGTTCACCAAGGGAGACCTTAGCATGAGTGCTGGACTGCAGATGTAAAAGTTCTGAGGTTCATCAGAACACGCATATCCCTCCAATCAAAGGTTATGATCAATGGGGGTGGAGGTTAAAAGAAAGACAGGAACACCAAACATGTTAATAACGTGAAACGATTTGACGATGATGACAACAGTTGTGAAGGCGCGAGCGGCCTCACCAGCATGATGCCGGTGGCGATGGCACGTGTCGGATTGAACATTCTCTTCAGCTGCTTCAGAGGCCCCATCAGGAAGCAGGTGCTGTGGGGACACACGGTCCAGCCGGGGTCACAGACAGACGAGCGAGCAGCGCTCGCAACACACAGGGAGAACGCCTACCTGTCCCCAACAGCGCGCACAGCACCCCATCTGCAGCATGGCTTTAAATGACCAGATGAGTTATGCGCTGAAAGCGTGTTGTCGGGCACACGCAACCGGTGAGATGACTGGGCTTCACACTCGTGTTTCAGCCACTACCTGCGTGTTTTGTGGGGAGTTTTTATTTTATTTTCTCATCTCATTGTCAGAAACTGCTTAGTCCTGTAGAGGGTCACGGTGAGTCGGAGCCTATCCCGGCAGACACAGGGCGCAAGGCAGGGATATACCCACGATGGGACTCCAGTCCATCACCGGGCACTGAGGGCGATTTAGACTGCAAGCCAATGAACCTATGCAGCAGCATGTTTTTTGGACTGTGGGAGGAAATCGGAGTGCCCGCAGAAAACCCACGCGGACACGGGGAGAACATACAAACTCCACACAGAAAGGCACCCGAACCGAGATTTGAACCCGGGACTTTCTTGCTGTGAGGCGACAGCGCTACCCACTGGGCCACCGTGCCACCCATTTTATTTTATATTATAATAATAATAATAATAATTGCATTTATAGAGTGCTTTTCACCCGAGGGTCACAAAGCGCTGCCCAGACCTCTGGAGAGAATGGCACATCAGCAACAGAAACGACATAGAACAGCAAATTAGCGACAATAACGTTTTCTTGGGGTTTTTGTTATAAATCTGAGCTGTAGAGTGAACGGCATGTCAACAACAATAACATCAGGACAGTTCAACTGAGAGTGAAATAATGGCTATAACTTATAGGACATCAAATAAACGATACAAACAAAATTGTTCAGGTGCAGATTGCTGCAAGCCATCATCCTGGCACGACAACAATGAGCCACATTAACAGTCCTAGCCAGAGGACTTGAAAGCCTTATGGAACAAGTGAGTCTTGAGACGACATTTGAAGATGTCTAGGGACTCTGCTGATCGAATCTCCAATGGAAGGGCATTCCCCTTCCATTGGTGTTATTGTTTGAAATAGAACAATAAATCACCAAACGGACGTCAAGAGAGAACCGTGCAAGTGAAGTCCTTGGTTACAATCTGCAGCGCTATGCAAATGACCACCAAGTCAGGGCAAGAAACACAGTGGGGCACCGATGAATAACAAACACTGTGACAAGCTGTGACATCATCTTACCTGCAAAGAGCACAGACGTTCCCCAGCGTGTAAAATACAGCGAAGAGGATTAACCCATTCCTCAGCCACAGGAACACAGTGCCCTGCCACAGAGCATTGTAGGAAGGGACAGGCATGGATTAAAAGATCGGGTAACATGCTCAGACTGTCAGTTAAGTCAAGTACAGAGACTTCGTTTTCACTTTTTTTCTGTCCAAGGGCAGGTTTATTGGCTCAAACTCCCTGAATCCACTCCAATCTTGAGCTTTTTATCCTTCGCTTCACTGCACAGCCCCCTTTCCTTCAAGCTGCCAAACGGCAACGTTTGACGGATCAAAAAATGTAAGGCCCCATTGGCATACATTTATTAAACAGAGGAACTGCTGGACCGGTATGAGATGTTTGCCTCCAATGACTAGGTCATGCGGTAAACACCAGTGAGGAGATTACATTTTGTACCAAAACTGTGATGACACCTAGTGGCAGGAAGCAGCATGAGACACTAACGCCATAACATATCCCTTATGATACACGCATGACATTGTGCAAATGCAAATCAATTATACATCACGACAGCCATATAATATGATACTTTGCGTCCGATTCAATGCATGAGAACGAACATGCCAGCATTACAATAAAACAAAATTATTTTCACGAGGCAGACAAACACATTGCATTGCTAAATCGTCATCCGTGTGACAATTCGGCAAACTGGAGAGCGAATGTGACATGCAAGCATACAAAGGCAAAGATCCCCTGCATAGCCTTTACATACTATGGGGTCAAGTCTTTTTATCCAACACATATAAAGGCCAGCACGGAAAGCGCCACGGCTGATTTCCTTTGTCTCTAGTCACAATGGTTTCTCACTGCACCAGCTACACAATTGAGGCTGAGTCGACATAGAGGAGGCCTAGGATGGGTTCACAAAATCGTCACTGGTGTTGATTAGCCCTACACACACCACTCAGTAACAGCAATCGCCATTTGCCACTCATTGTTAGCAAAGTCACCAAAGCTATTGTGCCAGGAAATATACACTTTAAAGCTACGTGAATAATCAAAGGCTCGATGGCAGGAGGTCAGGGGACAGACCCAAATACCATGGGTTGCCTGAATGAAATAACTAGCACATGTACTACCTAAAATATGCTTACAATCTCTTACAAACAATGCTGTAAATCTAACCAAGTATAGACAACCTTACAGCAGTGAGTTCAGATAAATATATGAACAGTATAATATTTCGTGACACATCAAGAAATTCAAGGACATGATGATCATCACTACATTCATATCCTGTAACTGTGTAATCATGTCACAAGTTTGTATCCTCATGAGTTCCTATTCTTTCAAAATGCATAAAGATTACTTAAAAGTTTTCCACTGCAGTTTACTCAACTTAATCCTGCCATAAATCTCCTGATCGTTAGAATTTTACAATTTATAACACTTATAATGCTAGCATCTTATAAATACAAGACATTGCTAAATGCTGAGAAATGAACAGCAAAAACAATGGTCATAAACCACCACGCGGTCAATTGCTCCAGAAAACATTTCACAAAACACTAATTTAATGGGTTGACAGCTATATTTTTTTAAACTTTAATTAAACTACAACACTATAACTAAATTAAGCTTATACAAAAGTAAACCGTGAGATTTGTGTGCTTACATTCTACAATACAGCCATAACATTTTCAAATTCTTAATAACAACTGTGCACACAAGACCACGAGCTTGTGTTTTTGACCAGGCATCGCATGCCTAGACTTCCAAAAGCCAAACCTACCATGAAATCCATTAGGTGCATCCAATTGCAAGCCACCTGATGAATTATTAGGAGCGTCTCTGTACTGCAGTCAACCCTTTTCACCATTAATACCGCTGGGCATAAGTGCCGAATGCCTGTAATCCAGTATCGTGGCGGTGAGGGTTGGCGGTTCGTCCAAACGTGGGCGCAAAGGTGCCATACTCTGGCTCGCCAGGAGAATGCGATCCAGCAAATGAGGACTAATGTCCATGTGTCCCATCCTCATGTGATGGTGTTACCCCCTCGCACACGTGGCTCTTCTCTGGAGCATGTTCAGGAGCTTGCTAACAGCTCAAAGAAAAAAACAGTGACGATTTTATGAACTAGTCCTAGGCATCCCCTAGGTCGATTCAGCTTCAAATGAGTACCTGCAGGTGTGTAAACATTGCCACTAAGAAGACAAAAAGCGACCCGTGCGTGATGTGGAATGCTGACCTCTACGTATGCCATGCCGGACTTCACAAGTGCTACTTGCTAACATAACTTGACCCTACAGTATGTTAAGAATATTTGGGAGACCTTTGTCTTTGTGTCCACATGGGGTGCGAGCACAATTGTGACCGAAGCTGTGCCTGCTCTCTCACCAGGATGGAGCATAGGATTCCAAAGATGAAGCAAGCAGCGAAGCCTTTCAACCGAGTCCCCCAACTGAGCGTGGATCCTTCCACGATCTGGGGGCGCAGGGCAGCGGGGTGGCACGTTGCACAGGTGACATCACAGTCGCATGGCTTACAATGGAAATGAGCACAACACAGATTGTGATTTGCTCAATTATGTATTCGTCAGCGTGGAGTAACGAGGTCCTGTGCCAAATAATGAGAGTGATTGGATGGACAGAGGCACTGTGAATATATGGCTAGCAGACAATAGTTATAATTTATATATAATGCTACAGTTGGGGTGTCATTCCAAATTCTTTCATTGTTCCTATTGGCCGGTTATGTTACGTGCAGGCTGTTGTCTTGGCTTGGAGCTGATCGCATCATCACCTTCGAACGGTGCTGGTGAGAAACAAACCTGACCTCGGCAGCCAGAAACCGCCGTAAAGGCCAGCAACAATAAGTGTCAACTTGTAAAGCATTGCACAGTATTCGCTCGCTCTTGGACAGAGAGAAAGACTGGGAGGAGGTGTCAGAAAGCACCGACAAGCAGCAAGGTAGCCACACAATGAGCCGGTGGCAACAACTGCCAATGATCTATAGTTCTCTCTATATATTTCGGCGTTATTAACCAATCAGTTCGTGGTTATATATGGAAGTCAACTGGAGCACCCGGAGAAAACCCATGTATGAGAGGGGGAAACACTCTATCCCATATCCACGGAGCAGGTTTAAACCACATTTTTGCTGTACCACACAATATCCGGGCAAGCCAGCATACAGCAACTCCACACGCTTTCGAAAGGAGCTTCACTACATTTGTGCAACGTTTTTATTTTAGTCTATCATTGACAATGGGCAATTGGGTTTTATTCGAATGAGAAGATGGGCTGAATGTAGAGGTGTGGGCAGATGTTATGTGCACTAGCAACATGCCACTCATCGCTTATTAAATGAATCAATGCCACTGTTACAAAATAAATACACGAAAAGTTATCACGCAAAGGAGCAGGCAGGCAATAACAACCACCATTCGCCACTAAGTGGCGGTGACGTCCCTACTGCGCCTGTGGCAGGCCAGAGGCACATTGGGGTCAAAGTGCAGGCAAGCACGAGGGTTAGAACAAACCTGTGAAGGAGGATTTGAGATATGCTGCTCAGCTCGAGATCTGTTACAGATATCCATGACAATCCTCAAACGAGGATATGTTTGGACGATGATGATGCTGACATAACTAAATTCTAGGTGTGAATTGGTTACAATAATTGTGGCTATGAATGGAAAGAGCAGCTTTTCGAAGCAATCATCATGAATGGACCCTTCCTTGGTGCTTACAACGTATGTAATTCATCTATATTGTTTTCATGTTTGAAATAAGTAAAGCGGCAGCACTGCAATATCTTACTTATATCACTGTCGGCAGAAGGGCCTCCACTTGAGGGAACTCCAGTGAACCCCAAATAAAGGTATTTAGTCATTTATTTTATAGTGGCCAGACGCCTTCAAAGAGGTTGGAGTACCCATTTTTTACCCCACCACACGTAACCTGTAAATTCACTATGGTGGTTGCCCAATTATACTGCTGTGTGGACAGAGGTACTGCGGTGATTGAAGAAACTTTGCACGAGTATGTCAGCTGAAACCTCGAGACATAGAATCCAACTAGCCATCTCTGGGCTAAAATGCCAGTGTACTAACCATTACAAGTGTTCATGTATAGATGCAAAACTGTAGCCTGGTATAATAATAATAATTGCATTTCTCGAGCGCCTTTCACCCGTGGGTCACAAAGCGCTGCACAGAGCTGGGAAGAGAACGGCACGTCAACGAGATAAGAACGTCAAATTAGCAACAATAAGGTTTGTATATGTTATACGGGTTGTAAAGCGGACACAGCAGCACTTTCTTCGCACTACAAATGCAATAACAATATTTATTATTTATTTTGCATTCAGAACGCCTCTCCGCGAATGCTTTCACACTGTGGTTGTGAAATTACTGTCAGCGATTTACAGCCCTCTTTAAATGTTTACTGACAAAAGCCATACGCTGTAAACGTGTAAATCCTTCGTCGGAACGGTCGAATTTTGCAAGGCGGTGTCAGGTTCTACACGGCACACTTCACGATAACAAAATGTAACACCTGTTGGTTTGCACAAGCTCTTCAGAATGCAGACGCGACTCAAGCTGCAGTAATACCACACTGCAGATATATTTGTGTTTATTCACATTTTAAAAACTGTTTTCCCCCCGACCACAACTTGTTTATCCTAATAGTTGTGTCGTCATCACGTCATTAAATATAACAATACAATAATAGTTTTCTATTGCAATTCATAACGCGCACAGCATTCACGGAATGCGGAAGATATTTGTTTTAAGAGACAACAGCTCAGAGGCGCGAGTAAGCCGCAAAGAGGTGGCACAAAGTCAATCGTACGGTGAACCAGTGCCAACATCTTCCACACACGTTTTCCAACATATTATGTGAATAATAATTGTCATTGCATTTATACAGCGCTTTTCACCGGAGGGCCACAAAGCGCTGCACAGAGCTGCGGAGAGAACGGCACATCAACGACAATGGCAGAGAACGCAAAATCAGCAACAATAACTTTTTGGGGTTTTTTTACAAAACCAAGCTGTGGCGAGAACGCCATGTCAATAACAACACCAGAACAGCTCAACTGAAAGTCAAGCAGCAGCGACAATTTATAGGGCATAGAGTCAGCAGAAAAACAATTTCTTAAACAAACAAGGAAGGAACATATGTTCCCGAGCAAGTGCAGATCGGAAGAGAGCCAACATCCCGGCACGGCACCACTGAGCCGCATCAACAGTCCTAGCCGGAGGACTTGAAAGCTCTGCAGAACAAGTGAGTCTTTAGACGAGATTTGAAGATGCCCAAGGACTCAGCTGAATGAATCTCCAGTGGAAGGGCATTCCAGAGTCTTGGAGCAGCACGTGAGAAGGCTCTGTCACCCATGGAATGGAGGTGTGACCTGGGCACATGCAGCAAGCCTCTATTGGCGGATCGAAGTAGTCGTGTTGAGGAGGGTGCCTGAAGTAGGTCACGGATATTTGTTGGAGCTGCGCCAGTGAGAGCCTTGTAGGTGAGGAGGATCTTGAAATCAAGCATGTATTTAACAGGTAACCAGTGGAGAGACATCACTACTGGGGATGTGATGTTATTGGCCAATTAATATATATATATAAATCCTCTGGCAAGGCCTGTTGATGCAGCTCAGTGTCGTCATGCCAGGATGATGGCCGACCTGCGCCTGCTCGGGTATATTTATTCCTTCCTTGTTTGTTGAAGAATTATTATGTTTTTGTCGCTGATTTTACGTCCAATAATTAATTTATTGCTACTGTTTGACTTTCAGTTGAAATGTCCTGATGTTGTTGATGTACCGTTCTCTCCACAGCTCGGATTTGTAACGAAGAAAACCCCCCAGAAAACGTTACTGTTGCTGATTTGCCGTTCTTATGTGGTTGTTGTTGGCGTGTCGTTCTCTCCGCAGCTCTGTGCAGCGCTTTGTGACCATCGGGTGAAAAGCGCTCTATAAATGCAATTATTGTTATTACATATAAATTTATATATGGAAGGATACCGTATATAAATATATATGTAATAACAATAATTGCATTTATATATGGAAGGATACCGCCCCTCCTTGAACCGCCACCTTACAGTGGTGGAGGGGTTTGTGTGCCCGAATGATCCTAGGAGCTATGTTGTCGAGGGCTTTACGCCCCTGGTAGGGTCTCCCATGGCAAGCAGGTCCCAGGTGACAGGCCAGACGAAGAGCGGTTCACAAGCCCTTCATGAATAAAAGACCAATGAGGACCGTTACGTCGCCCGGATTGGCGTTACCGGGGCCCCATCCTGGAGCCAGGCCCAGGGTTGGGGCTCGCAGGCAAGCGCCTGGTGGCCGGATCTTTGCCCACGGGACCCGGCCGGGCTCAGCCCGAAATGGCGACGTGGGCCCACCTTCCAGTAGGCTCACCACCCGCAGGAAGGTCCGTGA
>JAZEWT010000021.1:10660888-10674095 GCA_036362905.1 Mordacia mordax
AAACTCCACACAGAAAGGCACCCGAGCCGAGAGATTCGAACCCGGGACCTTCTTGCTGTGAGGCGACAGCGCTAACCACTGGGCCACCGTGCCGCCCATATGTAAATGTGTGTATGGTAAAATATAAAAGGGCTGAGAGGAATAGGGGTGAAACCCATTGATAGATCACAGATGTTTATTATTACAACATGAAATACCCAGTGAGTTTACAAGCTCTGGATTTGCGATTCCTGCAGTACAACAACAAACGTTAATAGTCCGCATGCCCATCCCAACAACGTAAACAATAACAAACGTTATAAAATCAAATTCATACTTTTTGGATTACGGATTTAGTAACTTATAGCAGACTGAACGAACATGGTTATTAAATCTGAACCCAGATTTAATGTTGTTTGATGTAAATGCGGACAATGCAGATGAAAGAGTATTCAGTACAGCAAAGATAGCATTTACATTTGAAATGGGATCTAAGAATTGAGGGCACGTCTCGAGTTAACGAGCGTTTTGCTTGCGGCGTGAGGAGGGTCACTGGTGGGTTACACGTTCGTGAAGAACTTCGTGTCGTGGTGAAGAACCGCGTGTCGTGGTTCTTCACAATGGTGCGTGCACGTGTGTTAAAGGGTCAGGTTGCTTGACTCAAGGTGCACCTGGCCTTGCATAAGCGCCGTGGTGACGTCCACCGCCACTTGTTGTGACTATAATGAGAATGTGTTACATTTATATATTAGCGCCTTTCCCCTAGAGGCCCTTAAGCACTGCAAGAATAAGAGGTGGGGGAAGGCAGCCATGCTGATAGCCGGCGCCAACCCGCCAGACACTGCGTCCCTATACATTACGATGGGTATCGGACAATTACAAAATTAGTATTTTTTTGTTTTGGGAGGAAACCGGAGAACCAAGAGAATACCAAAGCAAAACCGAGAAAGAGCACACACTCCACACAGAAAAGTTCCCGAGGGGGGAATCGGATCTCCACGGGCAGGACCGTCTTAACAGCATTATCGGCAGGCCTCTGGGCAAAGCAGTGCACTGGGGGCCCCGACCTACACAACCACTCTGGCTACATAGATTAGCGATGATGAAGGGAGCTCCCTATGCTCGTGGGGTCGCGGGCAACTGCCCAGCGTGTCCATGCGTTAAGACGGCACTGTCCACGGGCAGGATCTTCTTTTTGTGAGGCACAGATATTATCACTCACGACGGCTCTTGTTGGTTCCTTGCTACCTGTGTCAGGTCGAGCGACTGGAGAGATGCCTCCCGCACATCAACCACCACCGGCAGGAGAGCCTGAGGACAGTGAGTATAGGACAGCAATTCCGAATGCAAAGCAATGTCCATTATTATGATTATTATTCTCACTTGTCCAAGAAAGCCTCACTGAGTCCCATTACTTTTTGTTCGTGAGGTTCCCACCAAATTGTTCACGGTCAGGGACAGCGATTGCTCTGTAATGTCCAGTTGCGTCACTTAAATAGTACTCTCTTTAAAAATCAAATCGGGCAAATATATAGCGGGATGCCTATATACAACGACTTACTGATAACAGCAACAAAATAATGGGTGCGTATGTGCTGAGCGGCACATACTGTTACCTACGCTTTCACACTCCTCTGCTTGTGATCCATTGTTGACTGGAAGGGAATAACTCTGAATGTGCAGCACCTTGGCCCAGTGCGTAGCGCTGTCGCCTCACAGCAAGAAGGTCCCGGATTCGAATCTCGGCTCGAGTGCTTTTCTGTGTGGAGTTTGCATGTTCTCCCCGTGTCCGCGTGGGTTTTCGCCAGGCGCTGCGGTTTGCTCCCACAGTCCAAAAAACATGCTGCTGCATAGGTTTATTGGCTCGCAGACTAATTTACCCGCAGTGCCGGGTGATGGACTGGCGTCCCATCGTAGGTGTATCCCTGCCTTGCGCCCTGTATCTGCCGGGATAGGCTTCGGTTCACCGTGACCCTGTACAGGGCGAAGTGGTTTCTGACGATGAGATCAGATGGGAACCCTGAATGTGCCTGATCCAGTCAGGCCTCGAAAACAAAAGCAGGTTGATATTGGAAATCTATTTGCATTACCTGTGAAGCATGCATGTTACCATTGCACCACCCTGCCGCCTAAGTCTGAAACACTGTGCGCTTTAAATAATTACAAGCATGATATTGTTGGAATACAATGGGTTGAAAAAAACTCGCAAATATGGTATGTGTCCGTACAGGTGCATGTGTGCATTGTGGGGAGCGGTGACTCAGTGATTAGCGTGCTAGGCCGCGGACCCAGCGACCCGAGTTCGATTTCCACTTACGGCCAACACTGGTGACGATTTCGTGAACTGGTTCTGGGCCTCCCCTAGGTTGACTCAGGTTTAAATGAGTAGCTAGTACAGTGTGTAAACATTGTCACTTTGTCACTAAAGAGACAAAGGCGGCCTGGCGTGATGCTGGTCACCCACCTCCTGGTGTGCCGTGTGTTAAACCTTACGGGGGATCTTTGTATTTGTGTGTGCATTGTGTTTGTGAATGTGGACAATTCCATGGCAACATAATTACAAAACTAATGCAAATATCGGCGATGGACTGGCGTCCCATCGTCGGTATATCCTTGCCTTGCGCCCTGTGTCTGCCGGGATAGGCTCCGGCTTTACCGTAACCCTGTATAGGACTAAGCGGTTTCAGACAATGAGATGAGATGCAAATATATTTAGACACAGCTCACAAACGTGCTGTGCAAGAACAGTTATTAACTAGAAGAGCTCACATTATTCTTGTGTCGAATGTTATGGTTATCAGGTCCTGGCGGCTCACGGTAATTTTCATCATGTTTTCCCATCCATTCACAGGAAATCGAATGCTTGGCAAAACAGATGCTGTTCCTAAACCAGAGGATGGAGGTAATTAAGCTGCATTCTAGAATGCTTGCATTAGAATAACAGCTGTAAGCAGACACCTATTAAGGCTGACATGGTCAGGAATCACATATAGCCAATTCCATGCGAGCCAAGTTCCCTTTTGTGCTTTACAGTCCTGACTGACACTGTGACCTTTCAGGCTGAGGTCACCTCGAGGAGGCTCAATCCGAGCTCAGCAAGATACCAAATGCCACTTGCGTTATGGGCGGTTGGGAATTAAACCTTGGTTGCTGGGATTGTGCTACTGTTCTCCACTACATCCATCCCCGCGGCTTCAGAACTGTTTGTGCAAGGTCTGTTGAGCGAGTAGCTATTAAAGTCAGTGTTAATTGGTCAGTAAACGTCTATGAAAGTCAGCAACAATTGGTATCTGAATGTGGTATGGGACGCCTCTACATCAAGTTTTCCTAAACTCCAATCCTCTCAACCCACCATGCTACGGCTTTCTGCATTTACCAATTGCCTTGGACTTTGTAGACATCAGTGTATTTTTCCGTCAAAAATAACAGCATGCAAGGATCGTGTTTTGTTGATTAACAATTTTAAAAACTCGATAAAGAAATTTCCACACCAAAAATTGCCTTTCCAAATCAAAGCAAACGTGATATTAATCTTGTAAGGCAGTTGGTCCTTCCCAAAGTCAGATCAGACCCAAATTTTTGTGAGCAATTTTTACTATCGAAAAAAAAGACTGAGTTAAGATTTGAGAACCATCAGCCAAGCCGTCTTTGTTCCAGAGCCATTCAAAGAGCGGTTTACCCACACAGTGCACGTTTCTTTTATATTAAGTGATAGAAGTCGTATTCAAATCAGAAGAACCGGGTGGGCAATCGGGTTGCCACCTGTCTTGATTTTTCCAGGATCGTCCGACTTGTTGAGGCAGCTGTCCTAGAAAACCTGTCAGTTTTCCCAGAACAAGTTTTCAAAGTCCGGTTACACAGCACACAGTTCTCTCTTATTTTTCTTAACCCATGCACAAAACCTCTAACTCTCTAGTGGCCCAGACGCGGCAATCCCAATGCGCTGTGAAGCTATTTTCCAAGGGTTCTCAGCCCGAGCTAGAATTGAAAATGGCAGAGTGCTCTTGTCGCAGCCTGTGTGTGAACCAACACTTCCCATACGCCCACTCTGATTCCCCTTGCCACGCGTGTGTCAGATCGCAGAGTCTCTCGGCTGGAAGGGAATGATCAAGCGAGCCCCGCTGTGGTAAAGAGTCCACCGTCGTCCACGAGGCAACATCGGACAAGTGCAGTGTGTGAAACATACTTTGAATGGCTCCAGGACAAAAACGGCTGAGCAAATTGTCCTCAAGTTTTGTTCAATTATTTATTCTATCGTACAATTTGCGTCTGAAGTTTTGGGACCAATGTGACTTCGGGAACCATATAAGCCTAATAACACGGTTGCGTTGATTTAGATAAGTTTTGTGTGTGCAAAAAAAATCAAGCTTTTTGAATTAACAAAACAATCCATTCACCCCGTAATTTTGATGGGAAAATATAGTATAATAGTTTATTACATTTATATAGCACCATTCACCTAGTGGTCCAAAGGCATTATAGGAAATCACAGAGATGATGGGGTGTGGTGGAGGGAGTTACACGGTCAGCCAGTGCCAACCCACTTGACACTGCATCCTATAGACCATGATGGTATTGGCCAATTGAGTGTTTTTCAGTTGTGGGAGGAAAACAAAAAACCCTGAAAGCAGCCCACGCAGAACAGGCAGAGGACCACACTTACTCCGCCCGAGGCAGAAATTGAATTGCCTCGGCCAGGCCATTCTCTCGTCTCCTCAAATAAAATATCGAAAATCGTTTGGTACATCAGCATGTCGGCTTTGCATACCAGTATCAGAGTATAGAGTAGCATTTGTTTCCGTTAAGCTCTGGCAAATTTCGACTTTTAAGGTCTCATTACCAGAGTGGGCGGCGTGGTGCCGCCCTGACGCCTCACAGCAAGAAGGTCCCGGGTTCGAATCTCTCGGCTCGGGTGCCTTTCTGTGTGGAGTTTGCATGCTCTCCCCGTGTCCGCGTGGGTACTCCGGTTTCCTCCCACAGTCCAAAAGCATGCTCCTGGATAGGTTGATTGGCTCGCAGACTAAAACTGTCCCACAATGCCCGGCGATGGACTGGCGTCCCGTCGTCGGGTGTATTCCTGCCTTACGCCCTGTGTTTCCGGGATAGGCTCCGGCTCACCGTGACCCTATATAGGATTAAGCGGTTTCAGATAATGAGATGAGATGAGATTACCAGAGTGCATTCGAATGAAGGGAAATTTGAGCAGAGATGGCTGGGGCGAATTAAATCGACCATGCCTGTACCCCTCACAGGGCCAATGCCATTTAACATTCTGAGTTCAAATATTAAGCCATGTGTGATAAGACCAGATTCCCACGTGCAGAAAATTTATAGACTAAGTCTTAACCACTGATAACTGCAAAAAAAAATCGGTTTGTCATGAAACCTATCAAAAGTGCTCACTAGCACTTTTTAGAAGTGTTGTCCCTGTCACACACCAGGAATTAATTGTTCAACGTTTATGTCTACAAAAAGTGAATGATTTTGTATTGCATATATCTTAATATTTATTTTACTGTTCAATGTGCCCCCCTTATACCAGCCATGGCACTTGGATTTACTGTACCATCTCATCCTCCAAACCCAGAAGGGGGGGGGGGGGAGCCGTGGTGGGTCATTCCATTACGGTAGATAACACACATATCAGCAGGATAATAAAATCTTTATTTACAATTCTGCACAAAGACATTTGCGATCTGAAAAAACACAGGGGCGTAAAGTGGCACGAATAGTGAGCTATTGTTATGATTTAGTGGGAGTGGTGGTAATTTAGGATTAAGTTGGGCAAACCACTCTCATTGAGTATCAGGGGATACCATCAAACACTGGGTGAGCGATGCCTGCACCTCAAGTGATACTCCTTGACGTAGGTCAGTGGTGTCCTCTAAGACGTTGCCTGATATAACGCAAGACTCTGCTGATCGCAGAACTCGCAGGAATGGTGTTAACGTTCCCCAACGAGCGACTCCGATAGCGTAACATCCTGTACAATTGTTAATCTTTCATGATTATTTATGATATACGCTATATTATACAATTCGACTCGTGATTCACCATCACTCCAAACTGGGTTTTTTTTTCAGACAACAATAAAATATATAACACGAGCAAATTCCACGCCTGGTTATAGACGAGACAGGGGCGTGAGGAAACCACAGAGCGAGGGGGGGGGAGAAGTGGTCTCGGCGGTCAGCCGGCGCCAACCCCCCACACACTGCTTTTCAGCCAATTACTGTTTTTTTTTAGTTGCGGGAGGAAACTGGAGACCCTGGGAGAAAACCCAGATAGAACAAGTTGAGAACACACAAACCCCACACAGAAAGGTGCCCGAGACGTAAATCGAACCATCTCGCGCCTTGTTAACGGGAATGCACCCTACACCCTGGTAAAGGTGCAATCGGTAATGGTGCAGCCCTGCAATTGCTCGCTCATGTCACTACTGGTGGAACGGCCTCCGTTACAGTGAGCTATACAGACCCTCTTTATACAGATTGTTTGGGCATGCTCGTCCATGCTGGCTAGACGTCTTGGAAGAGGGAGTACCCCCACTTTACCCCACAACACGTAACTCCACTGCTCGACTAACTGCAGTGGATGGGACAGAGATATGGTGCTATTTAAGACACCTGCTGTGGGATTGAACCGGGGACCTCTGGATTGCAAGTGCGAGTGCAAGCGGCGTTACGCCACAGCAGCATCCCAGAAGGAGGCTAACAGCAGAAGTGAAAGTCAACTGGTCCAGTATGGCCCACCGTTAACAAAGTAATGGGCATTCAGTACAGTTGAGCAATTGCGGGAGGCGGGACTTGAAATAGGGCTGTACCGGTGAGAAATGTAATTTACTTTCAGCCTTGGTCACACTCACAAATCATCCAACCACAAGACGTCGATCGATTAACCGACAGTAACGCAAGCATTTCATAAAAGCAAACGAACGCGATGTCTGATTAAAGAATTCACCCCGCTGGTGTTAAGTTATGTTTGAAATTCAAGTTGAGACGTGTGTTTGTAAAATCCTCATCATTGTCACTGTGGGTATTTAAACATTACAAATATGCCATCAATCAGCACCATCTGATCAGGTGGCACCGCTATATGGAGTTACATCAAAGTTGTCAACCTAACTTTAGTTAGAAGGCTGTCGTGACCAGTGTTATCGATGAATTCCATTTTTTGGGTTAGGTCACGTAATAAATGTTTGTCGTAAACCCTCCACCACCCGACAAAGGCCAATTAGCAACGTTTGTTTATGGTTGGGGTATCACCTCTGTGCAAGTTGGTGCTGTGTGAGTTTGTCTAATTGTCCAATGTTGCGTGTTGTTTTATATTTATGATTACTGTCCGTTTCATATATGCATATATTATTACTGTGACTTTATTTGCGTTTTGGTTTTGTATTACGTTGTTCAATTCGGACGTTTGTTGTGTCGCAGGAATCCCGCATCTAGAGCTTGCAAGCTCACTAGGTACTTTCTGCCGTAATAATAAATATCTATCATTTGCTTGCATATATACGTAACTCAGGCCCAACGCAGACACACTCCGCACAAGCGCACTGCACCAAGCACTACCAAGCACTCACGATGCCGGCATGTGCACTGTCTTGTGCCGCCACGATTAATGTCGTGCGCGCATGCAGGGCACGTACTTTGCGCTAAACGACGTAAACATTTAACTCTTCTGTGAAGAATGGGCGACACGTGTTGACAGTGAGCGGCACGGCAATTCACGTAGATCAGCCATGCTCGCTCGTTGGTTTTCGCGAGCCGTATTAATTTTTATATGACAGGCCGTTAAACACATATTTGTGAGTTTCACAATACAAAACATATTACATGATAATTTTATACGCCTTTATTTAAAGCAAAACATTTGTGCTTGCACTATTTTTCCAAGATAAATGGATGCAATTGGTCGTTTGTAAACAGAAATAAGAAGGATGAAGGTTTTGGTGCCTTCGGCAAGTTTTTTTTTATCCCCTTGAAGCCCAACGTACACGGGGAGACGCGTTCCCAGAGACATTATTTCGGAGCAAAAATTGCGTACACTTCGACTATTCTTCAAAGAACGTTTTTTGTATTGTTTTAAGTAACAAGTTACTTTGAAAGCTGCTTTGAAACTTTGAAAATATATATATACTGTGAGGATACCCTTTCAAGCAGTGCATTAGTCATGATTTAATGGCTTGTGGCCAAAGGCAACATGATTATTAGAATGTTTTATAACACCTCTTTCCCACTCGACACTCGAACCATGCCAGGGTCTTGCCAGCCCAGCGCAGATTAAGACACATCAAGTTGGAGACCAGCATATCTCGGTTTGGTGAATAATACATTCACATTTCATAACTCCCACGGTCTTCCTTCAGTACCGATGATATTCATTTGAAGACTCGGAAGCGCAAGGCAATTACAGATGTGGGAGGGAAGGCAACCATGCCGTCGAGCTAGCACCAACATTTTCCATAAACCGCGTCGGATATTTATATATATATATTATGTTGTTGGCCAATTAATGCATTTATTTTAAGGGAGGAAATCATAGAACCTGGAGGAAAACCATGCAAAATAGGAGGAGAACATGTAAACTACTCCACACAAAATGGTGGCCGAGGCAAGAATCAAAACCACCTCGGGCAGGACCTTTTATGAGCTGTGGTTGTTTCCACTGCACAGCCACCCTGCACGGCACAGTAAGTAACCAGCAGAAGATGGCCCGTACTCCAGTGACACTGCCTACACTGGCTCGAATGTGCCAGCGGAAAAGGCATAGCAATACAGAACTAAGGCCTACTTCAGCAAACATGTTCCTCGTTAATGGTAATGATTCGATACTAGCAACGCACAGAGAATCATTTTGGGTGAAAACTTTTATCTGGGCTTTGGAAAATGCAACCACAGTTGCAGTTATTAAGGCCAAGGCAAAATTATATATAGTATAATAATATAAAAACGGTCGGATTCAATTAAGAACTGCGAGAATTATTTTTGGCAGCATTATGGATTTCTCTTTGCTCAGGTTCATTCGTATTCATTTACCATTATTAACCAACATTTTAAAAAATGTGCCCGTCTTGGAGATGCGCGCTCAGCTGTCCTTCTTGGTTTTATTGATGCCATAGCTCGAGCCTTTGTCGATTTCCGTGACGCTGATGAGCTGCCGTATCCCCACCGACGCTGCACGACGACGGACGATGGCACAAACGGGAAAACGACCAAAGGTTAACCGTGCACTGCAGGCCTCCCCTCGAACGGTTAATAATACAGTGTTTCCTAAACTCCCTGGTCCACTCCACCTACCGCACTCACAAATGGATCTTCCCCATTCAAATATGCATTTTTACAAAAACAAAGACCCCCCCACCCCCCTCGTTTCACCTACTGTTGGGAAAAGTGTTGTTAACAAGTGCCCATGAAGGGACGCAATGGTGATATGAAGAGATACACATAATGTGTCAAGAGTCAATAACAGCTAGTGGTGACGTGAAGACACACAGATTCAAGAGAGACACAAATGTGGTGGCAGAAAGAGACACAGTGGTGACGTGAACAGACACGACAGGAAGACACACAAACACAACAGACATAGGTGTGACGTGAAGAAATGCAGATGCGACAGACAGAAATAGGACACAGAGGGCAGCAGGCAAACGTGGTAGCTGCTGATGTAAAAAATCTTTAAACAAATAATAGACACCTTTCAACAGGTATTAAGTTTGTAAAAAGCCACACATGCTTGTGGCAAAACATGCAAATAATATACTTTTATCATTTATGTACTGTCTTTTTGAAAGTGATTGGCCCACACCAGAGACAGCCTTGTTTATGTCCTAGTTTTACCCGTCATTACGAAATGTTGCCAAAAGACAATCAGCTCAGGACAACACAAATATCAATGTATTAGTAGCTCAGGTGGAGCTGTTATAACGATGGGCATCAGTACACAGATGACATAAAGAGTAAAACCATTTTCTCTTTTTACCCGCTTTTGATTAACTTACATTGGGGGATGTTTGTAATGGTTAAAATCTTTGAGCACTAAATTAAAGCATTTCCGATAAAGCTGGAGAGCTGAAATTTTGCACGCAGGTATAACTCGGATGACAATGCAATCTAGTGAAAAGTTTGAAGACTGGTGGCAAGCCGACCCTGGGCCCACCATGGAAACGATCCTTTCAAATTACTATTCTTTTTTCAGTCTGATGGGGGTGATATTTTCCCGATGCCAGACACACACTGAGCTGACGACATTACTACGTGGCTAAGACAAAAAAAAGTAGAAAATAAAATAGGATTAAAAATAAAATTTTAAATGACCCGCTTTTATCGCACTCAAAAATAGAAAATAGTTTTTTTGAACACAGAATCATTCTATCTAGGGATACAGACTAAAAGCGGGTGGCCAAACACTGACCGTATAAGACTACAATAATCGTTTTCTTTTAATGAAAACCTTTAAACAATACTGATATTAAGTGATAATTGATTGTTGTTCATTTACAAAACATAACAAAAACACGTATTTATGACTAAAGTAATTGAAATGTAAATCTCACCGTATTATCAATCGTAAGTCACATATTGTCAATGTTTGGCCACCCGGTCATTAAATAAATAAAATTTTATCCTATTTTATTACATCATGTGTGTACCGTCAACAGATGCCCATAGCTTATCGATCAGTCCATTATTATTTAAGCTGGAAGGAATCATTGACATATGTGGCTTTTCTTTAACAGTTGTCCAGCAGGCAGGGGTAAGCAAGTTACAACATCTCAGGGCACCGGAGGCAACCAAGTCAGGACAATGAAGCTGAGGCAGCAGCGCGTCGTCGGACGAGTCGGCCGCTATTGGGCGGGCGAGGCCGCCGCTCACCGGCGATGATGACGGCGATGAAGCCGCCAATGGCAAGAGCCGAGCCGCTCATGACCACGCCGGCGGCGAAGTGGAAGAGCGGCGAGAGCAGCAGGGAGGCCCAGAAGGCCCAGTTCAGCGGCGCCCACGGGCGTCTTGGCGGCTGAAACATCTCTCCAGGGAACTTGCCTGTTTGCTCATAGTCCTCCTGCAGATCATCCTACAATACGAATGTTTTGTGAACGTTAAACGCGTGTATTATAATGGGTATGAGAACGAAACTAAATGCGCGATAATATACAATGTTTGGAATAAAACCTATAATCCAATAGAAATAACATATGCGTGGCTCTCCAAAAATATAAGGTACCAAATAACAATAATTGCACTTCTAGAGCACTTTTCACCTGAGGATCACAAATGGCTGCACAACATTGTGGAGAGAACGGCACGTCAGCAACAACAACAGAGTAGATTGATTAAAGTAAAATAATGCCTATAAATCAATAAAAATCACAATACAAAAAAAATAATTGTTAAACAAATAAAGGAAGGAATGAGTGTTCCTGAGCTTTTGAGTCGCACTTATTACTGTGCTGCTCACAATGTGTAGAGTTTTGGTGGCGTATTTATGTTGTATAAATACAACTGCGCCTGAGGATGCTTCTAACGTGTGAGGCGAAACGTTGCGAGATGGAGAGAGGAAGTGATCGACGCGGTTGTCCCGAGAGAGCAGCTTTTCGAAGCAATCATCATGCATTGAGCCGTGAAAACCTACATCATTACAATGTATAAATACCGTTTTCTAAATCGGTGGGAAGAACACAACTGGTTACCCATTCATCTATTTTCAATGAGCAGCTTATCCTGGTGAGGGTTGTGGACACAATAACAGTGCAGCGTGCGTACCTAGAAACACGATTAAATGTGCACTGGAAGCAAAAAGATCAAGAAACAATGTGGGCGACAGCAGGTTTGAGTGTTACAAAGCTGACCGCACAGGTGAAAAGTAACAACGCTGGCCAACAGAGACAGCTTTTAAACTGTGCAATAGTCACTAAGACCTACGGTTAAAAAAAAACACCCATTAATAGAGCAAATGTAATAAAAACTGAAAAGTCTACAAAGGGAATGAAAATGCACGCTTGGAATTACACGTTGAGATAGAAACGACAATGAGATGATGATGAAGGGTTAACTACAAACCATGATATCGACCCTCCAAGGATGCTTGCTGACCGTTAACTCAGTTCAGAATCAGTACCCGCTTAATTCTGTACAGGGTCACGGGGGGGTGGAGCCTATCCCGGCAGATCTAGGATGCGAGGCAGAGCTATATCTAGGACACCAGTACATCGCAGCATACTTTTTTGGGCAATTTGATCAGCAGGCTAATTATCCTAGGCAGTAATGTGTATTTGGACGGTGGGAGGAAACCGGAATACCTGACGAGAACCCACGCATACACGAGAGGAACACACAAACTCCACACAGAACGGCAGTTGACTCCTGACCAGGATTTTAACCGTTGTCCTTGTGATTACGAGGCAGCCACTCAAAGCGAGTGTTTGTCGAGCGCCGACTGCACAAAGGGCGGGGTTCACATAACGCGTTCATTCAGCACGAGTGCCGCGCTCAAGGAATTACTTTGCCGGACGACGTTCGATGTTCACGGGGACAATGATGATGTGCGACGCGCGGCTCGTCAAGCGTAGCCGCCTCAAACATAACGGGTGCAAGTGTGGTGCCAAGACTCGCGCCGCGACAGGCTGGGTGCGCCTGCGCGCCCACGCCCGGTGGTCGGGCCGTGGAGGGGTCGTGGTGATGTGGGTGCGAATGGAATGTCGTGTGGGTGGGGGGTCGTCCGGGGTAACAAAGGGTCAGGCGAGATGAGAATGAGAAAGTGAGGGTGACAGAAAGTGTGGTGGGATTCTCCCCCCTTCAAGATCCTAAACAACAAATAGACACATTCCACAATGTGTCTAGTTATCAATGCTTAGTAGCTCAGGTGGAGCTATTCTTGACACGTGTATAATTGCCAGAAATAGTAAAAATCTGTTCTACTTATTTCATATGTACACTGGTAAAAAGTACCCATCGCTTAAACAGCTCCACCTGAGCTACACGCATTGATATTGCATTGTCCTCAGCTGGCTGCCTTTTGGCATCATCTGGCTAACACTGACAATCAGGCTCAAAAGAAAGCCATGTCTGGTGTGGGCCAATCAGTTTGAAGGACAAGGCAAATGTTATCAAAGCTCCCTGTTGATGATGGCTTCGAAAAGCTGCTCTCTCGGGACAGCCGCGTCGATGGCTCTCTCTCCTCTCCTCGCGACGTTTCGCCTCACACGTTAGAGGCATCCTCAGGCGAAGTG
>JAZEWT010000021.1:10678940-10691642 GCA_036362905.1 Mordacia mordax
GTGTGGGTGGTAGTGTGGGTAGTAGTGGTGGAGGTGGTATCGGTAGTGTGGGTGGTAGTGTGGGTAGTAGTGGTGGAGGTGGTATCGGTGGTGTGGGTGGTAATGTGGGTAGTCGTGGTGTAGGTGGTATCGGTAGTGTGGGTAGTCGTGGTGTAGGTGGTATCGGCAGTGAGAGTAGTAGTGGTGTAGGTGGTATCGGTAGTGAGAGTAGTAGTAGTGTAGTGGTATTGGTAGTGTGGGTAGTCGTGGTGTAGGTGGTATCGGCAGTGAGAGTAGTAGTAGTGTAGTGGTATCGGTTGTGCGGGTAGTAGTGGTAGAGGAGGTATCGGTAGTGCGGGTAGTAGTGGTGTAGGTTGTATCGGTAGTGCGGGTAGTAGTGGTGTAGGTGGTATCGGCAATGAGAGTAGTAGTGGTGTAGTGGTATTGGTAGTGCCGGTAGTAGTGGTGAAGGTGGTATCGGTAGTGCGGGTAGTAGTGGTGGAGGTGGTATCGGTAGTGCATGCAGTAGTGATGCCGGTGGTATCGGCAGTGAGAGTAGTAGTGGTGTAGTGGTATTGGTAGTGCGGGTAGCAGTGATGCAGGTGGTATCGGTAGTGCGGATAGCAGTGATGCAGGTGGTATCGGTAGTGCGGATAGCAGTGATGCAGGTGGTATCGGTAGTGCGGATAGCAGTGGTATAGGTGGTATCGGTAGTGTGGGTAGTAGTGGTGGAGATGGTATCGGTTTTGCGGGTCGCGGTGGTGGAGGTGGTGGCGCGGTCCCACACCTGACACACATGTCCGCGTGGTATGTGCGCCCGTACAGTACGCCCAGCAGGGAGGGCTTGGTGTGCCCGCGGAAGTTGAGGGTACAATCATATATTGCCGGCACTGCACTCCGCCGATACAACAGGAATGACATTTAACACGGTGTTTTTTTAAATAAGTGCGCATGTCCACATTGAAAGCACCAGGTTCGAATCCTTCATGAGTGCAAACTTTAGCTGAACAAGAGCAAGGTTATGGGAGGAAACCAGAGCGCCTGGAGGCAACCCACACAGATCAAAGGGAAAAGACACCAACTCCACACAGAAATACGCCCAAGGCAGGAATTGAACTGTGATAATGTTAATTATTAAAGCATAAAATACTCCACGAACTTGAAAGCTCATGGGGTATTTTCTGGACACAGGATCCCTGCACTACAATACCAGTGCCTATCTCGAACACTGGCTCCTATCTCTAACCCTGGTTCCTTTCTCGAACACTGGCAATCTGTCCCTAACACCGTTTCCTGTCTGTAAAACTGCGCAGATGGATGTTCGCAATTACAGCAAGAAGAAACCCGGTCAGGGGCCGGCATCGATTTTCCGCACGTCCGCTCACCCGTTCCGCGCAGGTTCTGCATGCAGAGCGCGAACCCTCGCGTGCGGGGCAGCAGGTGGTACTTCAGTTTCGGGAGCCCCTTCCTCTCAGCGACCTCCATGCTCATGGCGTGCTTTTCGGGAGTGAAGCGCGTCCCCTCGCAGTGCAGGAGGAGCTGCGGAGACGAAGATCGAGAAGGTCCGCTGTCAAGAGCTGCTCTTTTGGGACAGCCGCGTCAAGTGCTCCACCTCTCTCCTCCCACGTTGAAAACATCGCCACAAGACAAAAATCCTCCCGTGGAGACATTGACCAAAGCGTTGGGTCAAGCGGTGTTGGCGAGACAGCATGGCGCACAAATGGGTGGGTGGCCAGCACCACGCCCGCCATTTTAACTGCATCGTGGCCATGTTTACAAACCACACCGAGTAGTCATGTGCGGCCGAGTCGACCCAGGGAAGGCCGAAAACCGGTTCAGAAAATCCTCACTGGGGTTGGCCGCGAGCAGAAATTGAACTCGGGTCACCGGGTTTACGGCGCTGCTGAGCGCAAACCGCTGCGCGCACGCTCCCCCACTGCATGCACGCACCGACGCATGGGAAAAACGGTGTTCATTGGCGAGTGCTGGTACCCAGAAGTTCTCAGGATAGTCACACAGCCTCTGTAGGTCTCGCGCCACTGTGATGCTGTCCTCGGCCCAGCTGCGCTTGCAAAACACGATCTCCAGGAAGAACCATGACCAGCCGATGAGCGGGACATACGAGAGCTGCTTCTTCGCCAGCACCTTCGAGCTCTGGCAACGCACGCGCAGGGAAAGCGAGAGGTCATGACGTCATCACATCCGCCACGTAATGTCAATGTGGCCGGCGGCAATCGCTATAAAGAGCCGCTCACTCGGAAGTAGATAGATCGAGTGTTGTTCCTCTCTCCTTCGCAACGTTTCCTCTCTCACGTTGGAAGCATCGTCAGCTGGCGTTGTTGGCGAGCACGGCGTACGAGGTGGCTGTGTGGTCAGGGCTATGCACAGCTACCTTTGCCCCTCTGGTGTTGATGTTTGCACACTGCACCAGGTACTCATTTGAGACCGAGTTAACCTGGAAGAGGGCCACGACTGGTTCAGATAATTGTCATCATTGTTGGCTGTGAGTGGAGATTGAACTTGGATCACTGGGTTCATAGCCCAGCACGACCACTCCCCAAACACCACTATCACTACCACCTCCACACCCAGTACTATGAACAACGCCACTTCGATCAGAATAATTATAATAATTGCATTTGAAGAGCACTTTTCACCCAGTTATCACAAAGAGCTGCACAAAGCTGTGTAGAGAACGGCATGTTAACAACAACATCACAGTACACCTATTAAGTAAAATAATGACTACGACAATAATTGATAAACAAATAAAGGAAGGAAGAAGTGTTCCTGAGCAGGTGCAGGTCAAGAGCGTGCAATCATCCAAGTGCACAGCAGTGAGCCGCATCAGCAGTCCTCGTCAGAGGACTTCAAGGCCTTACGGAACAAATGAGTTTTGAGATGGGATTTGAAGATGCCCAGGGACTCAGCCAACCGCATTTCCAATGGAAATAGAGCATATGGGTCCACGCACATGGCTTTGCCATCCGGTTTGTGAACACCAACTTGAAAGGGTCCAGATTATTTGTTTGGTTTTGTCAGTTCTGCGGGTCACCATTTATCACGAAAATTTTGTTAAAGTACGTCTTCAAGAATACGTTATTTTATTTAAGCATGAGCGACAACTTTGACACCTTAACCCAACAAATAACAAGAGCAAGAAGGACCTTGACAGTAGTAAGACACTGTCAATAATTTGCAAGTATTCACAATTTGTTTATGATTAATCATAGGTTTTTATATGAAACATTATCTAATATACCCACTTCCAGAAATACGATCATCACTACCATCGCCAATGAAGATCCCCCGTATAGCATTAACAGACTGTAGGGTCAAGTGCCGTTAGCGAGCACCTATGAAGGTCGAAATGGCACACGAGGAGGTGGGTGACCAGCAACACATCCGGCTGCCAATGACCCAGTTGCAACGTTAATATTCCGCACTCGGCACTTACTTCAGACCGAGTCTACCTAGGGGAGGCACAGGACTGCTTTAGAAAATGGTCACTGGTGTTGGCCGTGAGCAGGATTTAAACCCGAGTTACCAAGTTTGTATCCCAACGTGCTTAAAGCTGAGCCGCCACTCCCCGCACTAACATCACCATGACCACCATCACCACCATTGTCATCATGAAGGCTATCATTACCATGAACACCATTACGAAGACAGAATCCATGGACATCGATAAAAATCACCACTTTCACTATCATCACCAGCAGCAGCATCACTGACACTATCTTATTTTGTCTTGAATTACGTTTATTTTCGACTTCTTTTCAAGTCCTATTGACAAAAAAACCAATACATATAGTCCAAGTATAATGATAAAATAAGACAAGATCTGTTTCATCACGAGAAAAATAAAACATGGGCCCCATAGCCCTTAGAAATGATGATGATCTTTTCTGAATGCCGCGAAATTGTATTATGTCTCCTGATCAGATAATAATTCACAGTTACGCCCAGCTTATTTGCCCCAACAACTTGCAGACTCGTCGAGAATTGCACATAACAATTTGTTGTTTGTTATTCTGTCCTGCTTGTCATTTTGTTCACTTTGTCTTGGGACATTTCTCGAATTCGTGACAGACAGATCTCTGATTGTGAACATTTGCCACAGCAATAACGTGGATCGCAGCTGGAACATTGGGCATCCGCGTCTAAACGACCCGCACTGTGCAGCCACGAGTGCGTATCAGCGTTCGGCAAGCGACAAACGATCCGTGCTTTCACCAATTCTTACACTCGTGATACACGAATTACATCGTATGCGTGGAACTGAATCTATTGTTTAGAATTTAGTCCAATTATGAATAACTCTGATTATAGATAGTTTCTGACCTTGTCGGATTTGGAAAGCTAAGCTGGTTTGAGTGATTGCAAGGGCGATCCACCTTTCAGATTCCCAGCGAGCTTGTGAAGTATCGTGGTGATCAGAAGAGGTCGATGTTCAGAACAAACTCACCAATTGTATGCTAGGCATCTATACTCCCCTGTCATCAACTAACATTGGCCAGTGTGGTAAAGTACGGTCAAAAGGAGAGGTGGGTTTTGCCCGTGGTGCGGGCCCGTTATCTGGGCCCGTTATCTGAAGTCATTAAACTTTTCTTCCGGGGGCCCACGAGCAGCCCCTCCATCTTGCTGTTCCTGCTTTAGTTCCTCTTAGGAGGCTCCTTTTGGGCCTCCCTCTGTATTTTCTCCCTTGTTTTGCTTCCCCCCCCACCCCAATGCTTTATCAATGCATTCCTTTCACTGTAACCCCTCTTTACTCCGTTGTCAATCCCACACCTCTGTATCTGTGTCTCTTTCACGACCAGGTGTGGAATTTGCGCGTTATGAATCACTTGAACCTTATTTGTTAAAGAGCATTTCTCAAGTAACAGACGACGGCGAAACAGAGTCAGAGACCCGAGCGCTCACCCCGAGCACCCCAAAGCGCTCGCACACGGTCCAACCGCAGAGGAAGTCGATCTCGAAGTTGTGGTTGAGTACGACGATGGCGTGCTCCTTGCCGAAGTGCTTGTAGGTCTGCGGGTCCGTGTAGATGGTGCAACTTGTGCCAGACCACCACTCCAGCAACAGCACCAGCTCTGGGAGGGGGCATTCGACGAAGGTTTCTGGGGTTGAAGGACGAATTGTCCGTCGACTATGATCCAGGTAGGCAAAATGAGATAAGACAACTGTCTACCATAAAAGCAATAATCTACCGGGCACGAATTTGCCTTCATTGTGATTCATGAGATATTTCTGAATAATGACCCCTCCAAAGTGGCAAAATGCTACGATGGAGAAGGAACACTCGACACGACTCTCCCGAAAGAACAGCTATGGAGAGCAATTCTCACCACACATCAAGCCTTGAAAACTTACATCGGTACTTTTGTAAGATACTATTAACATCGCCCTGGACTGATCCAAATGCTGGATTTGAAATTTCTTAGTTTATCCTTGGGCGGCGCGGTGGCGCAGTGAGCAGTGCACAGAGGAAGCTGAGTACAGCACTGCCTTGCGCCCTTTGTCTGCGGAGATAGGCTCCAGCCCCCCACGACCCCGTACAGGATTAAGCCGGTACTGATAATGATGGTGATGCCATCCTTTCATAGCATTTTTAAAACACGTATTATAATAGTAATATCTAACATTTTAACCTACTTTAGAATAAATGCACACAAACATACATCCTGGACAAAAATAAATGACAAAAAATACTGTTTATCTGAATCAAAAAATAGTGCATGTGTGTGGATTATATAACAATGTCTCTGTCTCCCAGGATCGTTCACGTTCCTAATTTCCTCTAAAAATAACAATCTCTTTAGCTATATGCCTCGTATCCTAGTTCTCTATCACTGCCTCCCAGTCCTCTGTCTCTATATATAGTCTCCCTCGTGTTTCTAAAAAAAAAAATAGTACATTTATAATTTATAAAGCGTGGCACTGTATTTGCTTAATCTCATCTCATCTCATTATCTGAAACCGCTTAAGCCTATATAGGGTCACGGTGAGCCGGAGCCTATCCCGGAAACACCCGACGACGGGACGCCAGTCCATCGCCGGGCATTGCAGGTCAATTTTAGTCTGCGAGCCAATCAACCTATCCAGGAGCATGCTTTTGGACTGTGGGAGGAAACCGGAGTACCTGGCGAAAACCCACGCGGACACGGGGAGAGCATGCAAACTCCACACAGAAAGGCACCCGAGCTAAGAGATTCGAACCCGGGACCTTCTTGCTGTGAGGCGTCAGCGCTAACCACTGGGCCACCGCGCCGCCCAGTATTTGCTTAATGCCAACGTTATTTGTTCGAAGACGGAGTGACTTAGAGATTGTGAAGAAACCACAGAAGTGAACAGAAGGCAGCCACAGAGTAACCCAGTGGAAACAATTACCAGACACTGCATACTATTTATTATCTTATCGGCCAATTAATGAGTGTTTTCTAGTTATAGGAAGGAATTGCAGAACTGGAGGAAACCCACAGCATGAGATTGACAGACTGGATGGGTGCAGTATCAGCAGTACTGCAGCGTTGTATCGGACTGTCGTGAAGAGGGTGCTGGGTCGAGAGGCAAAGATCTCATTTTACCGGTAAATCTTCGTTCCAACTGTCACCTATGGGCATGAGCTTTGGGTAATGCCCTTAAGAGTAAGGTCCCGGATACACGTGGCTGAAATGAGGTTCCTCCGTAGGGTTGCTGGGCTCAGCCTTAGAGATAGGGTGAGGAGCGCAGTGATCCGAGAGGATCTCAGAGTAGAACCACTGCTCCTCCGCATTCAGAGGAGCCATGTGAGGTGGTTCGGGTATCTGATAAGGATGCCTCCTGGGCTCCTCCCTCCAGAGGTGCACCAGGCACAGCCAACTGGGAGGAGACCCCGAGGTAGACACAGGACCCGTTGGAGGGATCATATCCCTCTGTTGGCTTGGGAACGCCTTGATATCCCCCAAGGACAGCTGTAGGAAGTTACTCAGGAAAAGGACGTATGGGCTGCTTTGCTAAACCTGTGGCCTCAGTGACCTAGACCCGGAGAAGCAGCACGAAGATGGTGGAAACCCACGGAGGACAGAGGGAGAGAACACACGAAGTTCAGCGTCACATAAATGTGCCCGGGAGTCAAACGGAGACGAGCAGAACCTTCTTACCGTGAAGTGTGAATGTCATGACCGCACAGCCACCACCCTCCTTCCCCACGTATCTCTTGTGTATCACCCAGCATGCCTCCACTGTCCCTGCCTCACAGCATCTCCTGCCCATGCCGCCACGACTCTCGCACATTTCCTACGCGTATTCCATCCACCCCACCGAGGTCTTGCCCGAGGCGGTTCGACTCCCGCCTCGGACGTCTTTATGCGTGGCGTTTGTGTGCTCTCCCCCTTGCTCTGCGTGGGTTTCCTCTCACCACTAAAAACACACAAGTTGCCGATAACATCACAGTGTAATGATGTAGGTTTTCACGGCTCAATGCATGATGATTGCTTCGAAGAGATTTCGGGATAGCCTCGTCAATTGCTCCCCCTCTCTCCATCGCAACGTTTTGCCTTTCACGTTGGAGGCATCCTCAGGTGCTCTGTATGTGTGTGTGTCACGTGTACGACTCCTATTTATATGTTGGTATGTAGGAAGGATCATATCACAATATATACGAAGCAGTGTCTGTTAAGTTGGCACCAGCTGACTGCATAACTGGCCCCCTGCCCTCTCCGTTTCCTCGTCCAAAACTCGGCGTGATTTTAGCGCAGCGCGTTATAAATTGCATTATTTTTTTTTACTACCCCCCTTCCCCCCCCCCCGTGTCCCCCGCGTCACTCACGGCTCCAGTGTGAGTAGGCGAGGCGGCAGTTGACGTGGCGGTAGAGCGCGCGGTTAATGGGCCACAGGGGCAGCGTGCACAGCTGCAGCAGGTTGACGATGAGGCCGCTTGCCAAGAAGATGTAGCAGATGACGAGGTGCAGCACAAACTGGGACTTGAGGAAGGTGGACAGACCCATGGTGGATGGACGCGCGCCGCTGCAACCTGCCAGCCACACGAGCAGACTAAGACTACGATCGGCACGAACAAAAAACAAAACGACAAATATACCCGTGCGGAGTTCCCACGCCGCTGGGGTGAGCGTGGTGTGACTCGTGAGCCATGATGGAGGGCGGTACCGGCGGTACCGGCGCACGTTGGCGTTGGTGCAGCCAATACCAAGCAGATCGCTCGACACGGACGCTGTAGCTGAGATCAGGAATCGATCTCTGGTCGCCGGGTTGTCCAGTTAGGAGATGTGAGCAAGCTCATAACATTTCAGGGCACCGAAGACAATTTAGTCAGTAAAATTAACCTAGGATAAAGTTAAACGTGATAAAACTAAGCAAAAATGAAAAACTATACAAAATTAAGCCCCTAACTTTTATTGGACAGACCTGGACACACATCCGAGGTACATATCTAACAGGAGAAGAGATTCTTTCACGGAGAGGGGATCATTTTCCTTTAGTAAATCATTTAACGTCTCGGGATATTAATGGCAGAATGCCTGAGGAAGCCTCTGATGCGGGAGACGAAACGCCACAAAGGAGCCAAAGAAGAGCGCTCGACGTAGCTATCCCGAAAAAGAATAGCTTTGGAAAGCAATCATCAGAGTTAATTTCTTCGATTAGTCGTTCATCTATCAGTGCCGGTCACACTGTGTTCGGTTCAGCGGACACCGCGTAATTGCATTCGTGGGGTTCAACGAACCGTCGACACGCGGGGACATAACTCCACTGATACAGTTTCACCGTCGACCTTCATGCCGCGGCAGAGGCGACGCGCGCCACGAGGCTCCCCTTGAGAGCGTAACGACGCCACCTCCAGCACCGCGGGCAACCGCACTGGATGCCACACGCTCTCACGATGTTTGAATAACATTAATAATAGTTGCACTTCTAGAGCGCTTTTCACCCGAAGGTCACAAAGCGCTGCACAGAGCTATGGAGAGAACGATGCGCCAGCAAACAACAACGACATAACAGCAAATCAACAACAATAACGTTTTTGCTTGTTTTTTTATAACCATCACGATCGCTAACCACGGGGTCAATAATGCCAATCGGTCAGCAAGAAAAGAGCAATGCTGAATGTGAAAAAGGTAGAATCCTGATGATGCCTCTCACATAGGAGACGAAACGGTGCAAAGAGTGAAGGAACGATCGACACAATCTAAAACCCCAGCAATGAAGAGCAATTCTCATTCATCAAGCTATGAAAACCTACATCAATGCAGAGTTAAGATGTCGCTTTAATTAAGTAAAGTTTGTTAGAAACTAAACTGGGCGGCGCGGTGGCCCAGTGGTTAGCGCTGACGCCTCACAGCAAGAAGGTCCCGGGTTCGAATCTCTCGGCTCGGGTGCCTTTCTGTGTGGAGTTTGCATGCTCTCCCCGTGTCCGCGTGGGTTTTCGCCGGGTACTCCGGTTTCCTCCCACAGTCCAAAAGCATGCTCCTGGATAGGTTGATTGGCTCGCAGACTAAAATTGTCCCGCAATGCCCGGCGATGGACTGGCGTCCCGTCGTCGGGTGTATTCCTGCCTTACGCCCTGTGTTTCCGGGATAGGCTCCGGCTCACCGTGACCCCATATAGGATTAAGCGTTTCAGATAATGAGATGAGATGAGATGTTAGAAACTGGGGGGAGTAGGGGGGATGATGGGAGAGAACAAACCGGGAGCTTGCTGTTTTTACCTGCTGTGTAGTAGAACACAGCACGGACGAAACACAACACTCTGGCAGACCTCGCCATGGGTGGACCAACCGACCGACGAGTGAAGTTTACGGGAGCTCAACCGCAGCAGGTGGTCAAAGTTGCGTGATAAGGACCAGACGGAACAGTGGCGTAGTGGTGAGCAGCGCCGCCACCACGCAGCAAGAAAGTCCCGGGTTTGATTCAAGGCTTGGATGGCTGTGTGGAGTTTGCATATTGTCCCTGTGTCCACGTGGATCTTGTCCGGGTACTCCAGTTTCCTTTCATAGTCTAGAGGTCTGCTATTGTCCAGATTAATTAGTCTGCTAACTAAATTGCCCCCGGTGCTCTGAGATTGACCGGCATCCCATCCGGGGCATAGCCATGCATTGCACCCCGCACTGCCAGGATAAGCTCCGACCCCCCACGACCCCGTAGAGGATTAAGCAGGTGTTGATGATGAATGAACGAGTGACTGAACGCACGTGTTTCCGATAACTTTTACCGAAGGCGACATTCGCCGTCGTTCAAATTCTGGCGGACGCATGCGAATCGATTACCTGCAATGCATCGCGTGAGCGCCGCATCACCCATCGATACGATCGCAAACGCTAATCAAGCCGGTCGTGACAACAAGTCAAACCGTTACCCGCTCCAGGTCACCCGCACGTTGACCGTGCCAGGCTCAGCGAGGCCCCCCCCTCCACCCCTGGGCTCAGGACCCAGGTCAGCTCATCGCGAATCTCGACTCGCTGGGAGTTAAGTGAAATGCAGGAGGGGGGCTCAGGCGCCGTCACAATGTTCGATCACACCGTTGCCTGCAGTTGCTCCTTAAGACGAATTAATTTCAGTGTCAAGGGGAATGTTCAATTTACCCTGCTCGCGGAACTTTCTGCGTGGGGCTTGCATGTTCTACCCGTGTTGCCGTGGGGTTTCACTGGGCACTCCGGTTTCCTCCCACAGTCCAACAACATCTTGTCTAGGTTAACTGTCCTAACTAAAATATTTTGACACTTGCTTAACACCTCTTAGCTGGATAGCTTAAAAAGAACTACAAAGCTCAACGATTCCCTCCAGCTGAAATAAAATCTACCTGACTGATACACACGGCAACAAGCTACATACGCTGAGTAAGGAACAGGTCGTCACATTGTTTGTGCCATGTTAGGCATACTTTAAGGCTCCGTGAAGTGCCAACGGCTAGCCTGGAGGAGGTCACGCCATAGGCCAGGATGTTAAAGTTTAAATGGCCAGCGCAAATAACTCTCAGGGAGTTATATATACACACATACACTCATCCGCACAGCGGAATATTTAAGACAAAGACCCCCCTGTTAAGCTTTATATAACGAATGGGTACTTAGCAAGCAGCTGCCATTTGTCAAAGAGCGAATTCAAAACGCTCGCTGCAAATTTCACAACTGCAAAAGCATCTCTATTTGCGTTGAAATGTCTTCTTCCAACTTTAATCCCCACTTTAACCGCCGGGTTAACAGCCACGTAACTCGGCAGTGAATTGAGTGGCGTTGTTGTTGATTTTCCGTTCTTATGTCATTGTTGTTGATGTACCGTTCTCTCCGCAGCTCTGTGCAGCGCTTTGTGACCCTCGGGTGAAAAATGCTCTATCAATGCAATTATTATTATTATTATGCGTTCAAATCCAATGTATACGTTGACTCGGGCTACCACCGTTGTCCCTCAGACAGACTCACTCTTGCCATATGAATTAACGATCTTCATGACTGGCTCACCGGCGATGGACTGGTGTCCCGTCGTCGGGTGTATTCCTGCCTTACGTCCTGTGTTTCCGGGATAGGTTCCGGCTCACCGTGACCCTATATAGGATTAAGCGGTTTCAGATAATGAGATGAGATGAGATGACTGGCTCACGGCTGCACATGAGGGCTGGATCACCATCTCAATGCTTTTTTGAGTGGGAAATCACTTTGCATTTTGATCTACACTTTAATTGGTGGCACTAAGCTTGCCTAATTTTTATTGTTGCTGATTTTCCGTTCTAATGTCATTGTTGTTGATGTACCGTTCTCTCCGCAGCTCTATGCAGCGCTTTGTGACCCTCGGGTGAAAAGCGCTCTATAAATGCAATTATTATTATTATTAATTGGATGGCAGTGTGGTGCAGTGGTAATATCTGTGCCTCACAGAAAGAAAATCCTGCCTGAGGCAGTTTGATTCCTGCCTCGGGAGCCATTCTGTGTACAGTGTGTGTGTATGTGTTATCCTCCTGTTAGGTGTGGATGTCGTGCAGGTTCTCAACTTTCCTACCACAAAAACAAATTCATTGACTGATAAAAGCACGATATATACAGAACACAATATCTGGCAAATGTTGGCACCGGCCGGTTGCATGGCTCCTTTCCCCCCTCCTCGCCTCTCTGCGGTTTCCTCGCTAAGCCTCTGTATTCGTGTCTGGTCCATGACCAGGTGTGGAATGTGTAAACAATATAAAATTGACACACGTAAAAATGTTACATGGTCCAAAACAAAAAAGGGTGGGCGGCTCGGTGACTCAGTGAGAGTAGCGCTGCTGACTCACACGAAAAGAGGTTCCCCGGGTTCGGTTCCTGGCTCGGGTGCCTGTGTGGAGTTTGTGCTCTCTCTCTACCCGTGCCCACGTGAGTGGTCACAGAATACTCCGGTTTTCTCCCACCGTCCAAAGACACGTTGCTGCCTAGGTTAATTGGCCTGCGGTATAAATACCCCTCCAAGGGAGTCCCCTGACATGTACTGGTGTCCTGGTTATAGCCCCGCCTTTCACCCTGTATCTGCCAGGATAGGCTCCAGGCCCCCACGACCCTGTACAGGATTAAGTAGGTATTGATTCACAAATAAGTGTTTCTTAAAAATGACCCGAACGAGCAAAGCAAAAATGTGAGAGCTTAAATCAAAATGGGGTTACAAGACATCTGGATGAACGTGAAGCTCAAGCTCCTGAGCAGGGAACCAGAAACGAGGGCAAGAGAGACAGGAGACACGAAAGAGAGATTAATGAGCTGAGAAT
>JAZEWT010000021.1:10691755-10705020 GCA_036362905.1 Mordacia mordax
CTAAATTGCCCCCGGTGCCCTGAGATTTTGTAACTTGCTTCCCCTCTCCCTTGGACAACTGCTAAAAAAGCCACGTAGCGCAACGGTTCATTCCAGCTTAAATTAAAAGTGACCATATGTGGCTCAATCGAGCACGCCCGCGACAGGGGCCTCATCGCTGACTCTTGGACGCTATAGGGGTTGGAGTGTCCACACAATCTCCTCCAACCGACTAACTATCATCTCATCTCTCTCATTTTCAGAAACCGCTTAGTCTTGTACAGGGTCGCGGTGAGCCAGAGCCTATCCCGGCAGACACAGGGTGCAAGGCAGGGATATACCCACGATGGGACGTCAGTCCATCACCGGGCACTAAGAGCAATTTAGTCTGCAAGCCAATTAACCTATGCAGCAGCATGTTTTTTGGACTGTGGGAGAAAAGCAGAGTGCCCGGTGAAAACCCACGCGGACAGAGGGAGAACATGCAAACTCCACACAGAAAGGCACCCGAGCCAAGATTCGAACCAGGAACCTTCTTGCTGTGAGGCGACAGTGCTATCCACTGGGCCACCGTGCCGCCACTAACTAGCATGTGACCCACATACACTGAACACTGAGGAGTTAATAAACGTTCACCGCGGTTCCCACTGCACATACGACTGGGTGCTTTTATTTCTCGCAGATTATATTTCTCGGTCGCCTCCCGAGTCTGGCCAGACACAATTTGGACGAGTGCTGTTAAATTACACGTCCATTAGGACTGGCACAGCACGTGAGAGGTTTGATATATCAGGCGGCACACCCATCCCACCATTGTCTAACCAGTGCTAACTTCTACACGTCGCGCCGGGAACTCACACAAGCACGAGTCGACCAATAGATGAGTTCAGAACCAGCTTGCGGAGCAGTCAATCGAAGCCAGGCTCGTAAGCCACATACAACATAATATACCAATTCCCACGAGACAAACATACCTGGTGTAGCCTTAACAGACTGTACGGCAAAGTGCCGTGAGCGGTCACCTATGAAGGTCGACAAGGCACACAAGGAGATGGGCGACGAGGACCATGCCCGGTCGCCTTTGTCTCCCCAGTGGCAAAAAGGTTTACACAGCGCATTAAGTACTCATTGAGACTGAGTCGACCTAGGGGAGGCCTGGGACCGGTTCAGAAAATTCATCACTCGTGTTGGCCATGAGTGAGATTCGAACTCGGGTCGTCAAGTTTGTAGCCCAACGCGCTAACCGCTGAGCCATCACTAAACCATAAAATGCACACAACAACAACCGCAAATTGCCACCAAGTAGTGGTAACGTCACCATGGTGCCTGTACCAGGCCAGGTACACCTTGAGGCCACGTGAAGTGTCAAAGACTCGCTGACAAGTCACGAGACAGATCCTGGTGTTATGGGTTGCCTGACTGAGATGACTGGCAGATGCACCACTTGTGTTCTCTATTGTGTCAAATTGCTGTGGTTTAGCTGCCCGGCGCTCCGCTCGTTGTTGTGAGCGACGTTTCTCCGCTCTCCGTTGTTGTTGGAGGGCAACTGCTTCCAACTGCCCCGTAGCGTCCTTTACGTCCCTCCTCCACAGAGTTCGACGCTGACACCGCTGGTACCAGTCTTCAGCAAATCCACTCAGCACCAGGTCCTCCTGTACCGCATCGGTCCATCTCTTCTCCAGCCCGTGCCGTGCCCGTTTATCCCCGTCTACCTATGAGACTTTATCCAGATCGTTAGAGAATTTGTGAGCTCCTCATAGAATCCAATCTAGTCAAACTGGTCAAACCCAGGATGGATCGTAGGCAGGCCAGCCAGCAAGAAAATACACACACAGACACACCGACAGACACACACGTTCCCACATGATTGGCCACTGGAAGAGAGTCGCCGGGTTCAGAGCGCAGTGTGCTAACCACTGTGCCACAGATCCCCACACTACATACGCTCACACAGAGCGCGCTTGCAGACACACACACACGTGCACATATTAACACAAAACTGCCACTGGACAGCGAAGCTGTTAAGAGAGCAGGCGCTAAGCTGTCAAACACACGAGAGAGAGAGAGAGACAGAGCAATGCGGCCCATGCCCGGTCAGCCAGCAATACATTCCTGGTTGCCCCAGCAACAACAAGGCTGCAGGGGCGGGTGGGACCACACGAGGAATCATCGGGGCGCGCAGCAAGCGCGGGCAGAGAAGAAGCAGCCACCCCAGTACTACAGTGGTGGGCGAGCGGGCGAGCGGGCGAGCGAGAGGGCGGGCGGGCGGCACCCAGCGAATCCGAAGCGTTACACGGTCTTGCCCCCACCTGTTGCGGCGAAAATCACGTGGCTGGCTCCCGGGATAGTCGTGTCGAGTGTTCCTTCGCCCTCTTTCGTAACGTTTCTCCACCTGTGTTGCAGACATTGTTAGGGTGTTTCTGAATGACAATGCCTCCAAGGGAGTCTCGGGTTAAGGAACACTCGGCACAGCTATCCCGAAAGAACAGGCTACGGACAGAAAATTCTTCAAACGTGCGATTGTTTACAAATCATGACCGTTTGTCTGCGAAAGCATGGACAAGTACTCTCCGTCCAATCTCGGTGTCACCGACCCTGAGACATGGAACCGGTTACCGGGGGGGGGGGCAGATGTTAGAGATCCATCCTCATCGTTGATGTTCCAACGAGCGTGCCAAGTGTGATCAGTGTAGCACATTCGTGACTGACTTGAATCATGACAATGGCACAATGACAAGTGTTCAGCTTTACGAACGTTGCATATCCGAATAAACGGATACGGGCGGCTGTGCCACAAGGTCAGAAATGTGGCCATCTACACAGCCAGCAAAGCGACAAGCAGCCCCTCGATTTAAGCAGTTTGTGCCCTATTATTGTGCAGTGACCTATTTGTGAGTGCGGACGCTGTACTCGTTAAAAGACGTCCACATATATGACCTCTTTCCATGTAATGATACAATTTCTAACGCCTGCGACATTCCCACGCGTGGTCAAGGACGAGACACGGACAGAGATGCGAGGGAGCCGCAGAGGCAGGGAGCAGGGATAAGGCAGCCACGCAGACAGTTGCCACTAACGACTGCCACATTGCGGCCTGTGGCCTGCATATGATGAGAACGTCCATTTAATTAATGAGCGTTGCTTATTTCCGGGAGGAAGCAGGGAGTACCCAGAGGAAAAACTCGACACAGAACAGGGCAAGAACACAAAAACTCTACACAGAAAAACGACCGAGTCGAAATTCGACCCGCTTCTGGCAGGACTTTCTCTAAAGCGCGGCTCTTATCACCGCGCCACCCATATCTGCTTATATCTCAGTCCACAGAGATATGCAGTGTTGTGCTGTATTAGCTTTTGTGGGTTACATATTCCTTCAAATAAATTGATTGATAACCTGGATTTATACATATCATCCCTGTGTCGAATGCAATTATGTTTTCAAACCTCCTTATGCACAAGATGTTGATTAAAATTCTAAACCTTGGCACTGCCATCATCGTTCATGGTGTGTTAATATGACAAACATGGTGAACAATTGACCGCCAACTCTTTGGCAAACTAGTGAATCATTAAATATTCACACGTGGTTGGTTTTCTGGAAAGGTTTATCGTTTAATACGTGAATAATTAACGTGCAAAATGACCGTGCATTAATGGATCGATGTCAATCTATGGGTCTGCGGTTGTACAGCAAGGACACAGATGATGATTAAAGCTAATCTCATCTGACATTCCACCCATCACACCCAAGCCATCAGCTTAAAAACATCTCACACACCTTTCCGCAGTTATCACTGCAGTTACCACTGCGGGAGGTTGGTGCAGTGGCAACATTCGTGCCTCACAGAAAGACAGACAGCCCTGCCCGAGGTGAGAATTGAACCGTCTCGGGCGCCTTTTTCTCGTGCGATATTTTTGTGTGTTCTCCCTCTATTTTGCATGGGTTTCCTCTAGGTTCTCCCGTCTCCTCCCACAAATATATAACTCGTTTTTTAAACTAACCAATAACATCATCATATACAGGATGAAGCATCTAGCGGCTTAGCACTGGATGATCGTGTGGCTACCTTACCCCTACATTTCTTTCCCATAGCAACTTGGGACCTCTCGGTGAAAATCACTAATATATAAATTATAATATCAGCCAATGTCCCAACTCAAACATAGTTTTATATTAGTCATTACTTCTCAACTGTGAGCTCATTTCAGTCACTCCATTTTCTTCCCCCACCCCCCTCAATCATCACAGATCAACTCATGTCTCATCTCAAGCACGATCCGATCTCAACCGTGATCCAATCTCAATCACCGCCATCCTATCTCGGTTACATTCCCCTCTCGGCCGCTATCGCATCTGAGCCAGTGTCGTTTTAGCTGACGTCTTTGCGAACCAACTCCATCTCGGTGGCAGCTCAAGAGCTAATGCCGTCTCCACTGGGATGTGTCGTGGGCTGAACAGCTACTTTGCTGAAATGCTCCATCATTTTGATCTCACGGACCCCTGGCCTTAAAACAAATTACACGCCGACAGCTGGGTGGTTGGTTTGTAAACAGTGAACTCACCATCTGTGCATGAAACATGAATTAATTTATAGCCGATTTCACTGAGCCAGGTTCCAAATTTGACTTCAATTCTTACCACTTTTGTTCCAGTAATTCTTGTAGAGGCACATACTTGTAATTCAGCAATGATTTGTGGATCACACAATTATTTATGAAACCGTATGGATATATTTCGGCACACGGCACACCACATCCAGTACACTTCTAACAATGGGTCTTGCTAATAGTTACATAGCCTACTCCGGTAAAAGACTACCGACAGAGAAAATAGTAAGAGAGAAATTAAGTCGTGGTCTTGAGACTCAACGATGCTGTTCTCGACCAACAAATTATTGTTAGATTAATAATAAAAATATTTAAAATGTAACCATGTTGAACGATCGAAAATAATCATATCCTTTCCTGGCTACCGTGGAACATTGTATAAACACTCCCGCTAGCTGCTGCGCTCGGTTGAAAAAAGGAAGTCGCATGCACCACTTCTGGCCATGGTGGCAGCTCATGTTGTCGCCCACATTTTCCTCCACTGGCTAGGGATGGAAAGTTAGCCGCATAACCACAGAGCGCGCCAGAGGTCCGAAGAACAGAAGGGGTAACATTACAATTAGACATCAACGCCAAGAGTACCTTTGCTTCCCTAAGCGTGCGTGACAATAGGGAGAGGGGTTAGTTCCAACTGCCCCCCCCACCACAGGTTTCAAGTGACTTGACATTTGGCCATAAGCCCATGTCGCTTTCTTTTATAAACCCCCACCTAGACCCCCCCCAACCCACACTCTCTACTCGCAATGGAACATCCCACGTGAACCGATTTGACTTTTGCAGCTCTGCAGAATAATGCACTCCAGAGGGGGCAGAGGGCAATGTAATGCGGAGGCATGAATTTGATTTGTTTTTATGGGGGTTAAACACTGCAGATTAATAAGTGAGATAGACACGATCAGGCAGTGCGATATTTTCGTGGTACAATTCCTCACCGGTTTCACACGAGAATGACCAAACGGATAAAATGTGCAGGCTCGAGCTTGCAAGTTCTAAAATACATTAGCCGTCTAGGGTGGTGCGGTGGCCCAGTGGTTAGCGCTGACGCCTCACAGCAAGAAGGTCCCGGGTTCGAATCTCTCGGCTCGGGTGCCTTTCTGTGTGGAGTTTGCATGCTCTCCCCGTGTCCGCGTGGGTTTTCGCCGGGCACTCCGGTTTCCTCCCACAGTCCAAAAGCATGCTCCTGGATAGGTTGATTGGCTCGCAGACTAAAATTGTCCCGCAATGCCCGGCGATGGACTGGCGTCCCGTCGTCGGGTGTATTCCTGCCTTACGCCCTGTGTTTCCGGGATAGGCTCCGGCTCACCGTGACCCTATATAGGATTAAGCGGTTTCAGATAATGAGATGAGATTAGCCGTCTACATTTCTCCTCATTCAGAGCAATAATAATAATTGCATTTCTAGAGTACTTTTCACCCGATGGTCACAAAGCACTGCACAGAGTTGTGGAGAGAACGGCACGTTGACAACAATGGCATAAGAATGGAAATCAGCAATAACAACGGTTTTTTTTTTTACAAATCCGAGCTGTGGAGAGAACGGCAGGTCAACAACAGTCGTCCATGTTACATGCATGTCAATTCTCTTCTCTAACAAGAAGAGATGAAGACATCGTTAGCCAAAAGGTGGTAAACACGAGAGCACTGGAGTAGTGACCGAGCGGAGGAAGTGATCGTGTGCAGAGGCGACCAGCGATGTGATGCATTGAGGAGTGGATGTAGGAAATAATTCGGGAGATGAGAGTGGAGAGGACCAGCAAGGCAAACCACACGTGTGCGGTGGAAGAGCCACGAAGCAGTTAGCATTCATTTCATTTCACCAGGTGAAAACGCAGAAGCCCGCAGTATATGTTCTTGTGCAGATGTAAAAAACATGAAACTTACCATTAAAATAAACACATCGACAAGTCACACGTCTCCTTATAATTTTATATTGCTGCCTCACAGCAAGAAGTCCCAGGTTCGGTTCGCGGCTCAGGTGCCTTTCTGTGTGGAAAGTGTGTTCTTCCCGTGGCTCCGTGAGTTTTCGCTGGGTATTCCGGTTTCCTCCCACCATCGAAAGACATGCTGCTGCCTAGGCTAATTTGCCTGCTGAGTAAATTGACTCAAAAACAATGCATTGCGATGTATTGGCGTCACATCCTGGGTATAGCCCCGCCGTGCGCCCTATGCCTGCAAGAAGAGGCTCTGGCTCCCCGCGATCCTGTACAGGATTAAGCGGGTACTGACACTGAACTGAATAACTTGAACTTCATACGAGATGGAAAACAGATTCACACTTTTACGGTTGCGCTGAACTTGCTTACATGCAAATATCAAACAACTGTCGCATGCTCGCATACGTGTGCGAACATGCGAACGCATTTTTGAAGGTTGCGCAGACTTTCAACTATTCACACGGAGAGGAGAGGGGGGGGCTCGGCTAGCGGGACGACGACGTTTGTCCATAACGCGGTTTCGTTTCACCTGAAGCCACAAAAGAGCGCTGCTAATGTCCTAATTATAACACAAAGGACGGCGCTAAACAACGCAGCTGGCTCCATTAAAATTTTACCGCGACGCAACAGCGCCCGAAACAAATGCCCACGCTTCCAGGCAGCGCCGCTGAGCGTTGCTCCATGATGCCGCTACCACCGCTACGCTTGGCTTGGCCCCCCGTTATCCGCGTTGTCAATGTCGCGGAGAGTCGCCACTTTGATCGCTTTCATCCAGCTCAGCCCATGTTGGCTCGAGTCGCGCGGAGGCAAAGTTGGTTTTCCTTGACACTGGGCTGCGGGCATCGCCGTGGTGAAAGGAGCCATGACGCTCGACTTGCAATCTGGATGTCACGGGTTCGATTCCATTTCACGGTGTTGCAGCTAAAGCACAGCTGTGGTTCTGTGATTACTGCCGGTAGGGGGTACTCATTGCAATCCACCAGTGAGCCAGAAAATATTGGTGAAATATTGCCTCCTTGTTACATGCATCGTTGGAATTCTTGGCAAGTTTCTTGACCCTTCCCCCACCCCAAAATAACCCTCGGCCAACCAGCAGGTTGTGGTGTGGTGACCCAAAGTGTGGTCCTCGAACCACTTGCAAAACGTGTGGCCAGCGTGGAAGAGTAGGCCAAAATACCTTCTAGAGGGGCCTGTATAGGGCTCCATCGATATCTCCTACTCGTGGAAAAATACTCCACTGGCAGTGGCTTGAGCTGCACCTTTACCATGATATTTTATCGGAGTCCGTGGAGTCATCACGAACTGGAGATTACAAATACAAATCAGAGCCATCGCAGTGACAATTCAAGTAAACGGGATTGCTCTTAAGCGCTGCGCATTCGGGATAGCCGTGTGGAGCATTTCTGCTCTCTCCTTCATGACATTTCGCCTCTAACATTGCAGGCATCATCAGGTTTTTAAAGCGGTAATACTGAGAATGAGGAAGGAGAAACACTCGACATGGTCATCCTGAAAGCAATTCTCATACAATGAGCTGTGAAAACCCACACCGACATAAAATTAAATGGGTTAGAGAAAGATATCGCTACCCGGGACGAAGGCCAATGGACAAGCCAAGTGACAGAATGGCAGCCAAAGGGAGGTTATACTTCCAAAAATACAACAACCGGAGATAAGCAACAATGACATTGGTTCATCTGCAGGAGAAGCGAGATGGATGGTCATGGCATTGGACTATGAGCAATGGTGACTGTGTGAGTATAACCTCAGCCAGCAGTGGACAGGGCTAGAAATTGACCAGCTCATCATGCAGGTTATTTTTCATTCATTTTGCAAGTTAGTGTCAAAGCTGGAATATGCGAGGTTCCGAAGGAAGCAGTTTATCACGAAACGCCTTCATTCTGAAAATGATGATGTAATTCCAACATGAACCATAGCACCCGCACCGACATGCATGAGTGCGGTGTGATACTACTGTGCGTACAGATAAGCCCAATGACCCACGCCATGTGGAGAGGGCCATCATTCAGCAGTGGATCGAGCTGCGCATAAAACTGCAGACGGTGTGCGGTGGTAATTCTCCACATAAAGAACGATGCGGAGATAGCAGGAATCAAAAAGTCAGCAACTAAACAATATTTGTTCGGTGGACAAAGCGCACTGACCTGCAGGCTATTGTAATTACGTTGCCAGTTCATGTACCAAGATTAATCCTACTCAAACAATACAACGATACAACACAAGCCCTGAATGCGTAGCACAGGAGCCCCCGACGGGACCTTACCAACACAAAAGACCCCCAATAACCCGACAGGTAGCCATTACTTTCTCGAGCATCATTTCGGGATTACCCAACAAATACATTATTCACAACACCATAAGCGAGACCTGTTTAAATATTGACAGTAACAGTGTGTTAAATCTCACATTGTGGAGAGATGAGGGTAGGACATGGGCTTCAGACAGCGCTCTGGTTTATATATGCTCGACCTTTTAACCGAGGACACCCATTTGGCTAAGCACACTCGCCGCCAGCGTACTCCTAGAATAAACCCTCCCATGGATAGATGTTTATAATTACAGCAGAAAATACCCAGTGAGTTTGCAAACTCTGGATATAGGATTCCTACAATACAACAAACGTCCGATGCGACCAATGAAACAATATATAAAACCAAAAGGTAAATACACAACACAGTGCATCTATTTGTGGAAAGATGAAACGCTGACTATAATAATAAACAGTGACACGCTGTACGCGAGTGAGATGACAATTAAAATGTAGGGGGCAGTGGGTGGCATCCAGATAACTTTGTAAAACGAATTGTTTGTTCAAACAAAATTGATTGGACAAGAATTACATGTATATCATTTAACATCTTTCGCAGTCAACTTAAAGCCAACCTATCTAACATGAACAGTTAACTGATTACGAACAGTGCTGTTGTGGAGCTTTACTCATCGGGGACTTTAAACATTCTCTCGTGTATTATTATAGCAAAACCTCGATGCAACGAACCTCTATTCTACGGACTTCGGAAGCAACGGGTGCAGTCCGTTACTTGTGACAGCAGCAAACATTGGAAAAATAATATTTGTTTATTTTGGTGTTTTTACTGCCGATATTAGATGCATGTATTCATCTGTTTAATGGTGTTCATAATACATAGGTTGGTATAAGAAATATTCATTGCTTTGTGTAAAAGATCGTCATATAAAGATCTGGATAAAACAGACTTATGGATTCCCTCTTCACCTTATTAATTCATTACATCAAGGTGTTACTGTACTCTTGATATACGCATACTCGCTAGAAGCAATACCAGCTGTGCTTATATCCAAGGTGTGTTTTTATTAATGGGCGGCGTGGTGGCGCAGTTCGTAGCGCTGTCACCTCACAGCAAAAAGGTACCAGGTTTGACTCCCGGCTCGGGTGCCTTTCTGTGCGGAGTTTATTTGTTTCCTCCACGTGCCCGTGTGGGTTTTCGCCGAGAACTTCCCCCCCCCCCCACTGTCCAAAGACACGCTGCTGTCTAGGTTAATTGGCCTGCGGCGTAAATTACCCATAAAGTGTGCCCTGCGATATGCTGGCGTCACATCCTCAGTATTCCCTGCCTTGCGCCCTCTGTCGGCCCGGATAGGCTCCGCCGCTCCCCCTCCCTCGCGACCCTGTACAGGATTACGCGGGTGTTGATAATGATTGAATGATATTGACGTCCTATCAATGGCTACCCTTTGACCTCACGCTATCGTAAAATTATGTTGACGTCAGCATTGGTGCCTTAAATGAGAGGGGTGACCACATAACGTGCGCGTACTTGAGTATTTTACCGTGTAACAAGTGAATCTAAAAAATAAAACGTGACTTAATAGTTCTTCATTACAGTATTTACTTATAATATTAATATCGTCAAAAAGTCTCGAAAATGTTCTGCGTGTAAAACAAAAGAAAAATGGGTGGACTTAGCAACACCATTGTGGTATTATTAAAATGGGCCTGTAATTTAATTGAAAGAGGTTTTTTTTCTTTAATAATTAACAAAGTAAAAAACCTGTGCTGAGCCAATCCACAAAACAACCCAGTGAGTGTAGATACAAGAGGACAATCTGGTGCTTAGTTTGGATTCTCACTGGACATCTCAGCCAGGTTTTCGAACCCTCCTCCAGATCATCGTGTCTCTTTGGAGCTCCCAATATCATCACACGACGTCTGCTTGCCACCACCTGCCCCCTGTAGGTAACGTGACAGTTGACACGTGGATGACAAACTGGACTCTGACACTAGCTGCAACCGACAAGGCTCTGAACCGTGCTTCACGACAGATAAACACGTGGCAGACGCTAAGCATTCACTCATCCGTGGATTGACAATACCGAGACGAGTAACTCTTTTTTATGACTTACAAAGTACGTCATCTGTAATAATATTAAACGTCATGTTCAACCCTGTACGGTGACCTAGATTAATAAAACACAGGTGGGCACGACACAGACAACGTGACTATGGACAATCGTTGAACAGACTAAACAGCAATAACAAGGAGAAGTGCATTTGCTGATAGCGCGTTTCTGCTCGAATTCTCACTCCCAATGTATGGACCAAAGGAAATAAAGCCACCTTCAATGTTCCCCTCCCATCTCAGCGCCCCGCTGCTGTGGAAGGTATTTACAAGTATGAGGCTGATCCAAGCATGGGCTGTACAAAGGAGTATTGCTCCAATCGTTCCCTATTCAGTCCACCTTTTTGGCTGGCGTCTCTACCCATCACATGGAAATCTGCCTAAGCAACCGCGATTGTCACTCGTCATAACAGTCTCCTTAAATTCCAAGGTTTGACTTGACTTGGTCCTGTACGCCAAGCGATACCGATTCCCATTACTATAATAATAATTGCATTTATAGAGCACTTTTCAAATAGTTGTTGTGCCATCTACTGCATCCAAACACGAACTTTGGAAGCAGAACGAGCATTCATAAAATACCCCAATTGTGAAATTGGCCGCAATATTACTGAACTGCGTCAAGAGCACGCGAGTATCGACGAACAATTAGATTACTCACCTTTAAAAAAATAACACGCATGTCCTTGATTATCATGCGACTTGCGCTCCACCACATTCATAAAGTGCCATCGGCAATTTATCACCTCACTCACGGTACAATCCACCCCCCTCCCGCCGTTGCCCAGATTTGGGACAAAGTTCACAACTTACATTTGGTTATGGGGCGGAAAAAATACCCCCGGCAGTCGTCACTTTCACACGCCTTTACTCGCAGCGGTGGCAGCGGAAACAACTCATCTCGCGAACTGTGGAGAGATGAGAAGGTCGAGGGAAAACACCTCTCCACTGCACAGTCGACGTTCCACTGGCAAACTGGAGTCACTCTGGGGGGGGGGGTCGGCATGACGCGAGCCACTTTGTCACCCGTTAAAGAGCACACGCGATTAAAAACGACAGCGCTGTTCTAAACGCACTGTGCTGCTCTGACGCAATGGCTTCCAAGGTTGAAAGAGCATGCACGGGTTACAACACCGGACACGAAAACTCTGGCTTTCACTGGTGAAAATGCGGAATGTTCTGGATAACAAGTCTCATACTCCAACAGCATCGTATGGGCCTCATTGGCTAACTCTGTGTTGATATAGATCAGAGGTCACAAGCCAAAAAAAAGCGTGCTATGTATTAACACAACATATCACATTCCCGGGAAAATAATTCTTTGCTGATAGTAACAACAAGTCCGCTGCATTGTACGTTTGTATGGCGGGGAACTACACACGAGTGTTTAAAATGCACATTCAAGAAACCCACAGCGATCTTAACAGCACACTCATGAAACGTGCCATCATAGAAACACCTCAAAATGTTTGCACTGGTACCCATTTGGCATTGCATTCATCACAAAAAAAATGTCATGCTATTTTACCTCAGTCAGTCCACTGCTGGATAAAGGGGATTATTCCATGTCACTTCCAACACGCTCATCAAAGCGAGGTTGTAGGCAGCGAGCACAGCAGTATTGAGTAACAAGGGCTTTCATTCGATTTTAATCTGTTGCCTACCACCGAGATCTGCAGCACATAACAGCATGTTCTGTTAAGCACGGTGGGAATCCTCACACTATCATCCCTACTGAGTTTTTGACCTTGTATAGAGTCAGCACAATTCTGGGCGATTTCATACATACTGTATGACCATTTGAGACATCACTTTCCACCGCCACCGATGTTAGACATGGCTCAGAATCGAACTCTAAATCACTGGGTTCACAGGGCAGTATGTGATCCAATGTGATGCACCATAACCACAAACTTCGGAAACCAGATGCCCTGAAGTGCGAGTCAAACCCCAAACTTATGCCTGCTGTCAAAGATACAGTTCAATATATATAATATATAAAAAAACGTAATATCACGCACACCTACCAGACCCACCACAAGACGAACGACCTAACTTTAACGCAGAAAGCGATCGATGCGGCTGTCCCGAGAGAGCAGCTTTTTGAAGCAATCATCATTTATCGAGCCGTGAAAACCTACATCATGAATATAACTGTTAGCCTAAATACACACTCTACACGAGTCGGTCTTTGAACTGGAAGAAAGTGTTGAGCTATGTAGCTATTTTTAATAGTTGTCCAACGGGGAGGGGTAAGCAGGTAAGCAAGTTACAATAGAGTAATATGCACCATGAGTAGAAAATAATTTCATTCATTATCAATACCTGCTTAATCCTGTACATG
>JAZEWT010000021.1:10710494-10729908 GCA_036362905.1 Mordacia mordax
GTGCTCTGTGTGAGTAGTGTGCTCTGTGTGGGTAGTGTGCTCTGTGTGGGTAGTGTGCTCTGTGTGAGTAGTGTGCTCTGTGTGGGTAGTGTGCTCTGTGTGAGTAGTGTGCTCTGTGTGGGTAGTGTGCTCTGTGTGAGTAGCGCTCTGTGTGAGTAGCGCGCTCTGTGTGAGTGGCGCTCTGTGCGTGGGCAGTGCGCTGTGTGTGAAGCACTAGTGCGCTGTGTCTGGAAAAGTTAGTGTGCTTGCTGTCTGTGGAATAGTCAACTATAAGTCCTTGGTGCAGACCCGGAACATCATTGTCCTCAGCAACAACAGAGCGTAGTAGACTTTTAGAAATCAGTCAATTCAATCACCAACCCCCACCAAAGAGCTTTCTCTAGAACTACATCAGCAACCACCAACACCAGCCACATCTTACAAAATTTGCGAGTGTGCTGTTATCTTTCTATCGTGGTGAAATATGGTGAACTCAACAAACACACCACCCCAATCTTACCGAATTCACCCCCTAGTTCTAGAGCAGCAGACACCAGGCTTCAACTTACCAGCCCATGTCTGCTTAATACTACGTATGCATTTCGTTGAATTTCTGATTTGGTGAAATATGGTCAACTTAACGCCCACCCCAATTATAATCCAGCACAGCAATAGACACCAATCCCAGCTAACCAGGCACGTCTATACTGAAACACCATTCATTGTTTGTACAAGGTGATGCGTTAGAAGCCCCCACTAAAAAGTGTGAGCTTTTAATGAAATGTTTATTTCAAAGCACCGATACGTCTTCCACCAATCTCTGGGCGCGTATTAAATATCTAATCTTTCCCCTCTGTAACATGCAGCACCATCGCGTTCAATCACTTGTTGAATAGAAAGAGACTCATTAAAGTGTCGTTTGGCCTTCAACGTGTTACATGTACTATGTACAAACACTTTGGTGAAGTATGGTCAATTCCTTCCATAACCAACAACACATGGCGTATGCAAGCATTGATCCATTTGTCCATTGACAATGGTGACATTGTTTATCCTTCCCTGTACTTATGACAGTATTGTTTGAATGCACCCAACTGGTTCGCCAGTTGACACGCTTTCTGGCTACTTTGTCCTGAAAGCGCACATAGCCTGGCACCAGTCCGCCGAGGAGTTTTCCACCGGCGCCCCCTTGCATATAATCATCCGGCTACCATCATCACCACAATTAGTCCATTATCAAATAGAGTTCAATCATTAAATCTCCATAGCCCCCCTCCCCTCTCACGTTCATTTCACAAGATCGATCGCCACAGGTTGAGTGTTGTGGAGTAAAGTGTGGGTACTCCCAATATTATCCAAAACTGGCCATCGTAGAGCAGTCGACCAAACAACCATTTTTGAGGGGCTTGGCCTCTCGAGCACACTCACTGCAAGCACTTTTGGCGGCAGTGATATGAGCAAGAAATTGCACGGTTGCGCCTTGACATTTAATCTTTACGAATTCAACTCACCGGTGGAAGGAATCGGGAGTGCTGGCAGGTGTCTCCCTGTGATCGAGAAAGTAGCGAAGATGGGAGTCACTCCGGCGCTTCCCGTACCACCCCACGTGCCTGGTTTCAGGGTCTTAACGATGGAGCACCGCCCGCTGCAACGGATCTAGGAAGGGCGACTGCCGCTTAACAACACGCGGTGCTCCACGGAACGCCTTGGGAACGTGGGGAGGGCTATGAGACCACGCTCCGCCCCGAGTCGACGCCTATCCATTCTACACCCCATTTCAGGCAACCGCACCCTGTGCCCACTCTCCACAATAAAAGTCCCCACCTCCTACTAAGTTGTGTTCTGGAAGAAGAGAGATCTACACTTGGGATGCTACCTGTCCTGGTTTTCCCGGGATCGTCTTCATTTTGGAAGATATCTCGACGTTTTCATAGACCAGGTCATTAATCAACGTCTGGGTGTTTGTCCCTTTCACGTAGTTGTCTCTCTTGCTCTGTTTACCCCCACGTTGTGTACAGCTTTGTATTCCTTAAAGGTGGCAACCCTACTCAACACATTTCTTTATAACAATGCGGTCTAAGAAGAAAGAGTATATAATAGGCGACGTTTTAAGGCATGGCCCTTGATAGACGGAATAGACTGGCCAAAGAGGAAGGATATCCATTGAATGTGCTGTACTGTACAGTGCCCCGATGAGTATTGAATTCATTTTTCTAATGACCAGTTTTTAAATTAGTATATGAATATAGTTATCTAAGACATTTCAATAATGACAGGAATTGCAAAATGCGATTGGATTAAACGTAACTATAAAATGCCACTGGCACATTAGATTAAGACATTCCTAGTCGCAATTAGCATATTAATAGAAGCTACATTCCCGAAGCAGAGAAATATGATAATGAGAAAGTACATTTAAGTTCAGCTATTTAGAATAGTTGTACTTACTCATTATCGGATGTACTTTCTCATTATCAGAATCTATTGCTGCATCGATGAATTGGCTAATGCCCGGCGATGGACTGGCGTCCCGTCGTCGGGTGTATTCCTGCCTTACGCCCTGTGTTTCCGGGATAGGCTCCGGCTCACCGTGACCCTATATAGGATTAAGCGGTTTCAGATAATGAGATGAGATGAGATGAATTGGCTTGCAGACTAAATTGCCCGCAATGCCCGGTGATGGACTGGCGTTCCCTCGTGCGTACCCTGTGTCTGCCGCGATAGGTTCCGGCTCACTGCGACCCACCTGTACAGGACTAAGCGGTTTCTGACAATGAGATGAGATTATAAACACTTTGACACGTTTAGGCGCGCATACAATGCATCTCGTAGATCTGTCTCTCTCTATGATTAAAATATATATTGCATAAGCCAACGGCCCAGCAAACTTCTGTGAGTGCATAATTCCAGCAAGAACTTTTGCGCACTAGACCGGTTTCTAAAGGCTGTGGTGTCTCATCAGCAGTCTCCTCGGATCAATGCTTGGTGAGCTGGCAGACGTTACGCAAGAGAAGCCTTCCTCGCTTTAAGATATAGAGGAGGGGGTCCAGTGTGACGCACCAGTATGACGCGCAAGACGTCATCGCGACCAGCCCTCCATCGCTAACCGAGCTCCGCCCCGTGGTGCGCAATGACGTCACGCCCCGCTCGGGACGGTGGCCGTGATGACGTCACGCACCAGCGGCCCCGCCTTCTGCCGCGCGCGCGTGACCGCTCTCGCGCGCTCGCGGAGCGAAACCCACGCGTCCCTTGCGCATTGACGTCACGTCCGCACGTTGCGACGTGGCGACGTAACCACGCACCGACGTGACGCCCGTGTCTGAGGCCTGGCGTTTCTGGGCTGCGTTTCGAGGCGTCGGGGAGCGCGCGTTCGCCACCGAATAAACAGCGAACGCGCGCTGTTATTAAAGTTACCAAGTAACGCTAACGGTTACGTTAATAACAGCAAAGGTATTTACGAGGAGATAACCGTTTACCTGTTCAATTAACCGTGTGTTCAAGGATCGTCGAGTTGTTTGCTTGGTGCTACTAGGATAGGCCTTATTTGGGCCCAGGCCTTTGGTTCGGCTTTCAAGTTTATAATAGCCGCTGATTAAGACTTTGCACTTAAGTGGCTGGGCATCAGGGCAGACGGCTATTCAACAACAGCCGTCGTGCTCTGCCGTGTTATGTTACGTTGCCTTCGATAACGTCAACGGGCATAATTTGCACAGCCTTAGGTCGTTAATCGGCGTTAATTAGTTTGCAAGCGCCACTGAGGGTCACAGTGTGTGTTACAGGTGTTGGAATTGCTGTATTCTTGTAGAAGTGTTGTTGAACGTGAGCATACGGTAAATGTCAAAGCAGTAAACTGATGGTATTGACTGATTGTTTACCAACGCTTGTCAAGTCACCACATCGTGTCGGGAGGCAAGCCTTCATCCAGCAGTGGATTGAAACTGTTCTACATAGTGCTTGGTACCGTGATTGCGTATAGAAAATGCTAACAGAGCCAGAAATGATAGTGCTTGTATATTTCACGTAATTGCATTTATAAAGCGCTTTTCACCCGAGGGTCACAAATCGCTGCACAGAGCTGCGGAGAGAAAGAAAGGCACGTTAACGATGACATCCGAACGGCGAATCATCAATAAAATAACAGTGCATGTATTTTTTTGTATATTTCAACCGATGGTGTGTGTAAATTTCACACGTGTACCAAGGCTCTGTCGCGCGCGTTTAAAACGGTGGTGCTTATCTTTACAATAATACGTTCATGTGAGCATTCCCATTGCAGTGGATCTAGCAACGTTACTAATGGACTGGAAAGTTACGAATTCTATGCTTCGCCGTTTGCGTGCTGCCAGTCGTTGTCGGTACCCGCTTCATCCTGTAGAGGGCTGTGGTTTTTGCCGGATTCTAGCCCTGCAAATACAGGGTGCAAGGCAGGGCTGTACCCAGAAGGAGACCAGTCCATCGCAGAGCACCGGAGGCGATTTAGTCAGTAGGCCGATTAACCTAGGTTGCAGCAATGTGTCTTTTGACTATGGAAAGAAAACGGAATAACCTGGTGAACATGGGGAGACCTTGCAAACGCCACAGAGGCACCCGGGCTGTGATTCAAAACCAGGAAACTCTCTGTTGTGAGACGGAAGCACTGCTGATTACAACATAATGCCCAATGTTCTTCAACAATGCGCATGAAAGTAACGTTCAAGAACAGCTCGGATTTGTAAAAAAAAAAAACCCAAAAAAGTCGTTGATTTGCCAATCTCTGCGTTGTTGTTGCCGTGCCATTCTCGCCACAGCTCTGTGCAGCGCTTTGTGACCCTCGGGTGAAAGGCGCTCTGTAAATGCAATTATTATTATATATATAGTTCCGAATACTAACATTCGCGTTTAAACATGGAACTGGCAATTTGTGTGAAAATAACGCTATACACATTCTGTATTTTTGGGTTGTCTAAGCAGGAAGTAGCTCGCATTTAAGTCACTGCTCATTGTGTACAAGGTAACTAAAGAGGAACATATGCAGTAGCCATTGAGTCCACCTGTAAAGCAGTGATATCACATAGATAGCCAGAAATTTGTTCCGTCTACATAAAAATGGGTTTTTGTCAATTAATCGTTTGGCTTCATAGGCCGATATTAAGCAGTATGTTTAAGCACGCAAATTCTGGACCGACTTTCATAGTCTTGGTCTAATTATCAGATTCGGGCTTGTTAAACAATTTCTACAGGACATAGTATTGGCAGGGGTATTCCATGTCTGCATTATTTGTTCTTCATGAAGGGTTGCATGTGCTCCTTTGTTGTGTAAAAAAAACTTTTGCGATTTTTCGTGCCTGTCTATTAATTTTTATGTGCTGTGCAACCTTGAGTGCTGTTTACTGCATTGTTAACGGTTGAAGTTTCATCTTTGTGAAAGTCTTGTGAGCATTAAGTTATGCAACGTTAAATGTTACTGTACACCTTTATGATTACAGCGCTAGTTTCATTTATGCACATTGATGCTGTCATTTCATTAGCCATTTGGTGTTATGTGTTACGTTGGTGATTTGGGACGTTTTTTGCTGGAATACCGCATCTAGAGCTTGCATGATTATTTGGTGCTTTATCCTGTAATAAACATATATATGTTAAATACAGGATCTCATTCAACCCATTAAACAGTACCGTGAGCTTTTCTGACCTGACAGTGCGATTTATGCAGTGATCAAACCCGCAATGTGACTTGATGGAGGAGTCTTGTCAAGTCTATATTTTAGGGCAGTTCTTAACAGAAATGTAGTGAAGACTTGTTGGTATTTTAGTTCTCTACCTGAGAATTGCACCTGTTGTTGACATGCCGTTCTCTCCTCAGCTGTCTGCAGTGCTTTTTGACCCCCGGGTGAAAACTGCTCCAGAAATGCAATTAGTATTATTGCTACTATATTTCAATGTTCTTTTAGTTATTGCATCATTAATTCCATGGTCATTAAACTCCATTAAAGTTCCACATTTTATTTCATAACAATGTTTTAGAGTAAAATTTTCTGTAATATGCTGCATGTCGTAATATGACCCGTTAGTATGTTTTAATGTCATCAGAAATGAAGGCTGGAATATATTGTTTGTTTTAACTGGCTGAACTCAAACCTGTACTCCGTCTGCAATTTTAACGACATATCAAAATAGACAAAGATAAATAATAGGTTAAGAACTTCCTTGAAGTGAATAATTATCAACAACGCTTATTAAGCAAAGGAAAATTTGATGGTTTTCAATGTTTTATGAAGCTACAAGATGTTTTTTTTTACCTCTCCGCCACCACCACGACGTAACTTTTGTTGTACTGTCCTCTTGCTCCAGTCGGTCTACAGCAAACACAAAGTATAACAGGAAGAAGGCTGATCCCTCCAAAGTCAGCGTCATCCATCACTGAGAAGAAGGACTTTGGAGGTAATTCTGATTCCACTTGCTGGCAGTGATAAGGGAAGAGGTCCCGTGAAAAGAGATTTAGTTCAGCACGTCCTTTGGACTGCCATTTATTTTAAATACCTTTTTTTACATCCAGTAATTAAATGTTAAAATCTGAGAGTTTACTCAGCACATGAATTTGCTGAATCAGTTATGGGGCATGAGAGTTATACGACTTAATCGCTATTATTGCAAATTAGTGAATGTGGGCAGCATAGATGTGGGGGCATTAAGTTATAGGATGAACACATTGGACTTGAAGGCACTACCCTCTGCTGTCCATTGTATAACCCCCTGCAAACCCAATGAAAACTGAAAAAGTGTCCTGCGATATACTGGCGTCATAGAATAATAATAATTGCACTTCTAGAGCGCTTTTCACCCGAGGGTCACATCCTGGGTATAGCCCCGATTTGCACCCTGTGTCTTCCGGGATAGACTCCGGCCCCCCCACGACCCCGTACAGGATTAAGCGAGTACTGATACTGAACTGAACATCTCAGCTTTCCATATTTATCTTCATTACAGGAAATGTGATCATACAGTGGTGAGAAAAGCTTGTGAACCTTTAGAAATTTCTGTATAAATTGGACATAACATATGATTAGATCTTAATCTAATTCCAATAATCAATTTCTTTGCTTCCTAAAGTTACTCTTTTGTGATACCTGTGTCGATTTCTACTTTTCTCTCCTATCCCGAAAACCTACATCAGTAGAATTTATTTCTTTGTAGAAAACACTGAAGAAGACTTGTGTGCATGGGAGGATAGCAAGGAGGAAACTGCTGCTCTCCAAGAATAACATTTCTGCCCATGTCAAGTTTGCCAAAGACCACCTGAATGATCCAGAAGTCTATTGGAAGACTGGTTTGTGGACAGACAAGTCAAAAGTGCAACAATTTTACTTCAATATGAATTGTTATATTTGGTGAAAAACAAACAGCATTTAAACATAACTTAAACCCAATCTTGAAGCATGGTGGTGGGAGTATCATAGTTTTGGGGCTGCTTTGCTGTCGAGAGACCCGGATGGCTTGCCATCATTGATGAAACCATGAATTCTGAATTATACCAGCACATTTTAAGGAGACTGTCAGGGCATCCATCAAGTTCTCTTTGTAATTAGGACATAGATGAAGATCTGATCAGATTTTATGATTATTTTATACAAAAAAACAAAAATGTAATGGTGCACGAACACTTATTCTACATTTTAGGTTGCATCTTCATAATGAGCTTTTATTTTAGATGTTACATGCAAAAATTAAATTTAAAGTGGACCCTGACCTTTGTCCATTGATCCTAGAATGGAGCAACTCTATGGAAGAGACTTAACATATACATAGTATCTGCATATTAATAGGAGTCACACACGCACAAAACGCCTGAGGATGCCTCTAACGTGTGAGGCGAAACGTCGCGATGGAGAGAGAGGGAGCCATCGACGCGACTGTCCCAAGAGAGCAGCTTTTTGAGGCAATCATCGTACATCGAGCCGTGAAAACATACATGATTCTCAATTAAAATATTCCAATATTACTAAATGCATGAAATAACAGCTGTAGTACAGTACTATGTATACATTTTGAAATGTGTTAATGAACAGTGAGGCAATAACCAAATTTGGTATAAATCACATTTAATAATTTTTCTTGTTGAACTGTCCTGATGTTGTTGACATGCCAGTCTCTCCAAAGTTGTTGACGTGCCGTTCTCTCTGTGCAGCGCTTTGTGACCCTCGGGTAAAAAGCGCTCTATAAATGAAATTATTATTATTATTACTTGGGCATAATTGGAATATTTTCTGCATTCGGACACAGGTCCAATACTACTTCCTCATCTTAATCAAGTTCACGTTTTATGTGTTTTTTATTTTTCTGTTCCATTTTGACCATATATTATTGTCATGACATTTTTAAAATGCCACGTTCTTTTATCACTCACAGTGTGAATACTCTTGCAAATATTCACATGGTGATGGTGGAGCTGGTGGTAATCAGTTCTCTGATGTGTTTTTGGGATATACACGACAACTCTTCGGAGAGCGTGAATCTTAATGATTGGCATATCTGACAGATTACCTTATGTGGAGTCCTTGGGATTGCACCCATGGGGCTATTAGATCTAACTGATTTTTTCTTAAACGACTTGGTATAAGACTACATGTGATGTGTGGTCAGGCTGTGTGGGAAAATATAGTGTCTGCAATTTAAAGGACATAGTAACGTCTGTACGCTTTCAGCGCTCTACTTCTTGTTGATGGTGATTGTCTCGTGCATGTGCGTAGGTTGTACGGTGTCACAGTGGGCTGTGAAAGCTGAGCAATGCCAAGGTCACGGTCAAAGTCACGGTCCAGGTCATCGCGAACCAGATCTCGATCTCGGTCAAGGTCATGGTCAAACTCCCGAAAGAAAAAGCACCGGTAAGTGTTCAGCAGATGTGCATTATGACCGGTTATGGTTGTACTGTGGTCCTTTGTGTGCTTTACACAGATTGGGGTGAGTAAAATGGATTGATTTTAATAACAGCTAAAACAGTTATAGGTTTGGTGGATAACATACTTGACACTTCAAACATGTTGCGATGTCACTATAGCAATCGTGAGTCTGCGTGAAGCTTTGAGGTATATCACTTTGTAAGTTTTTTTTGCTGAGTAGACAAAACAAAAAATTACTTTCATTACAATAATTTACATTTGCAAAACACCTTTCACCCAAAGCTTGCAAAGCACTTTAAAAAAAATCAGGATTTTAGAAAAATAACATGTCGGTAAGAAGTGTGGATTGGAGGCATTTTATTGTAATGAGTAGAGTGCATCACATCTATCATGATCCTTAATCCCTTGGCAGGCTCCCTGGGCAGGGCTGTCTAGTCTATAAGGGAGGATGGAGCCTTCCAGACTCCACTTGATATGTAGAAATTATGCAGAGAAATGGGTTCTCAGTAAGTTTCATTCTGTAGTAACGTTGAGATATTTTTTCAAATCATATGCAAAACATGAATACTACAGTGACGTTATGTGCAGGTAAATTATAAACTTTTACTCTGGCATAATTGATTTACGACTTGTGAATTATGACCATGCAATAATATAAAAAGTACTAGATTCAGTGAACTGATACATGCTTAATGGAAATTTTGCCAATTCATACATTTTCAGAAGCTGTGACTTCTGCATTGACGAAATGAACATACAATATCAATTCTTAAATTATTAATCACAATATTTCACTACCATTAAGGGAGTGAATCATTGGTCTTGTAAATGATCAGACTGTTATGAATGAGTAGCTAAATAACTCTTGATCGGTCACGACATTGTGCCATGTGTTTTATAGGTCTCGATCCAGATCTTACTCATCAGACCGTGAGCATCGGCACTACCATCACTACCCGGAGCACCACTATGGGCGCGGGCGCTTCCCGCGACGACCCTTCCAACCCGGGCGTGGCCGCGGTTTTGGACGCGGTGCTCCAAGGCTTTTCCGCGGGCAAAACATGTTTCGCCTGCCCAGCTCTCGCCCGTATCATTACCGCTCACGTTCCCGCTCACGCTCCCCGCGCCACCACCGCTCGCACGACCGCAAGCAGCGCTCTTCCTCGCCACTTGCTAAGGGCCCTGCGCCGCAAAAAAAGCATCTGCAGCAGCAGCAACTACAGCAACAACAACATCCGCAGCAGGCTAGAGGACGGTCACCACCTGACGTTGCTGCTAAAGCCCAACCCGGCGCACTGACCAAACATCGGAAAAAGTCGGAGCACCATTCGGAGCGAGTGAGAGGCACCAAAGGGAGGACTGTGCATGAGAAGCCGCTAACCGTAGAGCACGGCGAAGAGTTCCTTATCCCTAAGGAAGCCCTAGATGAGGGCTTCGGTGAGGAGGGTGGCCTGGAAGCTTATGAGGCGCCTGACGAGTTTGAGCATCGAGGCCACTCGGCGTTGGCTACGGGAAAGGCAAAGACTCGCTGGCATATATCGCCCGGCAGGGAGAGAGCAGGAGAGCGGGGGGATGGCACTGAACAGGGGCCCTCTGGCACAGGCGCCACTGCATCTCCAAACAGAAATCCTGAGAGGCGTCACCGCCGCCGCCACCGCCCCACTGCGCCGGATCGTGGCAGGGATGAGCCCCGAGGTCCCGGCACAGAAGGGTCTGCCGAGAAGGCCGACATCGTGACGCGCAGCCCGCTGCGTTGCAGCCTTGATGGCGTGGGTCTCTCTGGCCTGTCCATGGGACGAGCCGAAAAGTCACCTCCATTCCCTAAAAGGTATCATCGAATGCCCGCGGGCCGCTAGGGCTGCAGAGGCGTTAGCAGGGAGAGTGGGAAAGAAAGCGAGCCAGCGTGGTTCCACATTCACTTCCGTTGGAGCGGTCGGAGTTGATAGCATTTGGAGAAAATTAGGTCAGCATGCTCCTTCGTGATTCTTCACATGAGCCCAGCTGTGTGTGCTGATGATCACTGCTCTGGCTGGCTACGGAGTGGAGTCTCCTTCCTTTTGGAAAGGTCACGATTGCTTTTCCTCTGTTAATGTCCAGCTTGGTCTAAAGGCTTGGCGAAGGAGGACCAAGTTTTTTCAAGATGAATATCACACTTGTGAAGAAAATTTGAAATGAAAGATTACAATTTGCCTTTTTGATCAATATTTTGAACAAAATAAATTGGCTTAATTTTCTTTTGGATTGACAGATTTGCAGCATGACAGCTCAGTAAGTATTTTCAAATTGGACCCCAACACAACAATTGATTGGCAGTTCATGTCAAAATTGTTCATTTAAAAATGCAAACAAGGCATCCAGAAGGTAAGGTGTTTGCTGAGGTTTAATTTAATTGTATATATTTTGGGTCAAGTTATTTGATTTTACCACTATTCGAACCACAAAAAAGATCATGTGAGCATGTCATCTAGAAACCAATTGATAAATAATAATTTGCAGTTCATCAGGAAAGATAAAAAATTGCAATATAATTTTGGCTTCATTGGTAAATTTACAAGGATAAGTTAATAATGAAATTGAAATTCATTGATCTGCTCAAAAAAGTGGTGCTATTTAATTTAGCCAGATTGTGAACAGCTTTTGAGAAAAGTTCACTTTGAATAATTTATAAGACGTCTCACATTGCAAAGAGCAAAACGTGAAAATACGAGTGCAAACAAAGAAGAAACCGTGGCGTAGTCAATCGCTGTGAAAGAAGTTCTTTAAGCTTTGTTGTCTGACCATGAAGCTATCCAGTTTAACCTTCAAATGGAGAAAAAAAACCTTTTAAAAATAATGCCATGCATATCACCTTCCAGAGATTTGATGAAGCGGATATGCAAGCAGAAGCTATGCATGATGGCTTTCTGTAATGCCGTTTCAAGTGCAAGTGCACACTTTGTGAAAGGAGTGACTTTTGAACGCTGTTGTCTGTGGACATTGACGGGTAAAGATCACACAAGGCATCATGCAATTAAGGCACTGGCATCCCAATTCCATCAGCAACAATGACCCATGGACACACCAGCTTTTCACATGAAATTGAAACTACGTGTCATGTCCAACAGAACTGTGAGTGAGAAGTCTAACACTACTGAAGATCAATTTACATTCATTGAGTGTAATTTTTTGTACTATAACGCTGTTGGTGTCAAGTCATCGTTGGACATGCTCCACACCGAATGAGTGACGAGAAGTCTAACACTACTGAAGATCAATTTACAATCATTGAGTAATTTTTTGTACTATAACGCTGTTGGTGTCAAGTCATCGTTGGACATACTCCACACTGAATGATGTATTTCAAGAGAGATTTCTGTATCATGACTGTGTTATTGAAGTGTCTAAAAAGATCACGAAAATGTGAACAACAGACAAAATGCAAAATCTGGAGTGAAGGAGTTGTCTTCAGCTGTTTCGAAGATTCAACAGGACACAGCTCGTTGCATCCCTCGATGTTAAGCACCTTGATGCAAGGACTGTCACTGTGCACCTGGCTACTAAGAGCCACTCCTCAGATGATTTTCTGAAGCTCAAAAGCATTTATACCCTTGCAGATATCTATGATTTAAGATAAGTGATATGTACATACCATTAAATTGCAAGAATGAATTTCCATTTAAAATTATCCTTAATTGGCCATTACCAGATATATCCCAACAATAGCATAGTGCTTGCTGTCATCAAAAAATATAAAACGCAAAAATACAAGACTTAGTCTGTGTCCTACCCGGAAGTCCTGACCGAGTGAAATGGACTGTTCTTGAAAATGAAGGTGGTGCTGGGTGATGCAGAGGCTGGGTCATGATGCACGGGCTGAAATGAAGACGTATTAAATGATGGAGGAGTGCCGTCGCGCCTAGTGCGTATGCAGTGTGATGTTGCAGCGAGTGGGTTATGCGCTGTAATGTGCTGTGCCGGAGCAGGGATATTTGCAGGCTTGTTTGTCAGGAAGGTGAGTGTGGTAAGATCTCTAAAGGACATTAATAAGAGGTCCTTGTAAATTGCGCTTCAAGTAAAAAATATGTATCCTAGCTGAAAAACACTTTGACGCACTTGCAATTGTTCTATATCTATTATGTACAGAAGCACGATGCAACCAGAGCTGTTTGGGTTCAAGTTAATCTTTACATTGTGCATGAAAATTAGTCTCACAACTTCTCCATTCTGACATGGCCCCCCCGCCTGCTAACTGTGTGTGTCTGCTGCATGCGCGTGGATGTTCGTGTGTAAACCTTGTTGTGTGTTTGTGCGTGTGAACGTGCGTTGTCACGTGCATGCGCCGGTTTGCGCGTGCTTGTGTGCATCGTCAGGTCGAGTTGCTTATTCCCCAGCGACCGGCAGCTTTCCGTTGATCTGGTGAAAGCCCGCAAAAAGAAAGATTCCAAAAAGAAAAAGAAGGGTGAAGAAAAAGAGTTTCGCTCCATTTTCGATCACATCCAGGCAAGTCATGCTGCCATCATGTGACATTTAGCACTCTAGTGCTGCTGCGCAGAGATTTTCGGTACCAAAGTTGAAACAATGGACGAGCTTCTCAAATCCCCTCAGCCTCTCACATTTTTGATTTGCAGGTCGGGTGCGATAGGGTAAAGTATGACCAGTTAAAAAGACAAAGCTAACATTTCCTCTGGAGGAGCTATCCAGAGCACGCTAGTGGACGCCCGCCCTACTGCCAACAGTGGCATGACCAAGCAAATTTAGAGCCATAGAGCTGCTGGGCAAGTCGAGTGGGGCTGTCGCTCTCCTAATCGCGATACGTGCTAGATACCAACATGAAACTTTTTCTGCCGTGACGTACCCATCCGGTGCGAGTGTGTGCGTAGTAACATCATTCTTTTTGTTTTCGTTCAGCACGATACAGCCAAAGTGCGAGAGAAGAGTCCAGTGGAAACGTTTGCCCAGCACATAGTCAGTCTGGTGCACCACGTCAAAGGTGAGGCCACACAATCCTCCCCACAGTGATTCGTTGATGGTTGGGTGACAAGTACAGTCCGGTGTTTCATGTAGACAAGGTAATGCATTGGTTTGGATATATTAATGTAATTCCGTAAGGCTCGTGACAAAAGCATCATATGTGAGTAAACATTTTTTTTTCAATATTTACATTTGTTGATGTGGCAAAACGCTTGAAGATGCCTCCAGCGTGGGAGGTTAAATGTGGTGAAGGAGAGAGGGAACGCTTTGGCAAACAATTCTCATTTAAAAGTATAGGCTAATGATAAATGTTAGGTGCAAGCAAAACTCTACATGCTCGACGAAGAAAATAAAACGGAAAAATAACTATATAAGAGTACTCTTATATATGTATACTGGCACAAAAGTACCCATATCGTTAACAGCTCCACCTAAGCTATAAAGCATTGAGGCCGCATTGTCCTGAGCTGACTGCCTTTTGGCAACGGCTGACACCGGCAATTAGGCTCAAAAGGAAGCCACTGCCTGGTGAAGGCCGGTCAGTTTGAAGGACAATGCATAGGTTATCAAAGCTACCTGTTTGCATACTTTGCCACTAGTATGTGTGGCTTTTGCAAACTGGGACGCATTGTGAAATGTGTCTATTTTGGTGTTAAGATCTTAACACCTGCATAATCGCCAGATTCGGTAAAACCTGTCCTACTCTTATATATGTATACTGGCACAAAAGAACCCATAGAGAAAAATAACTATTGCTTTATATTTCATTTATAGTTCTAGGAATGTGTTTCACTCGTCGACATGTTGACAATTCATGCTTAAATTTAAAAAAAATTAAGTAATGTTATTGTGTTATCATGTTCATGTTTATCATGCCAGGAATAATATTAGCATTTCAGTGTTTGTATGATTTATATAACATACTTTTAACATTTGGTTGTCATTGTTATATGCAGCAAAATTTGAAGAAATCTGAATCCATATAATCTTGGAATTTCAATCAAAGCGTTAGTCATTTTTTATTTGAGCTTGAAGAAGCTGTTGAACTACAGAGCTCATTTTAACAATTGGCCAGTGGAGAGGAGTAAATAAGTTACGATATAACTTAGGCTATACCCTGGATAGGATGCCACTTCATCATGGGGCACGGGGGGCAATTTAGTAACGACAAAGAAAGAGTATCACATGGATCAGAAGCAAATTAAACTTATACAAAGATGTATGTGGCCTTGGCAGGACACGTCGTGAGCAGGAATCGTGGCCAAAGGACGAGAATGTTGACAGGACTCATGTTTGAGAGATGGCCAAAGTGGAGATGAAGTGATGCGATCAGTTCACGTGCAGGCGTGGGACGGATCGCAAGAGATTACTGAACTGCATCTCCGCGTGTTTACCCCGTGCGCTTAAACACAGAGCGACAGTTCAAGTCGTCCGACGTGACGCTGAGCGAGCGATTTGCGCGGGCCCTTGAGGCCGAGGAGGACAACCGAAAAAAGAAGAAAAGCCCTGAGATTCACAGGTGAGGCCTCAGAACCCAGTGCCAAATAACACACATTTTAATCTTTAAAAAAATATTAGAGGTTATGCTTTGAGCAAATACGTTATTCCTGTATGCACTGGGCCTGCAGTAGCCTAGATTTTATAAATGTATGGGAGTATTGTCTTGTTTCACAGTAACAGTGTAATCAAATAATTTGTGGAAAAAAAAATCTCTTGAACTGCTCTATAGAGAAAGCCATGTCAAGCATTCGAAATGGCTCTCCCGAAAGGGCAGCTCTTGAGAAGCCTTCTGCACTAAGCATTGAAATCTAGATTAATACATTTAAACTAAAATAAGGTTATGTTTTTCCCTTGCACAGAAATGAATTGTGATGGGATGTTGGGCATTGGGGGGTTTATAATTATATGGTAAGATAAATTCACAAATATAAAGAAATACAATTAATAGTAACAAAAATTGTAGTACGAGGCATATATTGATTCAATTTCGAAGGTATTCATTCTTGGACAGAACAACTCAGAAGCATGAGGAAACTGCAAAGAAAAGCGATTGGGAGGGGGTGGGGGGAGATAGCTACACTGTTACTGTTGTCCGGTTCCAACATTTGTCAAGCTGCGTCCTGTATATTGTAACTCTATTGGCCAATTAATGAGTGTTATTTTTAGTTTTGGGAGGAAACTGGAAAACCTGGAGAAAATCCACATAGGATAGGGGGAGAACACGCAATCTCGACACATAAAGGCACTCGAGGTGGGACTCCAACCACCTTGGGCAGGACTTTATCGCTGTGAGGTGCATATGTTTCCACTGTACCATGCTGGCACCCCAACAGCTTAATGAAGTCTGAGCATATACTCCAGAACACCCATGAAGAGGCATCACTGTCACTTAGTGCAGGGTGTTTTATTAAGCCTCTTGTGAAATCGGCCTCGGGAGGTCAGGTGTTGGCTTCTCGGTGCTGATTGTTTTCTTGTGTGGGTGTGTGCTCTGTGCACAGGCGCATTGATATCTCTCCACGTGACATTAAACCACGGACGCATACAGGCGTGCGCAGCAGGGACAGCAGCCCAGGGGTAAGAATGGAGTCTGATGGCCAGCGAAAACCTCACCTGTTTGCACATCACATACCATCCGTTGCACATGCTTTGGTAAAATATCCTGTGTCTGCCGGGATAGGCTTTGGCTCACCGCAACCCTATACAGGATTAAGCGGTTCTGACAATGAGCTGAGATGAGATATCATTCAGGATGCACCCGATCTCGTCACATCTCTGAAGCTTCCAGAGTTTAGCCCCGATGTTTCTTGAATCGTTGACTACCATACACAGCATGTGGCAGCCGGGCCACCCTGTAGGCAGCAGTTGGCAGTGCAGCACGCTTCCTTATTTTTCTTGATATTCTCTGCTACTCTCTTTTGTTAGAGGCATCATGTGGAGTTGTAAAATTTCACGAAGAACAGGAAGAATGCTCGACACGGCTAACCCAAAAGAGCAGATCTTGAGAGCAATTCTCCTGCATCAAGTAAATTCCTACACTTGATGCTTGTGTCTGCCGACATCCGACCGATTCCATCGCCGACCTTCAATTTATTTGAGCATTTGTCTCTGGATTGGAGGTCGGCTCAACCTGTGAAGTTGGTGCTGCTCTACCGCCCACCTGGAGCCTCCCACTTTTGTCAATGAACTGTCTGAGCTGCTTTCTAAGATGTGCTCCAGTTCTGGAAGGATCCTGATTCTTAGCGATTTCAACATCCATCTTGACTTTTTAAAGAGCCCTCTTACAAGGATATCATGGCCACTCTAATCTCACTTGGCTTCACTCAACACGTGACATTTGCCCCTCACAGATGCGGCCAACTCTCGACTTGGTTTGCTCATGGGGCATATCGATAACCAACCTGTCCGTTACTAATCCTGGTCTGTCTGATCAGTCCGCTTGTGTTGTGATCTTCAAGTACCACCTCCCATTTCCTTCGTCAAGTGCCATATCCGATTTTTATACCCTAGCGCCCTTACTTCACTTTCTGCCTCTACCGAGGCAGAGAGTGAAGTACGTGGTGTAAAAGTACGTAGTGTAAAATCACGCTATGTCTCAGGCAGAAAACCATCCCCCTGGTATACCGCTGAACTCCGGGATCTCAAGGCGAATGCATGCAGAGCCGAACGGATTTGGAGAAAATCTGGCCTTACCGTTCATGGTGAAATATTTAAGGAACGGCTCCTCCGCTACCGGAAGGCATGTGACTGTGCCCGTACCAGCCAACTTTCCAGCATTCTGGCTGATACCTGTGACAAGCCCAAGATTATTTTCTCGACCATGAATCAGCTCCTTTGTCCTACCAGTCACTCGCCCTCAACTCCTTTCATTAATAAAGATCAAGTGGATCAGTTGATCCACTTGATCTTTATTATCATATCTCTACCCAGCCTCAATCACCTACCAATACCTCAATGAATGTTCCTCCACCTTCCTTGACCTTAAAACTCCTGAAATTTTCAGAATTAAAGGAATCCAAGGCCTCTTCTTCAGTGACCCGATCTAGGCCCACAAACTGCTCCCTGGAACCTTTCCCATCCAAAATCATGCAGGAAATTTTCAAATTCCTTGCCACTTTCGTCACTAATCTGTTTAATAACTCACTTCACTCTGGTATCGTTGCCCCACTATTCAAATGTGCCACAGTTACCCCCCTGCTTAAAAAAACCTGGTCTCGATTGCAACATCCCTGATAATTATAGCCCCATCTCAAATCAACCATTCATCTCTAAGTTCTGTGAACGTGCTGTGGCCGCGCAACTCCAGAAACACATTCTTAACAATGACCTCCTCGATCCCTTCCAATCTGGGTTCAGATTTGGCCATCATACTGAAACTGCTCTGGTAAAAGTAGTTGATAAACTTCTTGTCGCTGCTGATGAAGTTTTGCCAAGTATTCTTGTCCTGCTGCACCTGAGCACTGCCTTTGATACCGTTGACAACCCGATCTTACTTGACAGATTGGAGGGTATCGGGGTCTCTGGCAGTGCCCTGCATTGGCTGAGCTCCTACCTCTCTGACTGGAAGCAGTTTGTCAGCCTCGGAGGACAAAATTCAAGAGATTCATCCTGTTTTGTCTGGAGTTCCTCATGGTTCAGGTCTCGGCCCACTCCTCTTCAGCATTTACATACAACCTATTGCCATATCCTGTGCAGCCTCAGTCTCAGCTTTCCATTGCTGTGCCGATGACATCCAAATCTATATCCACGCAAAGTTATCCATCAATGCTTTTGGTCTTTGCATATCATCCTCACTGTCAACTGTGAAGGCCTGGCTAAATTCAACATTTCTTAAACTAAATGGCGACAAAAGAGAAGTTTTTCTTGCCAGAACCCTGTCCCAATTGTCCGAGGCTGAACCTATCCAATTGATGCTTAACAACAAGACCATTGAAGATACTAAGGCAGTCCAGAGTCTAGGTGTGATTCTTGATTCCTCACTCACTTTTGAGACACACATCAACAATGTAACAAAGGTAGCCAATTTCCATCTCAGAAATATATAGCCAGACTGCGCAACATCCTGTCACCCGCTGATGCTGAGAAGCTAATACACATCTTCATCTTCTCACGAATCAATTACTGCAATGCACTGCTCCCTGTCACCCCTGTCTACCTGATGAATCGTCTCCAATGTGTGCAGAATGCAGCTGCTGGAGTTCTCACTTACATACCCATCCACTATCACATTTCTCCAGTACTTTTGTCTCTCCACTGGTTACTTGTTAAATACAAGATTGAATTCAAAATCCTCCTCACCTTCAAGGCTCTCACTAGCGCTGCTCAGACATACATCCGTAACCCACTTCAGGCACCCTCCTCAACACGACAACTTCGATCTTCCAATACGGCTTACTGCATGTGCCCAGGTCGCACCCCCATTTGATGGGTGACAGCATTTTCATGCGCTGCTCCCAGACTCTAGAACTGCTTTCCAATGGAATTTCAGTCATTTGAGTCCTTGGGCATCTCCAAATCCATCCATCCATCCATCTTCTTCCGCTTATCCGGTGCCGGGTCGCGGGGGCAGCAGTCTAAGCAGCGATGCCCAGACTTCCTTCACCCCAGACACT
>JAZEWT010000021.1:10731136-10744552 GCA_036362905.1 Mordacia mordax
AGCCCCTCTCTTTACCCGAGTGTCCAAGACATACGGCCGGAGATCAGATGAAACGACAACAAAGTCGATCATCGACCTCCGGCCTAGGGTGTCCTGGTGACATGTGGTTTGGGTAGCAGTCGTGGCGGGGGGCTTCGACGACCCAATCCCTGGACCACAACTCTGGGATCTCCAAATATTGTCTCAAATCGCACTTGTTTCATAAGGCTTTCAAGTCCTCTGGCGAGGACTCTTGATGCGGCTCAACGTCGTCGTGCTGGGATGATGACTCTCTACTGACCTGCGCCTGCTCGGGAACATTTATTCCTTCCTCTGGCTTGGGCTGTTGATGCGGCTCAGTGTTGTCGTTCCGGGATGATGGCTCTCCTCTGACCTGCACCGGCTCGGGAACATTCCTTCCTTGTTTTTGCAGAATTATTATATTTTTTTTAATTGCTTATATTTTTTTGTCCTATAATTTATTGCTACTATTTGACTTTTTGTTGGGCTGTCCTGATGATGTTGACATATGGCGTTCTCACCACGACTCGCATTTGTAAAAAAAGAAATCGAAAATATAAAGTTTTTTGCTGAATTGCCATTCTCTCCAAAGCTGTGTGTGGCGTTTTGTGACTGTCGGGTGATAGACGCTCTAGAAATGCTATTAATATTATTATACGATAAATGTTACGTTAAACCATTTCCAAATATATGTTATTAGCACTGATAATTTTGCAGTTTAATATTATAGTGAAGTCAGATCATATTTTACACGTTTTGCAACGATGTGTATATAAAAAAAAAACCCAAAAAAGTTACAATGCTCTGATGTTGTTGCTGACATGCTGTTCTCTCTGCATCTCTGTGCAGCGCTTTGTGACCCTCGGGTGAAATGCGTTCTGTAAATACAGTTATTATTACATCAGTACAGACAGTTGAGATGCACTGTTGCTGCTGGTGTGAAGGGGCAAGTGGAAGAGGATATGAACAGAAATCCTGAAGACCTCCGCTATGACCTGGAACGACGCAGGAAGGAACACAGCGATGAGCCGGAGTACTGGAGGGAGGGCAGCGAGGAGCATCACAACTACCGGTGTGTGAGGCATGTGTTTGAGCAGGAACACACACACAGATTTCTCCTTTAACCATATCGTTGTTTTGGGTCAATTGCTGTTAACAAGTGCTTATGAAGGTGCTCACTATCCAACCCCATTACCGTTGGATAATCGAGACTTTACCATATGTTACTTTAATTCTAAGGCTTTCGTGACCAATATTATCGATGAAATTCATATTTTGGGTCAGGTCACGTAAAGTAAAAGTGTCATTTAACCCTTCACCACCCGGCACGGCCATTTAGTAAGGTTTGTCACGTGAACAGAATGTGCCAATTCCTTCTCTATCTCAGCACACCGGTGTGTGGGAGAGCGAACCCACAGTATTTTACAATGAGGTACGATGTTTCGCTGATAGTTGCAATGAGCATTGTCAGGAGCCCGCACGAAACCTGGGCGAGGAGCTTGAATGCTGCACGTTCTGATCACGTGACAAACCTTACTAATTGGCCGTGTCGGGTGGTGGAGGGTTAAACGACACTTTTTCTGTACATGATCAGACCCAAAAAATGTATTTCATTTACCATATGCGTTTGTGTGTGCACGCATATATATATATATATCTGTTGGCTGAGTCGTGTAAAATGCATGCACCAAATGCCCATGCAGCTGCAGTTTGGCTAGATATAGGGGCTAAAACGAGTGTGCCTCGGGCTAGAAAAGAGATAGAATGATGTGGCACAGGAAGACTTGGAGGTGAGTGGACTTTGTGAAAACTTGGACCAGCGATGTCAAGATCAACCTCTTTGCAGAAATGTTGTGAAGGATGCTACTGGGCAGTTGGAGGAAATGGCCCTCCAACAACAGTGAAGGGCACAGGATCGACGCTCACAAAAATGCACCTGATGGCTAAAACACAGCAAGTTGGCAAGGCAGGAAGCACAGGTGGTGAATCTGCCAGTTGTCTTGGGCAACTCATGATGCCCGGGTCTGTCCCGAGACCACCTATCAGCGAGCCAGCGACACTTCACGTGGCCTCAAAGTGTGTAAGGTGTGTTACAAGTGCCGTTGACATCACCGCCACTTAGTAGCGAATGCTGGCAGATGTTATTTTTATGCATTGTGTGTGTGTGCTACAGCCCGCGTGAGCATTCTCGCTCCTACTCACCAGGGAATGAGCCCCATGAGCCTCACGAACCACCGTATGGACCTGGTGGCTTCGACAAATCCCGTCTGGGAAACAAACCTTACTTTTTCAACCGTGGAAATTTCCGCTCCCGCCCGCCCTTCGTGAGTCACACATCCTTGAAACACCGCTCTACAGGACATAGGAAACGCCCTTTCAATTTTCCGATTCTTACGAACAGTTATTAACTTATACAGTTTACCTAAAGCCAGAATGTGCCATTCAGCAGCAAACAAATATTAAACTTTCTATACCTCTTGTCAATCCACTGCTGGGGAAGTAAATTCCCGCCCGGCTGTCATTTGATGATGCTTCACCACCCTAGTCAGTGCGGGTTGGTGATGGGGTCCAGAACTGGTTCAGATTGCACTTGCTACTAATGTGCCCATGACCGGGAATCAAACTCATGGCTGGGTTTGTATTGCAGCGTTTGTAATATCTGCACTATTGCTCTATCAAACCGAATTAGCATAAATATTGAATGAATGGAATGCTATTTCAAGGCTAAATTGACCTGTACTTGATTAACCAAGGCAGGTTAATAATCAAGCAGTCTCCATAAGTGTGTGGTTATATCACCCAATTTTGCTGTATGTGATCAAAAATATATCCCACATTCAAACGACTTTTAAACTGTACTCATGACTATTTGTTCTGAGCTAGTGGTGTAAATCTCACACACCAATGACAGAGGCCAGTAGAATCCACTCGTACAACAATGTTATACTTACTGTGAAGTGATATTGATGTTATCAGCTTGTGAAAGATGACGGACAAAGACAGTCACAAAGCACATATCAACTCCTACTTATCCACTTGTGTGTTAAGCATTGTTCCACAGTGCTACCTCACTGTGTGCACGATTAGGACTTATATTTTTAGCAGTGGGGTCTGTCTGACACACCACATCAAATCATAGCTCTCACTACGGCCAGTGGCTATTAATCACTGCTCCAGTTTACCAGCGACATGCAAAATATTCAATTGGACTATCGTCCAGCACATCGCTTGGTACATGTTGCAATCACAGCTCCTAACCCTGCATTTTTATTCCTAATCCTTTCGCCCGTCAGCACTACCGCGGCCAATTCCGAGGGCAGTTCCGTGGCCGCGGCAACTGCTACAACAACTATAACTATAACAATTACGGCGGAGGCGGATATCACGGCGGAGGTCACCACGTCGAGGGCTACAATGAGGGCCACGGGGGTGGCGGTGCCAGCGGCGGCAGCGGCGGCCCTCCTCCTCCCTACGGCGGCCCCGGTTGGGGTTCGGGTTCCGGTGCCGGTTGGAGCGGCCAGGGTGCGCACGGCTACCAGGCCTTCCCGCAACGTCGGCCCCCTGAGGAGGAATGGGACCCAGAATACACGCCCAAGAGCAAGAAGTACTTTCTGGTATGAAGGCAACGGTGGCATGCAAAAAAAATTGTAAACGAAAAAAAGTGTCATTGGCAATTTGAATATTTTTCGTTCATTGTCGGATTGGGAAAAAGATTCGGATGAACGGGAATCCCCAGACAAGTGGGAAGGAAGCCACAACCAACGGTTTCCTCCAAGATCTGTTGCTTTAAATCCTATTTTTGGTTATTTGGCTACTTCCATGAATTAGTATTTACACATGTGAACGTTAACCAGAGAAAGTCCACATGAATGAGGGGTGTAAAACTCAATCTGGATACAATTTGAAAAATAAACGACCTGCATGGGATTAACCTACCTGAAAATGGGAATTTAGATGCAGTGATCCATTCCTGAATGACTGAATACAGTCCACTTTTGATTATCTGCACTGTCGGTGGAGAGGGGTGGCCTGAACAAAACACAGTTTAAGTACAATGTGCATATTAGACAATATATGTTGCTTACACTAGCGCTGTCGTTTGCTGTGGGTTGGGAGGCAATGCACGAATCACTCAAACGTTGCATTGAGTGCAATGCCAGAGACCTCACGCAGATGTACATGGTGATGTCACCGCTTTCCTGCCAGCATGTCAGCCAGCAAATCTTTTTAAAAATTTATTTAGTGTGATAACAATAACTTGCTGTGTATTTACATATTAATGCGGATGAATTCGTGGATTGTGTTATTTTTCATTACTTAAAAGTTATTGGTTTACTTTCCAATGTGCTTGAGGTCAAATGACCACTGAGGAGTCAATAATTATTAAACCAACACCCTGAACAGAAAAAAAACAATTGTCTTCACAAGCACAGTTAATCTACAACCCTGAGAAACCTCCCACAGATGAATGACAGCTTAATATACCAGAACTTTCTCATTACCACGAATCCTTTTGTAGTTGCCCTGCATGTCTGGTTCATTATAGCTCATTAATATTTTTTTTATGCTTTTCCTACTGTATGTTGATTGGTGCGATGTCTGACATTTCGCTCCATGTGCTGAGGCCTTCTCATCAGTGCTTTGCGACCTTTGGGCGAAGGGCACTTTAAATTATCATCGATGCGCTTTTATCTCCTGTGCTAACGGCGAGTTCAAGATATCTCACCATCCAACCCCCATCCCACACCTCTCTCCGTCGTTCCAGCACGACGATCGTGACGAGCGCGAGGAGGACGGCCACTGGGGGCGGCGCCCGCGTGCCCGCGGCTTCTTCCCGCGGGGCGCGCGGGGCCGCCCGTGGCACCGGCCCGGGGACAGCCCCGTGTGGACGCACGACAAGTACGAGGTCAGCGACGACGACGACGACAACGACAACAACGAAGGCACGGGCGCAGTGAGCGACATGCCCGGCGACTCCGCTGCCACCAGCGGCGAGGCCCCTGACAAGGTGGCATGAGCGCTCCCACACTCACTGCCACATCAGCAGTGCAACTCGGATTTATCCTTACCGAAGGTTGAATATGATCTTTGGTTACTTTTTGGATTGTTGAGAATTGCTTTTAAGAGCCACTGTTTCTGGATAGCCGTGACAAGTGTTCCTTCTCTCTCCTTCACGATGTTTTACCTCCCACTTCAGAGACATCATAAGGATGATGCATAATGATGAACATAAGGCTAATGCCTGATGATGCCTCCTCCAACATGAGAGCCGAAGCTTCATCAGTGCTAATGATGCCTCCAATGTGGGATGCAAACTATATTACGGAGAGGAAAACCGCTCTACACAACCGTTCTGAAAGCGAAGCTCTTAAGAGCAATTCCAGTGCCAAGTGTTACCACAGAATTGAATTCAAAAAGGTTTTCCTCATTGCTGTAGTCAGTGTTAAATAGGGTGACAACAGCAAACAACATTGTTGCAAAAACTTTATGGCCATTATCCGCAGTTAAAGATGAGACATGGCCCAACAAACTTTAATGGCTGTTATTGGTATGTATCTAAGCTGAATCTCCTGGGCTGACCAACATTATTTTCACTTTTTTAATTTGGTAAAAAAACACTTTAAATCTGCCTTACACTCAATTACTGCACTCCAGTGATGTAACTGCAGTGATACTGGCTTGAATACCTAATTAGTGACACCGGTGACTGATATTTTTTGTTAGAATTGCAATGTAATGTCAGCCAACTTAGGACATGCCGTTCAAGTGCATATCTACAACCTGAAGCCCTCTTCTTTTTTGTGGCTGTGCATGTCTACATTTCCTTTTATCATCACTGAACCAGGGTTTCAAATTGTTGCAACTGGAAGTTCCAGAGTTGTTTTGTGGTATTTAAAGCCGTATTTGTTGATTATTTTACAATACTTGTTAGCTCTTAGCATTTTTAAAACATTTTACATCACAGTTTCTGTCTTTTAAGTTCTCACAAAACAGAGACGTTTGATTTGATTTCTGTAAAGTTTTCTGCTGACGGTTTTTCTTTCTGCCAGTTGGGGTCTATATGCCACAATATTTCATTCTAAAAGCGGTTTCTATAGATATGCTTTGATGGGTTTAAGTAAAGGATGACAACCAAACTGGTTAACTCATTTATCAAGTTGAACACCTCACACTTGCGAAATTTTCCTGCAGGTGAAACACGCCCGTCTTTTCTCACATTTTTCAAATTTCAAATCACCTCCCAACTGCTCTTTTAATGCTAATTTTTAAAATCAAATGTTTATTTTTATATAGCATTTTTCATGCAATTTACAACTAGCGTTCGCTGTGGAACCACTACAGTGAATCGTGGTGGTGAGCCCGCACTCACAATTAGCTCCACAGTTATCTATAGATTAACATGTTAACAACCAATTAGTGTGTGTGTAGGAGGAAACTGGCGCACCTGAAGAAAACCTGTGTATGCAATGGGGAACACTTGATCCCATGCAGCAGGGACAGATGTACTACATTAAATAATAATAATTGCACTTCTAAAGCGCTCTTTACCCGAAGATCACAATGCGCTGCACAGAGCTGTCAACAACAACGTAAGAACAGAATAACGTTTTTTTGGATTTTTTTTTTGTGCCAGCAAGTTAGGGTTTTGCACTTCAATGTTCATGGGAAAGGAGCCTCACAACATTGTAATTTGTGAGAGTCACACCATTGCTTTCATTAACAACGCTGGATTACAAGGATGCGCCACCACCCACTGTTCTCTTGAGTTTTTATAAACTTGCTCCATTCAAGAAATGTGTGCAGTCTGATATTTTTTCGCATTCACCAGTGCTGTTTCCCAGTCCTGTTCTCAGCAACCGGGGGGAAAAAAAACTGGGACAGTGTCCACTGTTGAAGCACAACATTACACTTGTTACAGCCTCACTTCTTTAATTCACAGGAGCAGCAACCCAGCGAGTCCGTGGAGAAGTAGCAAAGCAGGCAAGGCAATGTCATCACTACAGCTGACAGGTGTCTCGTCACTGCAGCCCCAAGACTAGGGGTTGGCGGATCGCGAGGAGAGGAATCGTTATTTTTGCTGTTGTATCTGGATTGCTGGTTTGTGTACCAGCACGGCCACCTGTGGTTGTGTACTGTATGCGAGGCATGTTATGTGTGTCTGACGTGTGTGTGTGATTTTTTGTGTTTGTGAATGTGTTTGTCCACGTGTGAGTGTTGTCTTTCTCGGGAGGTACAGACCTAAGCATTAAACTGAGAAGCTTTTTGATATTCACTTTTCCCACAATAGAAATCGACTTATTTCGTTTCATAAGACATCTGCTTATACAAACTTGGCTATGAGGCAGTAATGACAAAACAATAATCTTAAATGTAGATTTAAATCCAACAAACATAAATCTATATACCAAACTTTCCCTTTTATATTTTAAAACCAATTGACACTTTTACAAAGGACTGCATGAGACTGTGACGATACGGGCGTGTGTTTGTTTAAAAGATCTGCTGAGAATCGTAGCAAAGCATTTATGGCAGTAATGTTCCAGGCACTGGAGCATTTCGCGGGTGACCACTTTCGTGCAGTTGCACCATGGTCGAGTTTCAGCCGTTGAATCAATGCCAGCGCTATGGGTGACGACAACACGGGGTGCCGAGCAAGACGGCTGGACTGTTAATGCGGGTGTTCTTCAGCCACGTCGTGCGTCGGCAGTGGTGTCGTTATTGGCTCGTGATTACAGCGGAGGTTCCGACTACCACTGAGCAGTGAGGCATATAGTAACATCATCATGTGATACTGTGATTGTTTGCTGCACTCTCTGCCCAGTTTAGGAGTAGGGTCAATAGCTGAATATTACGCCACTGTTCCCTCACGTCGTTTCGTACACGCTTCATTGCTTTTGCGCATTTGCTGTTGTAACTGAAGAGATGTTTTGATGTATTGGCTTGCACCATATAAAAGATTTCATGTCAAATTCGTTTATCGTTTTAAACGATTTCGACATATCTGACTTGACAACGTTAAATGCTGGAAATAGCAGTGGCTTTTTAAGTGTGTCTGCAATCAAGTTTGTTCTTTTTAGGCATATAAAATTGTGCATTCCATTATCTTCAATGGGCAGTGTCGGGCATTTGTATAACTTGTATTGGCTGAATAGACTATTGTGCATGAGGATCCAACACACTTGTTTATCCACAGTGATAATCACATCTGTTTAGTGCATTTAACGCCACAAGTCATTGGAATGCCTTAAATTGAGCTGAATGTTAAAACGGCAAACAATGCATGTTTAATTACATGTGCTTCTGTATAGTATGGCTTTCGGGTTCAGTCATTGTTCGGCCTTTTTTTTAGTTTAACGCTTTAAAGCCACTTCTTTCAAAATAACTCAATGTTTATGATCTCTGTTAGGGTGCAGAAGTAAAAAAAATGTCGCTGAAATGAACATTGTGATATTGCTGGTCACCTGTTTACTGCCCTGAGCGGTGGAAATTCCATTGATGTGATGATACCCAGTTTGCCCAGAGGACCCGCACTGTTCACATCCCTATGAATTGGTACTTATTCTCTCAACCCCGAAGGGATGATGGGTGGAGTGGACCCCTGAACTAGGATTTGGAGCCACTGGCTCTACTGCTGAGCTACCAGGCTGGATAAGCCACCAGTGTAATTGTCTAAGAGGAAGCGTGGAGTCAACTGTCGCTGCTCGATGCATTGCCTCCACCTTAAGCCATGCCATTGCATTGATTATTTGCCAGAGGCAGGCAGCCATAGTGGTTCTGAAGCTTACTAATATCACCTGCCACGCAACCTGCAATTTAAGAAAGCTAAAAAAAATCCTCTTCATCAACCTGATGTTTAACTTCCAGCATGCATTTAATTTTCCGTTCGGCATGACGTAGTCAAGTAACACACACCGAAGCGGAAGACACTGGTGCAGAGGATACGCCATGATTTGGTCATTTGAAACACATGATTGATACAGTTTGTGTTGTGCAAATGCTACGGTCTGATAAATTGAGTTCATTTGAATGTGCCGGCGTCATTGTAATCTGCTAGTGCTTCAGTGTTCAAAAGTGTGTCCTTGTTCGGCTGCTGCTCATTTGGATCCTTAACCAAAACATTTTTGTTCATTTGATGCAACAGTAAAGTATTTTTCAAGTGAGAAGAAAGTGGTGCCCTGTTTTTGGTTTGAAATGAAACAACAGTTGTAAGAAAAAATAATACATATATAAGCAAAATGCAAATGCCTCATTTGTGTTAATGGTGCACTTTAAATCTTCATGTTTTAAGTGTTAAAGCTGTGATGTTTAGCCATCCTTACAAAATTTAATGCATTCCTCCATTAACACACCTCAAAATGAATTCGGTGGATAAAGGACAACTGGTAATTGTGATTTGAAGCGTATATCTGGTTCTCAATAATTGTCAGTAGTTCGTACCACTAAATAAGGTTTTAAACATTAGGTATTTAGGCGCTAAATGTCGCTGCCACGTCTATGTAAGTAGAGCTGTTGCAACACAAATCACCAACAGGCGGTGATAGTATTCCCAGCGAGAGGGTCTTGTACAGTCATGTAGCGCGAACTGATCGGGTGGAATTATTCGGGCACTATTTTTTCCTTTTTTGGAAATGGTGTTTTTCAACTCAGTATCCACACATTCAAGAGCATCACTGTTTGCGAAAATGATGACGTCACTCCCCTCTTGCAGTGCTGTAAAAGCCCCCATTTAAGGCATTACATGTGATACTTAGATCAGTATTTCAAGGGAGACTTCGGTCTGACTGCTTTTTGTCGATTGGACGAGGTTTTGACGTGGCTTACAGACATTGGGATTTATCTCCTTACCATTTTCTCAGACGGACCAGTCGCATCCACTGCTGAATGGCGACGTTCCTATGCCCTTCCAACTTTGAAGGATGACTGACCATGCTTCACGCTGGTTCACGCTGGTCAGTGCTGGTGTGTGAAGATAACAGTAGGTTTTGCTTCACTGCCCTCTACTGACCACAATGCCTATCGCACCTTTTTGCGGCTGGTCATTTTCAATCGAAGCACTGTCAATACTCAACTCGGCTATGTGTTCTCGCGTAATTCAAGCGATTTGGTCACAACTGCCTAAAAAGTTCGTATGGTTAATGCAACGACCTACTGTATGAAAAACAAAATTGTAACCAAAAACACGTTTTAAAAAAGCTACTACCATCAATATAAAGTGTAATGTAACTTGGGAAAGAAAATACAATTTTTAGTTAATACATTGTCTTTGTAAGGGTGGCACGGTGTCCCAGTGGGTAGCGCTGTCGCCTCACAGCAAGAAGGTCCCGGGTTCGAATCACGGCTCGGGTGCCTTTCTGTGTGGAGTTTGCATATTCTCCCCGTTTCCGCGTTGGTTTTTGCCGGGCACTCCTGTTTCCTCCCACAGTCCAAAAACATGCTGTTGCATAGGTTAATTGGTTTGGAGACTACATTGCCCCGGCGATGGACCGGCGTCCCGTCGTCGGGTGTATTCCTGCCTTACGCCCTGTGTTTCCGGAATAGGCTCCGGCTTCACCGTGACCCTATATAGGATTAAGCGGTTTCAGATAATGAGATGAGATGAGACAACATTGCCCGCAGTGCCCAGTGATGGACTGGCGTCCCACCGTGGGTGTATCCCTGACTTGCGCTCTGTGTCTACCGAGATAGGCTCCGGCTCACCGCGATCCTGTAGAGGACTAAGCGATTTCTGACAATGAGATAATATTGTCTTTGTTCAAGCTGGGCACATGAACGTGTATGTGAAAACCCGAATGTCAGCTCCGTGGCATCACGTGCAAAAGGGAACACGACAGTCAATGTTAAACTTAACGCTTCAGTTCAGAATCATTTTTTTTGTCATTGTCACAAACCGCTTACAGGGTCGCAGTGGGCCGGTGCCTATCCCGGCAGATACAGGGCGCAAGGCAAGGATATACCCACGATGGGACGCCAGTCCATCACCGGACACTGCGGGCAATTTAGTCTAAAAGCTAATTAACCTATGCAGCAGCATGGTTTTTTTGACTGGGAAGAAACCGGAGTGCCCAGCGAAAACCCACGCGGAGAACATGCAAACTCCACACAGAAAATCACCCGAACCGAGATTCGAACCCGGAACCAGCGCTACCCACTGGGCCACCGTGCCGCCCAGTTCAGTATCAGTACCCGCTTAATCCTGTACAGGGTCGCGGGGGGCTAGACCTTATCCTGATCAACATCGGACGCAAGGCGGAGCTATACACAATGTGACGCGTACGTCGCAGGGAAAATTTTTGGGGGGAGGGGAAAATTACTCAGCAGGACAATTAGCTCGTCGGGTACCCCGGTTTTCGCCCACTGTCTAAACACGCTACTGCCTAGGTTAATTGGCCTGCTTAGTAAATTGCCCCAAATAAAGTACCCTGCGGATGTACTGGCGTCACATTGTAGGTATATCCCCGCCTCGCGCCCTCTGTCTGCCGGGATAGGCTCCGCCCCCCCCGCGACCCTATTAAGGATTAAGCGGGTATTGAAGCTGATAGACAACCTAAGCAGCGGTGGGAGGAAGCCGAGTTCCCAGCAAAAACCCACGCGAATGCGGGGAGATCAGGCAAACCCCACACAGAAAGGCACCCGAGCTGGAAACCGAACCTGGAACCTTCTTGCTGAGGCAGCAGCGCTACACATGACGCTACCGCGTCGCCCACTTTAAACATTTTAAAAGTAAAAAAATGTGTAAGGTGGGGAGGACGCGAAGTTTAATTTCATGAACAACTGGCACAAACTGGTATTTTTCGAACATTTTTCAGAATTTTCAAAATCTTTGGTTTTCCTGTGGGCATAGCAGGCCAGTATATATTTCTGAGTATGGCTGAGATCCGAAGCTCGTTAATCTGGAACTTTCGACCATCGTTGAGCCAACTTTCAACGATGCCAACCACATGCTGACGATGGCCCAACGTTGGACAAGTTCACTGAGTAGTTTCTCTCTACTGCTATGCTCGTGCATCGCGTTATCTGAAACGATGGCAAGCCAGGTCAGCCTCATAAAGTGCATCCGCGCCAAGTGGCAGGCCCTCCCTTGTACACTAGTCTGTAAATGTCAGGGAAGATAGACACTGAAAAATTGAAATTACTTTTTGTAAAAAAATATAACGTGCCGTGGCAACTAACTGTGCGGACCGATGACTGCTGTCATCTTGATCTGTGATAAAATATTCATAGGCTAACCCATAGACTCAACAGGAAATAAGGTTATATCCATCAGCCTATAGTAGCAGCTCGTAAATGTTATACAAGTTGGACCTGTATCGCGTCTACAACGTCATCAGAAGACAATTTGCATCAACCGTCGTTGGTAAGTTAGTGATGGTGGCGTGACCGTGGGTCTTGTGCTAGGCTGAGTGCACCTTGAGGCCAAGGTGATGTTTCGGAAGCTCACTGTTGGCAGGTCATTAGACCCAAATGCCATGAATAAAGTCCGATCACTGACTACAATGTGCAATATGAACAGCGTGACGCGTGCGCTAGTTAAGACCTGTGTCGCTCAGCCTGTGGTGACCAAAGACCCTCAGAAGTGTTAAAATGCCACAATTATGTACATAATGGAGCAAATATTGATCATTGTCAATATCCACTTGGCCCGGCGATGGACCGGCGTCCCGTCGTCGGGTGTATTCCTGCCTTACGCCCTGTGTTTCCGGGATAGGCTCCGGCTTCACCGTGACCCTATATAGGATTAAGCGGTTTCAGATAATGAGATGAGATGAGAATGAATATCCACTTAATCCTGTACAGGGTCGCGGAGGGGCAGAGCCTATCCCAGTAAACAGAGGGCGCAGGGTTGGATTATACCCAGGATGTGACGCCAGTACATCGCAGAGCACTTTTTGGGGGGGCAATTTACTTAAGAGGACAACCTAGAAAGCAGCGTGTCTTTGGACGGTGGGAGGAAAGCTGAGTACCGGGCAAAAAACCACGCGGACACGTGAAGAACACGCAAACGCCATACAGAAACGCACCCGAACCGGGAACCGAACCTGGATCTTCTTGCTGTGAGGCTGTAACGCTACTCACTGCGCCACCGCGCTACCCTGGAGCAAATAATTATATATGTATATGTGTTGTGCCAAGCCCCGCGCCGTGCCAGACTGGGTGCATCTGCACACCCACACCCAGCGATCGGGCCGCGAGGGGGCGGGTCGCGATGTCACGGGTGGGGGGGGTGCACAACGAGCGGTGCTGAGTGACGACGAGTGACGATGATGAGTGTTGAGTGACGGTGGTGAGCGGTGCCGAGTGATGTAATGAGGATGGCTGAGTCGGGTGCCGCGCCGTGCCAGGCTGGGTACATGTCAACGCTCGGGCTGTTGGAAGCGGGTCGGTTCTGGTTGGCTTGCACGGTTGTTATGGGGGGGA
>JAZEWT010000021.1:10745230-10759238 GCA_036362905.1 Mordacia mordax
GTGGTGGGGGGAGGGGCCAAAGGAATGTGAAATCTCGCGAGAATTGGGGTTAAGTCTCACGGCAGGACACGCCCACCGTCGCGTCTATTGCCACAGCTACAATTGTGATTATTTCCCTTATTCCTATTAACGTTAACCGCACACTCACTACGACCCGCTGGTGTTTAACGTTCGCAGTCACGTCTCTCGCCCTTTGAGCCGAGCGAAGCATGGGTGAGTTCAAGCACGCGTTTGGGATTTTAGTCGCGACTCTCGGTGCCGCCGTTCCTCGGCCGGCGGCAGTCGAGTGACTCTCGGCCGTGCGGTCTAGGCGAGAGCCGAGGCTTCTGGCGGATCCCGATCGAAGTAGGCCTCTGCGGTTTGGCTGCTTAAACGCCGAGGGTAATTGGTGTCTATACGTGTGTCTGGGTGTGTGGTTGAGTTAACCTGGGGAGATGGTGACACCCGAGGCGGTTTAACACAAGCTGTGTCTTAGACGCCGTGTGCTTTTACAGTCGTTTTGAAGGCAGGGCTTTTGCCATTGCGGTCAACTGGAGCTTTATCTTAGTGGCGACGCCGTGGTTATGTAGTCTGTCTAACGGCACATGCACCCGTGCATAGAGCAACGTACATTCACACAGCCCTGATAGGCACATGAAGAAACGCACGCAACCACACCGACTCAATCGTAGATCTTGCACTGACACACGCACGCACATAGACAAGCGTACGCAGACAGATGCGCGTAAATACTTGTGCACACTCGGACACGCTCGTACAACATAGAGATACGTGTATATGCAGACAGCCATGTACCCATATGTACAAGCACACATGAGCAAACGAGCATGGATACACATGCACTCGCAAGCAAGCTTTCGTGCCAAAGAAAAAAGACTCGCAAAGATATGAACAGACAGGCAGCTTGGGCTGTCTTTGGAAACAGCGCGGTAGGTGGTAGTGTGAACCAGAACCATTCCAAGCGACCGTATTTCCATTGTTGAGCTTTACAAAACAGGTTCATATGCGGCTGAGTTACCCTCTGAAAGGTCACAATTTAGTCTAGTATTACTTACCACTGATGTTCAGCTAGTGTTTGCATTTGAATTCAGGTAACCCCTTTCGTAACGTGTGCTGACCACAAATACGCTCGCATTGCACCAGGAAGGTAGCTCGCTACCGTGATACCCTCGTTATAGCAGTCGGCTTGCATTGCAGATGTCGATGACGTGTTTTGAAACAACGGAGCAAGTTAATTAAAGCTTTCCGCGTCTGCCTTCATCCAGTAATACACACGTTGTTGGCGTGAGTTCGTGAAACGGCCAGGACGTGTATGGTGGGGCAAGGTGTGGGATACGCCCACCACCCCTTACAAGCATTCTGTCCATCGTGAAAGAGTTATGTCAACCAAGCAAGTTAGCCTCAAGAGTTGCAAGGATTCTCAACCTTTTGCACTTCAAAAGCCCACATGGATATGGCCTCGATGGACTACTAGGTGGCGCTCCCGACCCAACGATGGGTCGCTTTTGTGCCATCAGGGGCAAGAATGTAAGCAAATGTAAGCATTTGCAGGTCACCACCTTTACCGTTTAAGTGACAAACAAGGGCACATTTGTACCAAAGTGTCACTCGGGTCGCCGTGTTGTTTTATTCAGTGCATGCCAATCCACACCATTCGTTGCTATACGTTTCCACTGGAAGTAATTATCGCTTCCTGATTTTCAGACCCGTGAATCGGTTTTCTCATCTCATCTCATTATCTGAAACCGCTTAATCCTATATAGGGTCACGGTGAAGCCGGAGCCTATCCCGGAAACATAGGGCGTAAGGCAGGAATACACCCGACGACGGGACGCCGGTCCATCGCCGAGCATTGCGGGACAATTTTAGTCTGCGAGCCAATCGGTTTTGAAAACTCTTATCGATGTTTCTTTTGCCGTTTGAAAATCCTGATAGAGACCCGCACAAATATACCCATACCTCTCACTGACACACACGCACATGTCTTTGTTGAACGATAGTTTAAATGTATGACATTCACTGCAGCACGCCATAAACTTATCAAGATGAGCTGTGCCTCAAACGACAATAGCCATCTTTACAGCCTGTAAAGTGCTGTATCATAGTAATTTGTCAATTGGCATTGGTATATCTTTAAAGAACCGTGTCTTTGCCATAGCAATGCTGAATTTCCGTCTCTCAATGTGAACATTGAAAATGATGGCTACCCGTGCTATATTGAATGTGGGGATGCACTTGCTAAGATCGAAATCGTGCATATTATTTAACCCCTTATATATTGTGTGCATCTAGGAAGCGTGGATCATAAATGGACATGAAACAAAATAATAGTTGAATTTCTAGAGCGCTTTTCACCCGAGGGTCACAAAGCGCTGCACAGAGCTGCGGAGAGAATGGCATGTCAACAACATCAAGACAGTTCAACTGAAAGTCAAACAAATGATGGACTAAATAGTGAAACGTGCACTAAGAGGCTTGAATTGACATCTAGACATAAAGAGGAACCCATGAGTTAGAGAACATATTCAGGTATATGACATTCAAACAGTCTGAAGGACGTGTCGGTAGAAGCTATGCTTAACCAACAGTTTTGAAAGTGACAGTGGAAACTAGGTTTTATTCCACTGAAGAGATGGGTTCATTAAATTAGTTCTTGTGCAGGTGGATTTTTTTTTATATATTGCAGGATTGTGATGGTGACTGTTTGGGAAGCCTTCATCCAGCAGTGTATAGATTATAGTGGATTATAATGATGGTTATTCTATGACATTTTCTGCACTGTTGACCGCCCTTGCAGCAATCTAGAAAAGAACCTGACATGCATGGTGATCATCCATATAAGCACTAAACGGGTTAAAACGTGTGTAATGTATCAAGATCTGTTGCATTCCAGGTCATTTAGTCACATATAGTGTGTACAGTATGCAGTATTGTATGGTGACTTGTGGTAAGTTAATGCAATACAAGCGGTGTATATACACAACAGTGTTAATACTGTATACGCGGCAAACATTACACATTATGCAATGCTATATGTCTATATATTAGCTGTGTAAATATATAGGCAGCTTCTTAACAATACCATGTCCCGTATCATATGAGGGTCGATAAAAGAAAGAATGCCCTGAACTTGGCAACGCGGTTTTATGGAGGAACACAACCAGTGACTGTAAAGGTGTTTAAACAGTTGGAACACGCCGTTGACCAGTGCACCATCATCACACGGTCGTGTTTCCATGAGCGTTTGCTTGGGTGGTGTCATGCCGTCAATCCTGATCATGTTGCATGTTTCCCTTTGTTACCGAGCCACCAATATGTAGCTGGTCTCGTTTTGTGACTTTGGCCATGTTTTTGTGTGCGAATAAAAAAAACATCCTGGAATTAACTCTTGTCGGCAGCAAAAACCGTTTGGTGTTCTGTGACTATGGTTTTGAAAAAAAAACCCTCTGAAGAGCTGAACATATTTTTCATGGTTTATTTTTACTTTATATTTACATGCCACATGCGGCAGATGACCAAATCACCCGGATTTTGCCCACTGTTGCCAGACTACAGAACTAAGCAGACATGACCGTGCTTACTTGTCATAATTTGGTAGGCTACGTGATAGGTAGCAGAGGGTAGTGCAGCAGAATGTGCCTTTCTACTTTACTCCTTTTTTTAAATTTTCATGTTCTCCACTGCCACCAACTCGTATGGACCAATACGGTTGAAGTACAGGTACTATTGTTGCCTGTTTAAACGGCCAGTTTCCAGATTGAAATCGGTTGGCCGGTCGCCCCCCAATGAAGGGAGTATAGATCAATATTTTGCAGCTAGATGCCCTTTTTGACTTCAACTTGCTTTAGTCAGGAGGGTCTTTGGACCGTTAATTCCCTGGGACCTTCCGTAAGCCTGTTCACCAAGGAATACGCAGCAGGAGTGCTTGATTCTAGTTATGGAGTTCATTTGAACTCAATCCCTTCCATAATGATAAGGTCACGACCCACACAATGTGAATAAAGCTCATCCAGCAGTGGATTTAAAAGGGCTGTACACTTACACACATACAGTGTATGTTTCCTATATAATGTGTAACCACTTATCGTGGAGGGAATCCTTTGGGTCACCTGTTTCCCTCCTGTTAATGTTAAGTCACTGACAATGTGCATTATTATTTCACTTGTTTGCATGTGCGACCAAACCTGAGATCATTTATTCCGCCTCCTTGAACGTGCCAGACAATAATGGTCTGACTGTATCCATGTGGGTGACAAGTCTATGGCAGCACGCATGCTATTGGACAGCTTGTTAACAAGGCTAGGGCGTTTACAAATGTAGAGCACCCTATTCTTAACGGATAAATGCATTCTTTTCTCCATTCGGTATGTGTCCGCGAGCGTATACGACGCGTGTTGATACAACACACCCGTTATTCATGACCAGAAATAACGCGGTCGCCGCCAGATAGTGTTTAAGCAGTATTCTAGTCATAGCTTAATCTGCGTGTGAGTCGCCCATGATTGGCTCACAGAGAGAGCCCTGTTTGTGCCACAGAGCGATGCGGAAAGCGCGACGGGGTTTTCACTCCGCCCGTGACACTGGCACACAATGACTCGTCGCCTTGTGAAGGCTCCCGCGCGTTGACAACGGCAAACAGTGTTGGGTTTTTTTTATACGGTAAGCGAGGGCGCTGAAACTACCGCTTAACGTCTTTTACAAGTGCACAGCGGCAACGCCACCCCACCTGGCTGTTAATGCTTCCGTTACAAACTACAACGGGACTATTTATAAGTGTTTCCGCAGTACGCGAATGCCGAGGTCTTGCTACTAAGAAGTGTACGTTATAGTTCAGACCACACATGGTTTATTAACCCAAATTCATCTCTCTCAACTCGCTCTCCTCACCCCATAGCCTGGAGAGTGATCCTAATTGCCTCCACGTAATTCACTGGAACATTGAAACATTAATTTCTCATTCCTTATCAGTACCTGATTAATCCTGGGGAGGGTCTAGTGAAACCAGCCCCCCTCGCGGCAAATACGTGGCACAAGGCGGGGTTATACCCAGGATGGGACTTAAGGCCATTGAGGGCAATTAAGTTAGGCCAGTTAACAAACGGATTTTTTTTTATTTGTGGGAGGAAACCGGAGTACCCGACGAAAACCCACGCGGACACAGGTAGAGCACGCAAAGCCCACACAGTAAGGCACCCGAGCCAGGAATCGATCCCGGGCTCTCCTTGCTGTGAGGCGACAGCGCTACTGATTGCGCCACCGCGCCGCCCCTCTGCCTGGCGTTCCATGTGATTTAGGTTTCGCTTTATCTCTTACATTAACTGTAATAGAAAAGTGTTTCCTCATGCAGCTTAAGTTGTGTAAGCTGGAGTAACTAAGGAGACGCCAGATCGTTTGTGGAGGAAGGTGCATCTCAAGTTGTGATACTTTGCCTGTGTTGCAGTTGCTGTGATTTTTTTTGTGTCTTCAGACACCGTTTACGTTGTGCTGTGAGGCATGAACTTAAGCTGTTTGTGGTTTTTGTTCACTAGATGAGGCTACCCCCAGGTATTCCCAGCCTGAAATGGGATCGCAGGGCCATGTGAGTTGAGGAATGCAGTGTAGGCAACCTGCCTTCCATTGTGTGTGTGCATTTAAAGAAATAACAACTGTATGCACATTGAGCTGTCGGTGCATGCCTGAAATTCACTGTTTTAAGTCTTTTTCACGGAGGCTTCCACAAAGATAAATGGCATTATTCTTGTTTAGAATTTGCCCGCTTTCAAATTGTCTCCTCAAGCTGCACTTGGGATTGAAGGCATTGCCACAAAGCTCTATTTAAATCCTTGGGCATTCCCATATTTCGCTGTAAAAATTGTCTTCGCCAAGTCCTGCGTGCCCAAGGAAACCTCATTAAGCACAAGAAGAAAAATGTGTTTGTTCTCTATTTCTAAGAACAAATCTTCCAAAACGCCACGCGTCCAAATAGTTTGAGCTTTTTGCAGTTATGGAAAACTTTAGTAGTTTGTTCCAATCACAATCTCGGTCCCACAATGGCGCACGGTTACCTAAAGTTCGACAGGAGCATGCGAACTTGTGTGTGTGTTCGTGCCTGTAAATGAGTGCCACGCATTTTGATGTCAAACAGTCCTCACGGCTCGGGGTGTGAGGTCAGGGTTTGGGTGCAAGGACTATTGTATTTTAACTTTGGTGATATCAGAAAGATGTGGGGGGAATGGGTTAGAAATTGGCTTGACGCTTTTTTAAACGTATTTTCTTTTACTGGTTTACACCTCTTCCCTTTTAATGCAATGTTCCCTCTGCCATGGTAACCAATGCCTCTCAAGGGAAGTCACTGCTTTCTCAAATTTGCTACTATTCTTTTGAGTTTCCCTCATTGACATTTAACATTGCTGAGACCCTTCAAGTCTAGGTTGAACCCAGTTATTTAAGTGATTTTTTTTGTCGTGATGCAGTCACATTAATAATAATAATAATTGCACTTGTGGAGCGCTTTTCACCTGAGGGTCACAAAGCGCCGTACAGAGCTGTGCATAGAACGGCATGTCAGCAACAACGACAGCTGAACGGCAAATCAACAATACATTTTTTTCAGATGATTTACCAATACAAACTGTACCGCAGAAAATCTATTTGGCGAGAAGAGCATAGCATTGTAAGCGGCAGGGATACGTTTTACTTTGAGTGGTTTAGGCCTGGTTGTAAACAGCTGATTTCGACATAAGCTGCTGGAAAGGGAAGTATCACCGGAAACTCAAAAATCCTTAGTCGTTAAGATTTTTTTTCCACGTATCCCACGCTGAGGAAATGCTACTCATTCGGTTTGGCCACCCTTTTTTTGGGCGTGTGTGTGTGTGTGTCCTGCAGTGCATCTCGTGTGGGGAGCGCTGGCTCAGTAGTTGGTACGGCGAGCTACAAACCCTGCGACCCAGTGACGATGTTCTGAGCCGGTCCTGGGCCTCTCTTAGGTCGACTCAGCCTCAAATGATTACCTAGTGGAGTGTAAATGTTGACACGAGAGACAAATGTAGCTGGGCTTGGTGCAGGTCACCCACTTATGTGCAGTGTCGACCTTCATGTGTGCTCGCCAACACCATCTGACTCTGCAGTCTTTAAGGCTATATGGGAGATCTTTGTGTTTGTTCCTCAGTTGTATAGGTAAGTGGATAAATCAACAAGGTAAGAGCCAATTGACTTCTGGAATATTCATTTCTGAAAGGTAGAGTTGGATTTGAATGAGTGCAGCAAACAGCTAACATTTCCACGTGTAAACAAAACAATGCTGATTTTTACGTTTTTAAATGAGGACACAATCATGCATATGTACTCTTTATTATTTTGAATTCTTATTTAGCAGACTCCCTTACCCAAGGCAGTTTACATCATTGCAGAGGCGCGAGGAAACTACAGAGAGACGCAGATAAGGCTGCCAATGCAGCTGGCACCAACACCATCCAGACACTGCGTTCTGTATATTACGACATTATCTTCTCGTAACTTTATGATGTGCAGCGCTTTGTGACCCTCGGGTGAAAAGCGCTCTAGAAGTGCAATTATTATTTATGATTTATTATTCTTTTCTCGTTGTGCGAGGAAATATGAGACCCTGGAGGAAACCGATGCAGAGCAGGGGGAGAACAAACTCCACACAGAAAGGCGCACCCGAGGCAGGAATCAAACTGCCTCGGGCAGGACATTCTTTCTGTCAGACTCGGATGTTACCAATGCACCACGCTGCTTTTGTGCTCGGAAATATGGAATTGATTTTTATAATAATAATACAAATTAAGGTTACCTTTTCAGTTGCAAAAAGAGATGTCGCTCCATGACGTTTTGGGAAAGTGAGAGCACGCATGGCGTATAATATAATTGCCGTATCCAAAGAGGCTTATCTATTTTTACCGTGTTTTCCATGATCGATCCATTATTGCTGGATTTTCATTTCTGAACGTTTTAATCCGTTTTGTAACTTTTCTGCTGGGCTAACTGTAGGGACCTGAGAGTAACGCAACTTTACAGCAGCATTTAATTTACATATCTCCACAAAGGGTTATCGTGATCCCATGTGACAGCCTGAAACGTTGCAACGTTATCGTGTTATAAGCTGTACGATACGCGGCCACGCACGTGTGCATGTCCTCTCATTTGCACGTATTTCTGTGTAACGATGAGAGCCATCGTGGACAGCGGCGTCTGCTAAATAATAATATTTCGTCAGTTCGCCACGGTTCCGCACGTTTTTTGTTCGGTGCTAAAAGTTCTGAACGCGCGCCGAGCGCGCTCACGTTCTTCATAGGAGCCGAACCAACACACGCCACTGCGGCACCAGGCGAGGTGGCTCGACAAGTGCGGTTCCACCGTCCGAGTCGTGTATCTCGGTCTCCTCCGCATGAGCGAGTTTTTTTGTTCGGGATGCGTGACGCTGAGTCGTCGCGGCGCGACTCGGCCTGGCCCCCACCGCCTCCTCCCCACGCGTCCCTCTCGTCTTCCCACTTAGGAGCGAAGGAGAGCGCGCATCATAGAGACCGCAGTTGTCTCGCTCTCCCGCGCCGGGGGGGGGGGTGTGTAAGTGCGCGCTTTTAAAAAATCGTACACATGTATCAATTTTTAATCCGGGTCCGTCTTGCTGTCTGCGATGAAATTTTGAGCGTGTTTCGATTCGTTTGGCTTCACTTATCAAGGCAAATCTTAGGGGGGGGGAGGGAGGGGGGGTTTAGCAGAAACATAAATATAATCTGCTTCTGAATCTGTATAAAAGGTGAAGGTGCCCGCTCTGCAATCGCTTGTTTAAGCTGTTATTCGTAGAAGGGTTTTTTTTAGAGTAATCTCGATAAATTTCCTCTAGGATGCGTTTGGCCTACTGTTCCACACAGGTCAGATGTCTTTTGACGAGGTCAGAGTACCGATATTATGTATGTATTGCCCAATAAAGTGGATTTTTTTAAATGCGTTCTAAAATTGAAAACGTGTGTTTGACACAACAGAAGACAGCCGGAGGGCTTTTGTGGATTGCCGTTTTGTTCATGCAGGTCCCTGGATCTTAATGGTTAGAAGATCGTCATTCGATTAACATCGTGGGTTAATTGATATCGTGTCAGGCTTGTGGGTTTATTATAAACTGGAAGAGATTTTTTTTAACTGCCAGATATTATTTTCATTAGAGATTACCCAGTGGTGGACATTGCAGGTCAATGTATTTTTTTTTAAACCGCACAAATGTGTTTTTTTCGCGTCTGCGGAATGCAAAAGCTACTTATCCCACGCTCTTGTCGGTCTTCCTGCGGGTCCGGGGAGATACGTTACGGCAATTTATTATGGTCATAGCAGGAAACGAGTGCCTTAAATGCCCGATAATGATCGCTTATAGATTTATTCATTTCAGTGTGTGCCGAGTTGTGGTGCCTGAAGGCATTTGCCAGATTGGACGCTGGCCAGACAGAGTCCGGGTGCATACGAATCTTGGGCTGTCTCCTAGAGACGGACACTCTGACCACATTGGAATTTTGTCGTTTTACCATTTAACAGGGTTATGGGGTGATGGGGTACCTCGAGCTGATATCCTCATTTCGAATCTTGGTTTCAAGTAGATGATGAAGGTGTTTCCGCCAACAGTTGCACACACCACTCCTGATAGAAGGGTTCCTTTCAACTGGAGGGAACCCTAGAGATCCCCTGTAGAACAGGACGTCTTAAGCATTTGCACCGCAAAGGCCACTGGTGCCTAGTCTCCACCAGGTGGCACCTGTGGCTCACTGATGGATCGTGACCCACCGGTTAAGAAGGGTGGATCTAGATGGTATTTGGCCAGAAGGTTTGGAAGAGGTAGGAGTATATCCGCAGTTTACTCCCCACCAATTGTGGTCTGATAATCCACTTTACTATGGTTATTCCCATTTTTACCTTGCCGGTGACAAGAGGCAGGGGGATTTAAGGAACTCGACCATTTGTTTTAAGAAAATGGAATCGAACCGCCGACCTCTGGATTGCGACTTCATTATGCTGACGGTTACATCACAGTTATTTACTTCCAATAAAACCGCGTTGTTGAGCGATTCAAGTTGATGGTCTCAGTCCAGTTTCTGATAACTGTAAAAAAAATACAACAGTCTTGTAAAGTATTTTCAATTACTTTTGATTATTCCATACTCAGGCATACACAATTTGATTTGATTGCTTGGAGCAAACATACTTTGCAGAACCTATAAACAGAAGAGCGTGGAAGTGTGGACAAGAGACCATTAAAATCACTTGGGAAGTAGCTCTTAGGCGTTATTCTTTACTCCGCGTGTGAATATGTGCATCGTCTAGTGTGGTTAAGAGGGCTACTTCAGTGACTTCAGAATTAGGTCGGTGACCTTTTATAGGGGAATTCACCACACGAAAAGACGTTCCTGTTGTAACTTTTTCTTATTTTTGCATGACTTAGCACGAGGCGCACGGTGAAAACATCGTAACGTGGGGGGTTAAAAGATAATAAGTACAAGGTGCCCGAGGTGCCGGGCTGAGTGCATTCGAGATGGGATCTTCTCGCAGAACCGCCGTGCCTGGATTTTCGAGCATGGCGGTGGAATGCGAGGATCGTGAGGCTTCCTTTGGCAAGTACCCGTCATTGCCGCGGGCCAGGCTCAGATTCGACCACACGCCGCACCCATTCCACCATTCTGCACCCGTCCGCTCGCTCGTGGACACAGGAGTGCGTAGCGGACGAAGCGTCCCGTTTCGCGATCGCCGCGGCTCAGCGTAACTCGACCCTGCCGGGTGTATCTCCTCTCGTTGGCGCCAGCCCTAGCGCTGTCTCACTCGTCCGTTAGAAAACACGACGCTGGAATGTACGTGGTTGATTTGGTTGGTGCGAGTAGATCGCGTGTACGGTCCGTTTAGCACATTGCTGTATGGAAGGCGTCTGCACGCTGCTCAGGTTGTGACGGTTATTAGACTATACTTCACCATGCCGGTTAAGTGCAGGTTGGTAAATGTAGAACACATGAGACGATAAACATACGGTGTCACAATAGAGCTTCCTGCGCTGTCCTCTGCTGCCCACCACGTAGCCCTGCATATTCTGTAATACCTGTTATGTTATCGTTATCAATACGATAACGATAACATGATACTCGCCTAATGCTGTCACAAGACTGTGCAAGGCGGGGTTATACCCAGGATGTGACGCCATTACATCGCATCGCAGGACACTGGGGGTAATTTACTCAGAAGGCCAATTAACATAGGCAGCAGTATGTCTTTGGACAGTTGGAGGAATCCGGAGTACCCGGTGAAAACCCATGCGGACACGGGGAGAGAGAACACGCGAACTCCATACAGAAAGTCACCCGAGCCGAGAATCGAACGCAGTATTTTCTTGCTGTAAAGTGACAGCGCTACTTACTGTGACACCCTAATACCTGTTATGCACGATGGTTGTCATTCCTGGCTGCATAGCGTGTCGGGTTAATTTTTACATTTTATAACGACTAATCACCCAGGCCTTGGTTTTGTTGCTTTATTGATGTTTGATGAATCTCAGTGGTAGAAATTCTTCACATGTCGTGACCTACCAAGAAAGGTCCTCTGCAGAGTCTCAGTCACTAAAGTTGCCACTCACTAACCTTCAGCTTGTCTGAGATGAATGTCCTACTCTCACAAGTACGAAGAAGGAACGACAGCGATACACGCCGTCATTCCTGGAAATCGCCTAGCTCTCAACACGTACCAAAATCTACTGTTAGAGCTGTTGCTCAACACCTCCATCAGTTAAACAAAAGAAGGAAGAAACCATTGCTTGCTTCCTCACCTCTCCATGTCTGGCCCGATCTGGTCGAGTTACCTGTGAGATCAATCTCACCATTCTCATTTCTGTAATGTCTGAAATGTGCTTCTCCACCGACTTGCAGTGCCAACAATCAGACCCAATACAGGCTTTGTACTTGAATCTACTGCTCTTATCACTGTTTATTAAAACACTACTGTATTTTTAATTCGAAGGCTTTCGTGACCAATGTTGTCGATGAATTCCATGTAATGGATTACGTCACGTTAATAATATTTGGCGACAATGTTTTGTTACTATATTTTATAGCCTTATGCAATGTACCATGCCTGTCACTAAATGTTTCTCGCTAAAACGTAGTTCTTAATTTGTTGCATTTGACTTTTAATGTTCAGATTAGCTACCAGGGAAGAGTTTTTTTTTTACTTTGCCTCTTAAGTTTACTTAGTAAACGAAATGAGATACACGATGGTCATACTGCCTCACTGTAGTCGCACGAATTTTCACTCTCATCGCCAACACGCATTCGGTTTAAACTTATTATTAATAATAGCATTTATAGAGCGCTTTTCACCCGAGGGCCACAAAAGCTGCACAGAGCTACGGAGAGAACGGTACGTCAACAACAACGACATTAGAACGGAAAACTAACAACAATAAATATAAATGGGGACGCGTTTGTCACGTTTTTGACCATTTCTCCCCTCCTCCAGGCTTATTTACCTGGTGGGTCATGGTCTGGCTCAGGATAATTTCTCTCAGAACTCGGGGCTAATAAAAAATATATATACCGGCTGCTTGTGGAAATGCTGTCACAACATTAAAGTCGCAGTGTGAGTGTTTTGCACACTAATTGTCAAGTTTATTTTTTTCTTGAAAGAGTCATGTGGCTCGGTACATTAAAACTCCTAAGAACAATGAGTCACACTATTGAGACGCTTTGGGTTTCCATATTGCCTTCAGCCGTCCGTGATTAAAACTTTTTTTTTGAAGTATAGCAAGGATCCAAGGCCTGTCTGGTCACGATGGCTATGAAACAAATAAAAAACTATATTTTCTATGAATACAGTTTGTTCGCTTTGATTGACACGTGATGAACACTTTTTGCAGAGTGTTTCAAAATTGACGTTACCAGTGTAAATACATATTCTATTAAATTTCTGCAGCATCATCTTCAGGAACCGTACAGGGAGGTGCACTACCAAGTATTCTAACGAAAACGTCTACATCTGATGATGACACTAGAATCTCTCATTCGGAGAAAAAAAAGCAACTATTTTGTTCACCTAAAAAATCGCATTGTAGGTACTGGAGAAGCCTCGGGTAGTCTGCCATTTATATCGCATATTTTAACTCAAAACACTTTTCCTCAGCGAAGCAGAAGATAAAATAACTGATGCGTGTAGCGCTTTCCGATAGACTCAAATAGCCACCAGATAGTTGCACTTTGAGGCTCGCTTGTAAAGGCGCTTTTCAAGTATGCCGATGATAAGGGACTGACTCACAGCTGTGGGTAAAAGTTTCATCAATCTGAGAAAGAGCTCAAGAAGTCGAAGGTGGGGTGTTGTGGCTTTGTGTTTCTAGGGAGCTCGGTTTATCGCATTTCACACCACCGTTTACCCCACAGGGTATCCAGTTACAAGCGCCAAACGTGTGCGGCGTGATGCGTAGAGGGACTTGTGTGCGGCATAATGACAAATATGTGTTACGCCGAGATTTGCCAAGAATCCTTGCAGATGAGCGACAATGTTGCCATTCACATGCAGCTTGCGCTTAGCACCGTGAGAATGCAATTGCCGTCGCGTTCTCTTTATCGTACGCGCACTTGAACATTCTCTTCCGTAAAGTGGTCGAGGTGACCCTGAGTTCACACCGCAAGTGACTGACAACTGGAGTTCAGATCCACGCAGCCAGCCAGGCTTGATCAAACCCGTTGTCTAGTATGAGTTCGTGATGATCTTAGTCCGGTTGCTTATGTCTGCACACAAAGCCCATCGTATTACGTAATGATATAGGTTTTTATGGCTCGTCCTCTTTCCTTCACTTGGGACGAAAGAGGAGGAGCGGTCGACACGGCGATCCCGAAAGGCAGCTTTTGGAAGCAATCACCACCATCATATTACATTTGGTCATCATCATTATCATCCATCCATCCATCTTCATCCGCTTTATCCGATGCCGGTTCGCGGGGGCAGCAGTCTAAGCAGCGATGCCCAGACTTCCTTCACCCCAGACACTTCCTCC
>JAZEWT010000021.1:10759988-10778758 GCA_036362905.1 Mordacia mordax
TTTCTTCCACCGTCCGACAATGTCCCCAGTCGAGGTCAACAGCTCCCCACCAGCACTGTAAACAGTGTTGGCAGAGTACTGCTTCCCCTTTCTGAGGCGCATCATTATCAATGCCCGCTTAATCCTGTACAGGGTTGTGGGGGGGCTGGAGTCTGTCCCGGGAGAAAGAGGGCCAGGCTCTGCCCAGACTATGACGCCAGTACATCGCAGGACACTGGGGAAATTAACTCCGCAGACCAATTAATTTAGGCGGCTGCAGCGTGTTTTTAGAGGATACCGGAGGACCCGGCGAAAACCAACGCCGACACGGAGAAAACACGCAAAACTCCACATAGGCACCCGAGCCGAGAATCAAACCCGGTACCTTCTTTGTGTGAGGTGACAGTGCTACTTACTGCACCACCACGCCGCACCATGTTACATTTGGTTCTACGCTTAATTTGGTTGCATTCCCACTGAGAATGGAAAAAAAAAACATAATTATAGCTTTCAAGTTCGTGTGTGAGTGCTGGTGGGAGAGTGCTGCCCCCCTATTGCATTGAGTAAAGATCACTTCAAGTAAAACCATTGGTTGTGATGTGATACCTGTTTTCCTAAACGAATGGTTACACTTTCCCTGCGAGCAATCTGAATGGATGCTCCATATCATAACATGCTGTCGAGAGTAAAATAAGGATAAACTTGCGGGTCGGGGTAAATAACATTTTTAAAATTAATAATTTCCAAAGTTGTTATTTTGGGATAGCTGTGTCGAGCACTTTCCCTCTCTTTCTCGACATTTCTTTAAAGAACAGCTTTGGAAAGCAATCATCATCCATCTTGCCGTGAACCTACATAAGTACAATTCATTTCTTTACAAAAAATATTTTCTGTTTTAATAAGGGTTTTCATAACGAGCCAGGTGAGTGTCCTTTGAACCCCGGCTCTTCAGCAAGAAAGACGAGATTAATGTAACTATTTTGACCTTTTGATTGGCGTTGTGTAGGTAGGTTTTTTTTAAGACATTACTGTTCCCAGTGATGTCACACGCTCATAGTGTTCTTTCAGCTCCAGGCTCTGCGCTATTAATAATCCATACAGAAATGACTTTAATTATGTTTGTGCTAACTTTGCCGACAATAAATGTCCTAGTTTTACAAAATCTGCCACCTTTAACAGTTTATATAATAAAATAGTAGTTGAGCAATGTGCCTAAACACTACTTATTGCCGGTTATAACACTCACTTCTTGCATTCTGCCACACACATAAAGTGGAACAAAATCTGAAAATTGTGCAGAGCATCGAGAAGTGTATGCTTGGATTCACATTTTTGAAGAATAAAAATATATTTTAGAGAACTTACGTAAAGTCAAAAAATGGTTTTGACTAAATTGGACAGAACACTTTGCCATGATTATGATCCAATCAAGTTTTATTTGACCAGGTGAGAATTAAAGACACCTGAAAGTTCCCCCCAGATAATGAGCAATTATCTCAGCTCATCTATAGGTACTCGGCTTTTTGGCGACGATCAAGTGTAGTGTCTGTTCTTAGATTAATATCTAAAGGTACTCATGAAATTGGAGGACTGTGGGAGATGGTGATGGCTTTTGGGAAGGCCTTCATACATAAACAGTATTAGCAATTATAACGACAATAATTTTCTGGTAGCCATCATATAATTTAAACCGGCTTCTTGCAAACTGTTGCACAGGCATAATATTCTTGCAACTTTTATATTAATAATTCTGCCCCAGGGTGCGGTAATCATTCACAGTGGATGTCATCTGCTGACGTAGTTAGCCTATGAGTCTTTGTTGTTCAAAACGCTTCCATACCTGCCCTTGGGGGTTTTGCCCACAGACGTTTTATGCCCGTTAAGCTTCCTCACCACATGGCCCTGTGGTTTATATTTAACCGATATGTCTCAAGCCTGTGGGCAGCCTGCTGTAAGGAGGCTTTTCATCAAGGTATGGGGAGATGGCGGTCAAACTTGTTCACTTTGACCTGTGACCCGCACACCCTGCCTGGTCTTGTTATTGCTTATTGTTGTGTATGGGGGGCGGGGGGGGGGCTTTGTTACCTTGATTATTTACTTTGGTGGCTTTGTTGCTCATTGGGAACCTCTGGTTATGGACATTCAAAGTGTAATCTTCAAGGATATATGTTCTGTTTCAGTGGTGCACCATGACTACAAGTGAATAAATACAAAAACAACACTAAACATCCCCCTACCCTCTGTATATTTGAGTCCTCTACTCGGTCGACTGCTGTTTGCAAGCATCTATGAAAACCGTCACTGCGAATGATGGGCTAATGTATCCAGCACCACGTCCGAGGCATTAGTGTTGATGTTGCCACACCACATTGGGTACTCATGTATTTTGAAACTTGGTCAAGTGAACATCAACGATGAGGTATATCTGCGCTGTAACCTTTGGTTTTATGCGTCGTTATGTTGGCCATTTCATACGCTTGTTGCATTGCAGGAATCCCACGTATAGAACTGCCAAGCTCACTGGATATTTTGTGCTGAAATAATAAATATTTCTCTATCCCTTAGGTAGACGCAGCCTGAATTAGTACCTGGTGTGGTGTGTAAAGGCGCAGATACAAAGGCGGTCACACAGATTGCTGGACTCCACATGCTGTTGTGCGGTGAAGTCGCTCACACCATTTCACTCTACCGTATGATGTAGACTGTAGGGGATCCTTATAAGCGTGCGCGCACACACACATCCACACATGATTAAGAAACACATAATATTTACGTATTTTGATGCATTATAACCCATTTAGTGAATTGCTGCATTGTAACTCCACACGAACCCACGTCATACCTTTTAGCCTTATAAATATTAGTCCTGTTTGTACATAACATACCAGCTTAGGTAAGTTGGAGGCTGCTAGACTTCAGTGCAGCCTATGGGCTCATGATCACCAACACGCTGTTCCATAACGTCTGCATCCACACATCATGGATGCATGCCAGTTCCAAGCAAGAACATTTGCTGGACTAAAAAGTGGTGGAACAGCGGATGCGGGCCCATGGTCTTGACACCGGGGCCTATCGCGGAGCTGATCTGCTCTTTGACCATCGGCTTGTCATCTGCAAGATGCACCTGCCATTCTTCCACGGCGGTGGTGGATGTCTACCTAGGATCCAATTCAAAGCCACAGTGGCCTTGTCTCAGCTATCTGATGAAAGCTGTGAGAATTTCATCATGCTGAGGGGAAATGGGTGCAGTTTGGGGCCTGTCTCAGTGGCCCATGACAAGTCACTTTTCAATAATATTAGAATTGTCTGCATACTGCCCTACATGTCCTCATTGCAATTGTCTGGAGGACAGGATGGGTTCCACAGGATTGGAAGGATGCCCTAGTGGTCCTCCTGTTTAAGATGGTGGACTATACTGATTGTAATACCTACAGGGGCACTCGCTCCTCAGAGTGCTGGGAAAGGTCCTGGCAAAGATTATTCAACATTGCTTTGCCAGGCACCTTAAGGAGAGAATTGTGTAACCCCAATGTGGTTTCAGGCTGAGGCGGTCCTGCACAGCCAATGCAGGGCACAGCCAGAGATCCCTATACCCCTCCAGTCGCTCAAGTCATATCGGGTGGTCAACGGTATCAAAGGCAGCGCTGAAGTCCAGGAGGACAATAATGCATGGCAAGCCTTCATCAGCAGCGACGAGTAGATCATCAACTACTTTTACGAGAGCAGTTTCAGTACTATGGCCCAATTTGAACCCAGATTGGAAGGGATCAAGGAGGTCATTGTTGAGAACGTGTTTCTGGAGTTGCGTTGCAACTGCACGTTCAAGGACGTGTGTGACCACGTAGTTCGAGAGGCTTTCCATGGATATACCAGTGCAATTTTCATCTGTTATCAATACAACCGGAGGCTGATCGATGCCTGGGTGGGGTCAATAGATGGATCTCTGCTCACCAACCATGGTTTGTGTGCCAACGGTTTTGTGATTGCTGCTCACTCTGAGGAGGAGTTGGGGGCTCTGCTGTTGAACCTGGAATGTGCCACAAAGAAGTGGAGTCTTACCATCAGCCCCATAAAAAAACACTTATCTGCCGGGTATTTTGTCCCACAAAACACTCCATCCCTTCAGCTCTCCATGAGTGATGGGGCAGGTGTGGAGAGAGTGGAGACATTTTCATACCTAGGCAGTGTACTTATAGCCGGCTCCGGTTTGGCTCTTGCTCCGAATCAGTCGGGTGGCGTTATATTTTCATTGGTTGTGTAATGCTGTGTGAAAGCTGCTTGGAGTATCACTCTACACAAGCTTCGAATCTTCTCAGTTGCAATCATGTCCTCTCTTCTTTATGCTGGTGAAACGTGGAACCCCCCACTCTCCCAGGCGGAACATCTGTGCCGATTTTAAACTTTCCGACTGGCCTGCCTACAATCCATCCTGTGTATGACCAGATTGGATTGTGTGGGGGGCTCACAAATTCTCTAAATATCTAGACAGGATCCCATAGGTGGGCTCCTACGGTTGGCAAAACTACGATGGCTGGGTCATATAGTTCGCATGCTCAGCCACCGCATGCCAAAGCAGCTTCTGTTTGGCCGGATAGAGGGGCCTAAATGCGGAAGAGATGGACCAATGTGGCACAGGAGGACCTGCAGTTGAGTGGACTTGCTGAAGACTGGTATCAGCCATGTCAAGATCGACATCAGTGGAGGAAAATTGTGAATGACTTTACAGGGCAGTTGTAGACAGTTGCTCTCCAACAACAATGGAGGGCAGAGGAACAACGCTGATAACAACGAACCAGAGCGCTGGGCGGTTAAAACAGTAAACTGGCACAGTAGAGGAAAATTGTGAATGACTTTACAGGGCAGTTGTAGACAGTTGCTCTCCAACAACAATGGAGGGCAGAGGAACAACGCTGATAATAACGAGCAGAGCGCTGGGCGGTTAAAACAGGAAACTGGCACAGTAGCTTCGACAGGTGGTGCATATGTCATTTATCTGTCAGGCAACCCCAAACACTCGGGTCTGTCCCTTCACTTCTTGAAGGCGAGTCTTCGACACTTCACGTGGCTTCAAAGTTCACATGGCCTGGCAGAGGCACCGTGGTGACATCACCGCAACTTATTGGCGAACGGTGGTTGTTGTGTTTCCTGAGCAGTGTTGCAGTGGTAGCATGCTGCAATTCTGTGCGAAGTCTTGGCATATTGTTGCTGTAAGTTTGTAGTGTTTAGCATGCTGCAATTCTGTGCTAGGTCTTGACAATGATGGACAGCACTAATGGCACGTGTCATTTAATCCTAGCGTTGTTCGTCCTATAAATTGACTCTGCCTTAATGAATTGCAGGTAGATAAATTTCAGGCAGTGGGTATACAGATGTATCACACTTGGTGTTTGCTACCAGCCCACACCGTGTCTTGTGCCCAGGGCTTAACGCTAATGATACGGACTTTTAGAGTCGATAAGAGTAAACAAGGCGTATCTGACTTCGTATTTTCTCAGTGGGCAGAAATGTGAGCTTCGTATACCGCTATTGTAAGAGTGTTATTGAAAGACAGTGCTGCCTATTAAATGGCAGAGAAGTGAGCAGTTGGGGGTGTTGCACTGCGCTATGAACAGTCGCCCTGAGCTTAAGTCTAAGCCATGGCTAACCTCGTCACTAACGTCCTTAAGCTACCTTAGATACCAAGTAGTATCAAAAATTTGACCTACCATTCCATAATTTGATGGATATGTTTGGAGGGTTGCATATGCTCCTTATTTTTGATGTGGCAAAAAAAACTAAAGTGTTCTCATATCACTGTTGCACCTCTTTGTACATTATTATTGTATCGTGCTGTGCAATATTGAGTGCTAAGGTTTACTTCAAAATTATGTTTGGGGTTTCATTTTTGTGCAAGTTGCTGTTGTGAGTTAATTTAATTGTGCGAACTGGTTGTTAGTTTGTTGTGAGAGTTTTAGTCATTAATATATTGTTGTTGAGCGGCGCGGTGGCCCAGTGGGTAGCGCTGTCGCCTCACAGCAAGAAGGTTCCGGGTTTGAATCTTGGCTCGGGTGCCTTTCTGTGTGGAGTTTGCATATTTTCCCCGTGTCTGTGTGGGTCTTCGCCGGACACTCCGGTTTCCTCCCACAGTCCAAAAAACATGCTGCAGCATAGGTTAATTGGCTTGCAGACTAAATTTCCCCCAGTGCCCGGTGATAGACCGGCATCCCATCGTGGGTATATCTCTGCCTTGCGCCCTGTGTCTGCCGGGATAGGCTCCAGCTCACCCCGACCCTGTACAGGACTAAGCGGTTTCTGACAATGAGATGAGATGGGGACATTGTTGCTGTACGTCTCATCTCATCTCATTGTTTGAAACCGCTTAGTCCTATACAGGGTCACGGTGAAGCCGGAGCCTATCCCGGCAGACACAGGGCGTAAGGCAAGGATATACCGACGATGGGACGCCAGTCCATCGCCGGGCACTGCGGGGCAATTTAGCCTGTGAGCCAATTAACCTATGTAGCAGCATGCTTTTTGGACTGTGGGAGGAAACCGGAGTGCCTGGCGAAAACCCACGCGGACACGGGGAGAGCATGCAAACTCCACACAGAAAGGCACCCGAGCCGAGAGATTCGAACCCGGGACCTTCTTGCTGTGAGGCGACAGCGCTAACCACTGGGCCACCTCGCCTATTTGGCTAATAGCGAGAAGCAGAATAAAACCAGATGTTGCAAAAGTTCAGTGTTGTTTTGTTGAAGCTCAAGGTACTAAAAATGCCATTTTTATCATCCGAATGCTTTCAGAAAGTGCAGTTGAAATAAAGAACGATCTCTGTGTTTCATTGACTATAATAAAGCATTTGATAGTATAAAATACGAGGAGCTAATAATAATGATTCCAGAACTGGACATTGATGGTAAAGATTTGAGAATTCTAAGGAACATATACTATGATTAAATCGCAGCAGTACAGATTGGAAATTAACTAAGTGATTTCATCCAAATTAAAAGAGGTGTGAACCAAGGCTGTGTGTTTTCACCTGACTTGTTTATCTTGTACAGTGAGAACATCTTGAGAGAAAATGAAGGTTTTCCAGGGTTGATAATTGGTGGACAGAATATGAATAACCTGCGTTGTGCGGATGCTGCAGTTTTCCTATCGGATTCACAGGGAAAGCTGCAAGAAATTCTGGATGAGGTTGTTAGTAAAAGTGAGAGAGGTTTAACTCTAAATTCTCGGAAAACAATGCATGATAATTTCAAAGATGAAAAGCGTATCTGTATGCAATATCAACATAGGTTATGAAAATATAAAACAGATCAATACATTCCATTATCTAGAAGCTGGATAGTATCAGATGGTATATATGATCATAAAACATAACAGATAATAGGGATGGCCAAAGATAGCTTTTTGCAAAATGAAAAAGACACTGATAAATAATGTTTCTATGGGTACGAAACTATGAGTGCTGGACTGTTACATTCTGCCCGGTTTCACCTATATACATCAAAATGTTGGACAATATTACCAAGTATAGAAAATAGAATTAGAGCAACTGAAATTTGGTTCTTGAGACGAATCTTAAAGGTATTTCGGACAAGTCACACCTCAAATGAAGGCATTTTTGTCACGAATGAGATGTAGAAAGAAGGTGTTGAATGACATTAGAGGGAGACAGTCGACGTTTCTCAGGCATATTATGAGGAAAGAGGAAATTGAAAATCTGGTTATAACTGGAAAAAATAAAGGAAGGACATCGTGGATGACAGAGTAACTGATGTCCAGAGTATTTCAAGATTGATGAACATATCTACAATGGACATTCTTTCAAGTTCAAAGAGCAGAGATTTGTGTGAAGACCATTGCCACCGTCCTGCAGGATATGATACCTAGAAGAAGAATACGTTTATTTGCCCTTTAGTTTTATTGCTTTGTTGCTTTGGTTAGTTCGGACGTTTGTGTCGCAGGTTATTTCCTCATCCACAGCTTGCTATTTCACTGGGTACTTTATGCTATAATATGCATCTGTCTGTAATAACCGGCATGGTGAAGTATGGTCAAACAAACCCCAAAATCCACACAGCGTGCAGAAGCATTCAGCTCCTAGTCGATTGGAAGAAGGCTGTACTCTGTATTCTCATTAACGTCATGTAAATTCATTGTAATGGTGTGTGCACACCAATGCCAATGCATTTCATTGACTTAATACATTTGTGTGCGTGTGTGTGCTTGTATACAATTGCGTGTACATGCACTCCGGCATCTGTGCGCGATTGCACGTGTCCGTAATGTACGTTTGTGTGTGCCCGTGTGTACTCGTATACCTATGTGTGTAGGCGTCGATGTGTGCGTATGCGCGTGTACAAATCCCCAGTGGGGAACTGTAATGCGGCAGTTAGCGCGCAGCGCTCGTAATCTGACCACGCGAGTTCGATTCCCGATCACAACCAAGACTATTTTCTGAACCTGTGTTGGGCTCCCCTTAGGGAGACGGAGGCAGCTGGGCGTAGTGCTGGCCACCCACCCCATCGTGTGCCACGCTGTCCTTTTGTAAGTGATATCTGCTTGACCCTACAGTCTGTTGAGGCTATAAGGGATATTTTTGTGTTCCTACGATTGCCCACAGTTGAGGTGCTGGTGGAGTTCGACTACAAGGCGCAGGCAGATGACGAGTTGACTCTGCACGTGGGCGACATCATCACCTCCGTGCACAAGGACAGCGGAGGCTGGTGGGAAGGCGAATTGCACGGCCGCCGCGGCGTCTTCCCGGACAACTTTGTCAAGGTGGCATCGCGGACGCACGGGTTAACGCACGGCTAGCGGGCTGGCGCACGGCTGGCGGGCTGGCGCACGGCTGGCGGGCTGGCGCACGGCTGACGAGCTGGCACGCGGGCTGGCGAGGGAGCGAACCGTGACCTTACATCACCAGACTGTGATGTCGGTGGCGTTTGTGCTTCTGCCACGGGCGCTGTTACTGTATGGGGCAAGAGAAGGGGGGTTGAACAGGGAGAGGTCTTTAACTTTTTGACATGCCCCGCTTGTTATTCTGCTGCTGCCGACTGGAATGATTGGGCCACGGTTTTGAATTGAAACAAGGATGTGTGTGGTATCCCCTTCAGCAGGTCCCGTGATGTGAAGGGCACGATGGTTAGCCTGGTGTGGTTGTCACATTTGCACCTCGTGCTGTCAACAAACAGTAATACATGTAGCAGTTTATAACACGCCACCACACATTTGGTCATTGTCTGAGAGAAAGAAGGACTTGGAGGCACAGTGAGGAAACCACAGAGGAAGGGAGGGGGAAGGCAGCTATGTGGTTAAACAGCGCCAACATTTTCCACACACACTGTGCTCATATCTATTATGATCTCTTTATTATGATAGTATCGCCCAATAAATCAACTTTTGCGTGTATTATTAATGCTAGCGGGGCACCCACCCTACGGCGATCGTATTCCAAGCATGTTACACGTTCTTCTGACGTCTCTGCTAAAGTAACTGGTTGACTTAAATTTCTTCATAATATTTTCTTGGTAATGACGGGCTCAAAAAAAATCACCAATATGTGGGAAGGTAAGCTGAAATAAGACGTTAAAAACCTTGATGCTGTACAGATAAAAGTATTCTTATGAAGGATTCGAACCTAGTATATTCAGTGTGGACATGCATACATACACACACTCGCTCCATTATAATTAGATTATTTACTGCTCGTGTTTGTTTCAAGCCTGCATAGATCTTGCTGTCCAAGTCTCTCATCTGTATGAAGTAATAATAATAATTCCAATTATTGAGCGCTTTTCACCCGAGGGTCACAAAGCGCTTCACAGAGCTGCGGAGAGAATGGTACGTCAACAACAACGGCACCAAAATGGAAAATCAGCAGCAACAACATTTTTTTGAGGTTTTTTTTTTTTATATACACGGCGTTGCAGAACAACAAGCAAAACATGATCATACAAGTATATGAAGGCATTCTTTAATCTTTTTAAACAAACAATTTATTTGTTATCTTGCAAATTGTTAATTGCATGAGCATAGTATATTAGTCATTGCATACCAAGTGCAGCTATTCCAATACTCCCACACAAATGTACTTGACGTTATTACTCGGTGGACCATGAAATAACCTTTTTTCTCTCCCTGCTGGGAATAATAATAGAAACGCGCACATTTATTCAATCTCGGAGGTATTCATTCAAAGAGAGGATAATTCAGGTGTGAGGAAACCACAGAAATGTGGGGAGGGGGGTGGCAACCACACAGTTAGCTGGTGCCAACATTTTCCACGCACTAAATCCTATATATTTTAATGTTATGGGCCTATTAATAAGTGAGGTTTTTTTTTGTTGTTGTGGGAGGAAAAAGGAGAACCCGGAGTAAACCCATGCATAGCAGGGGGAGAACACAAACTCCAAACAGAAAGGCACCCGAGAAATTAAACCCCCGTGGGTAATAATAATAAATAATAATTATTGCACTTCTTGAGCTCTTTTCACCCGAGGGTCACAAAGCGCTGCACAGAGCTATGGAGACATGTTAGTTAGCAACAACAGCGACATAAGACCAGTAAACCAACAGCAACGTTTTTACTTTAATTCGTAGGCTTTAGTGACCAATATTATCAATGAAATTCATTTTTGGGTTAGGTCACGCAAAAAAGTTATAAAATAGTGTCGTTTAACCCTCCAACACCTGGCGGTTTGGGAGCTTTTGATATTCCTGTCGTGTTCTTTAAGACGTGTAATAATACTTCTTCCCTTCTGTCCAATTTAGCATTGTTGCAGAACACACTTGCCAGAAGAACCACACAATTGACTGACAACATCGATGTTTTATGCATTGAAATTGAGAAAAACAAGAATTATTTCAATCATTCCCATAGCTACAAACTAAGTGTGGCTTGGAAACGCATTCTCAAACAATAAAGGTACCAGCGATATATACATTAACGCTTGAAGCAATCCCAGGCATAACACCTCATAACGAGGATAATCAGACATTGTTGGCCCTTTGTCTGAACAACTCAATTAACTCGAAGCACCGGGTTGAATATCTCGTTAACCCAGCCCCCATTGTGTCCCGACACATCTGATCGCGACAGTGATGACATCACAACATCCCTATATAAACAGAACCGGACCTGTCGTTGGAGCTGCTCTCCCAGGTTTGGTGCGGGTACCTGATGATGCTGAATGTAACTATCAGCGAAACGTCGTATCGCTTTGTAAAATACTGTGGGCTTGCTCTCCCACACACCGGTGTGTTGAGATAGTAAAGGAATGCGCGTGTTTCTCTTCACGTGACAACCCCTTACTGATTCGCCGTGTCGGGTGGTGGAGGGATAAACGACACTATTGTATAACTTTTTTTGCATGACCTGACCCAAAAATTAATTTCATTAACAACGTTTTTGTTAGGTTTTTTTGCAAATCTGAGCTGTGGATAGAACAGCACGTCAACAACAACATCAGAACAGTTCAATGAATTCAATAATGAATTCAATTAATCCACGATCACATATTCCAAGTACGGATGTCTCTCCACTGGTTACCGGTTAAATACAGGATTTAATTCAAGATCCTCCTTCTCACCGACAAGGCTCTCACTGGCGCTGCTTCAACATTTTCTGTGACCTACTTCGGGCACACTCTTTAACACGACAACTTCGATCCTCCAATACGGGCTTGCTGCATGTGCCCAGATCACACCTCCATTCGATGGGCGATAGAGCCTTCTCGTGCACTTCTCCCAGACTCTGGAATGCCCTTCCATTGGAATTTCTATCAGCTGAGTCCCTGGGCATCTTCAAATCTCGTCTCAAGACTCACTTGTTCCGTAAGGCTTTCCAGTCCTCTGGCTAGGACTGTTGATGCAGCTCAATGTTGTCATGCCGGGATGATGGCTCTCTGCCGAACTGCGCCTGCTCGGGAACATTTATTATTTTGTTTGTTGAAGAATTATTTGTATCGCTTATTTTATGTTCTATTATTTATTGCTACTATTTGACTTTCAGTTGAAGAGGCCTGATGTTCTGTTTGACATGCCATTCTCTCCAGAGCTCAGATTAGTAACAAAAAAAATACAAAATAAAAAATCGTTAATGTTGCTTATTTACCGTTATGTCGTTGACATGCCGTTCTTTCCGCAGCTCTATGCAGCGCTTTGTGACTCGGGTTAAAATGTTCTAAAAATGCGATTATTATTATTACTACCCTCCAGTCGCTCAAGTAAGAGGGTAGTCTATGGTATCATAAGCAGCTCTCATGTTCAGGAGGACAAGAATACTTGGCAAACCTTCATCAGCAGTAACGAGAAACAGTTTCAGTGCTATGGCAGAATCTGAACCCAGATTGGAAGGGATTGAGGTAATTTTTGAGGACGTACTTATGGAGTTGCTCAGCTGCTGCACATTCAAGCACTTGAGAGGGGAATGGTAGATATGAGATGGGGTGATAATTATCAGGGATGTTACAATTGAGGCCAGCTTTTTTTTAAGTAGAGGGGTAACTTCGGCACATTTGAATAGTGGCGGAACGATGCCACAGCGAAGTAAGTTATTAGAAAGAATATTGAAGAAAGTGGCAAGGGTTTTGACATTTTACCAGATGATTTAGGATGGGAATTGGTCCATGGAGCAGTTTGTAGGCCGAGATCTGGTAAAAAATGAAGATACATCAGATTCCATTAACTCGGAAAATTCCAGGAAATCTGAGATCAAGGTAGGTGGAGGAATATTCATTGAGGTATTGGTTGGCGGTTGAGGCTGGGTAGAGATACGGTGGCCTTCGATTTTTTTGAAAAATTGAATCAACTGATCCGCCTGTTCTTTATTAGTGCAGAGTGGTAAGGGTGATTGACTGTTTGGATGAAGGTGTCAATTAATGGTCGAGAAAATAATCTTGGGCTTGTTGCAGGTATCAGCCAGAATGTTTGATAAGTGGTTGGTACGGGCGCAGTCAAGTGCCTTCCGGCCGCGGTTGAGCTGTTGTTAAAGATTTGAGCATGTGCGGCGAGGCCAGATTTTCTCCAAGTCCATTCGGCCCTGCGTGCATTTGTCTTGAGATCCCAGGGTTCAGCAGTATACCGGGGGATGGTTTTCCACCTGAGACATAGTATGATTTTAATGGGACCAAATCATTGCGTATGCTTGATAGCACGTTGTTGTAAGTTTCTCTTGTTGCATTAGAGGTGGAGAGCTGAGGCAGAGAGTGATGAACTGTTGATTGCTGCGGTGAATGTGTCTGGAGTGAGGGCGTTAAGGTTTCGAAATTGGATTTTGCACTTGGTGATGGAAATGGTAGGTGGTACTTGAAGATCAAACCACGCAGCGGAGTTATTAGATAGACTAGGATCAGTGACGGAGAGATTGGTTACCGATATGTGCCATGAGCAAACCAAGTCGAGAGTATGCCCGCATCTGTGAGTGGCAGATGTCACGTGTTGAGTGAATCGAAATTAGTTCAGAGTGGGTAGGACTTTGTGAAACGTGATTGTTACCTATGCACTACTGTCGCTCACAAAGCCAAGCTTGGACGCATGATGCCACACCAATTGCTACGCACTACATTGACTCTGTAAGGTAACGGTGCAGGCCTATGATTATTTTCTAACGCCCGTGATGATATAAAGCCTTTTACTCTCGGGCATGATAGAGAAGCCCCTCCTATGTGGTGTTTTTTGCCTATCTCGATGCTGGCCAGACGTCTTTAAAGATGTAGGAGTACCAGAACTATACCCGACCATACATGAACCAGCGACCTCTGCCTTGCCAGTGCAGTGTACTCACCTTTATACCATGGCAGCATGCGCGGATGAGTAAGCAATTACTCGACCATGATGATTATACAAAAATAGCTGGAGGCAAAGCTTTTCAACTTTGTTCGCATGCGAGACCGTGGGTGGGTGGTGATAGGAAAAGCTTGTTGTCTTCGTGGGCTGATTACTACAACTACGAACAAATGACGAAATCCCACACGTCGTGATCATAGCCACCCCCCGCCCTAGCTCGTCACTGCTTATGGCTTGTACCAGCCCACGTGAAATATTAACATCCGTTTGAAGAAACCCACCTTTAGCCACGAAACGCTCGTGACTGCGCTCCGTGCAATTCGCTTTGCACTCCACCCTTCCTCATTCTCGCCAGCGCCAGCAGCATCGACAAAAGGACTGGTTTTCCCCGGCCTTTCCCCGTCAAGCGGAGTGTGGGAGCGCCGCGAGTGGAGCGCGAACTGTCACCGGAGCCCTCGTTCGCCGCCACTGTTCTTATCTCTGGGCGTTGCTTGTGAAGTTTGACTCGAGCCGGGCCGCTCAAAGAAGAGGCGGCAGTGCACGGAGTTGGCCGTCTAGCCGTAACACATTGGATGTAGCTGCCGCCACCGTCGCTAGTCATGAGTGAAAACGGAGCGAGCGATGTGCAGGTGAGTGATGCTCGTGTTCACCCTGAAAGTGGCTCGTCGTTCGAGAGGGTTATTGCGTGTGGTGGGTTAGTGGTGGGAGCGGTAGTGCGGTGTCGCTGTCGTGTGTATCTTCAGCATCATGTTCGACATCATGACGAGCAAAGCCTATCGTGCCGGACAATTTGCGGTACAACTCGAGGCATTCAGCGCAACCTTTTAAATGCATACTTGGTCGTTACACAGTGGTGTGTGGACTTTGCATTTCGCAATCCAGAGAGGATGTACATAGGTGTGGTGGTGGGGAGCAGTGACGCAGTGGTTTGCGAACTGGTATGGTTTGTGCGTGTAAGCGAGTGGTTCAACAGCAGTGACGATTTTCTGAGCCGGTCCTGGGCGCCCCCCCCTCCCCCCGAATTCAACTCAAATGAGTACGGTGTGTAAACATCGCCCCTAGGGAGACAAAGGCGACCGAGTGTGGTTCTGGTCACCCACCACCTCGTGTACTTGTCGACCCTCATAAGTGCTCGCTAATGTCACGGTCTGTTATGGCTATACGGGTTATCTTTGTCTTTTTGTGAACTGCTGTCTCCCGAGTTCGAATCCTAGCAGTGAATCAGATCAGTAACTCGGTGTCAACTGAAATATCTTGAGCGTACACTTGGCTGACTCGGCCTTAATTGCATATTCGGTACAGTTTGTAAACATCGGGCTGACAAGGGTGGCATGGTGCGATCCACTCTACATATCTTTGTGTTATGTGCTGACCTTCATGGGTACTTGTCTCTAAGATTCACTAGCGGAATCTGTGGCTACAGTCTGGCCATATTTCTAACCAGATTGGGTGAATGTGTGGTCAAGAGTTGTACGTTTTTTTAAATACAAGAGTTGTACGGTTTTAAAGTACATTGAGTTGTTAATTGTTGTTGCTTTAACTGCCCTTTATATTAACTTATAACTGAAATTGTTGCGCTATTAGACAAAGTTTTCCCATTTTACAACGTTGTTTTTAAATAATTACTTTCAAACGTCTGCTAATGGCTTGGGTATGTAATTCTACATAAAAACATAGAGAGTAGTTTAATCTGGTGTTAAAACGTATGAACGATTTTCAAACATGTTACTTGAAATGATTGAAATCGTTGTGCTCTCGAAGCATGCAGGATTTTTTTTGCAGTTTTAAATGCTCACATTTCTTTGAGTAGTTCTTGACTTGCTTTTCCGACGTTATAGACACAAGGGTTGCATTCATGACTGCGTAGAAATATGAAGTCACTATTTTCACTTACTTGTGTTAGTGCTAGACCAGTGTTAGGATTTCTTGATCGCAATATTTTCTTGGCAACTTCTCGCCGCCGCGGCTGTCTCTCCGGGGTGCACGTGTATCACGTTACAGGGATGTTCTGACCACGTGAGGAAAGTGATTTATTTTTGGAATTCATCCAGCGAAGCATAATTGGGCTGCAGATTTTATTGACGGTCGGTGGTTGCTTCAGCCAGGGCCATGGCAAACACGGCAAACAACGTTGCAACTTTATCATCGCTGCAAGTACTAATATTTATTGAAGTCCAAGGGCAGTAGTAGGAGAGAATTATTTAAAAAAAGCTTTCTTGAAGCATGTGTATATCAGACAGTTGGCTCACCTATTTCACGATCATATGTGCTGGACATGCTCGTTTTGTATTGAGATGTGGTCACATTTAAACTCTTTATATATCCTAACTCATTCGTTGCCAGTGGTCTATCCACAGCTCAATGGGTGCCTTCGCATCTATCCTCCATCCTTCGTGCATCTGCAAACTCAAAATCCATCACTCTCGCATGTCACACACTCATATCGTTCTTCTATCGTCACAGTGGTCAGTGTGTTCAATGCAGTCTCTCCTTTGCCTGCTGTTTCAGCACCATTCTTCTCCATCAGCTCGCATTCCGTCGAGTGACATATCCTGCCCAAGTCCCACTCGCTATTCCTATGCCATTACGACGTCTCTGATTTGAGTTAATTTTTCAACGCATTCATTTTGCTTCCTGGCTCTCAATGTAACATTTTAATAGCAATATCAAATTTGCTTCGCGAGTGGCTTGCCAACCTGGCCGATCGGGTTTCCATTGCGAAGGGGGACAACATGCGTACACAGATGCCCTCCCCTATCACTGGCAGCGGAACAAACAGGAATAAATCAGTGAGTCTCGGCTCTGGACTCGGTAGGCATTCCGCATTTGTCGCCAGTTAATTGAGACGTTTGCCACGACAATGCCAGGAAAGCGCCCGCTCTTCGCCACCGCGCCCACCCGCGTCCACAACAATTCGTAGATGCAGTGGCGACTTTGTAAACCGGGTGCACTGGTGCTAGCGAAGTCAATAGCCTGTTGCGGGCACTTTTATTGTGCTCACTTGTTGCAGTGGTATTTCGTCTTCCTTGGGATGGTGAGTTGATTGGTATAATGTTCATGTCCGTGTTGAGGTTGGTGAGTGAGAACCGGTGACTATGCAAAACGTGGCCAGCAAGTCGGTGCTGGTGTACTGTAGTCTATTGTCTGAGATTGGCCACCGCAGGCCTTGCTGTGGACTCTTCCGACTCCTCGTGAGTGTGGGAGATGTCTGATTTTGCCATGTGACTTAATACAGTGGTTGTGAAATAGGCTTTCGCATCAGCTTTGTATATTTAACAGAAATGTATATTTTTAGGTTGGGACAGTCGTGTAACAGTTTATACGCTATACTATGAAGCAGACGATCCAAGTTCCATTCCTAGCCATGATAAATGTCAGTGGTGAGTAAAATGTGAACTGGTACTGGGCTCTCTTCATCGTCACCGACCCACACTGAACAGCATTGTAAAATACAAAAAAACAACCATAAACAGCAATGCAGCGGGAGGCCATCATCTTCCAGTGAACTCACGTGGATCTTTTTTTATTATAGTTAGTAGTCATAAACGTTTCGAACTTCAGAGGCAGCATTAGCTTTTTTCTGATGTGGATTCTTCATGGCTGATTGTTTAAGTCTGATATATTCTGGGGCATTGATGGCAGTGTTTAGACTGCGACCTTGCTGCTTGTGAGAACCTAGTTAAACCAGAAATAGAAGCCTGGGATTCAAACCTAGCTTTTACACGGGCTAGCTCGATTACAATTGTTTGTAATAGAATGAGTTCCCGGCATCACTGTTCGTCATTCACTTCTAAAGGGGACATTGTCACTGACCAGGTTTGTTTTCATATTCATGTTGCTTTTCTTGTCCGAGTGCTCCTCGGCATGTATCCAATTTTCGTTATGTTGTATGCTGGTTCGTCTTCAGTTTCGTTGTCGGTGAGCGGCTTGTGTGGCCTTTACCATAGCTGCTTCATAGCTGGCAACAATAACACAGAAAGCAACAATTTTTCTGGCATGAAACGACTTTAAAATCACAGCTGGAAAAAGTAACGAGTGCTTGATTTTCCGAAAGAAAGATTTTTTTTCAAGCAATGGAAGCACAGCGTGTTTTTGTCACCGAAATGGAAGAGACATTTTAGTACGGCTGGCTGGCTTATCAGCTCTGCGTGTGCTCTCTCCGTGACTCAGTGTGCCCTCATGCCCACTGTGTGTGCCTCTTACAGTTAATCCGCCCACGGCTGTCACAGATTCCATGAACCTGTCCTAGCCTCCCGCTCTTTCCACTGATAAAATATGTAAAGGTGTGCATCCCCGTAAATTCTGTGATGGAAAGGCCTCCAGAAGAAGGAAGTCTAGGAGAGCCACTCTTGGAGGGCCACTCTGGAGAGGTACTTAGGTCCAGTCTTCCACGCCAACGATATGTCTTTTGAGGAGGTGGTAATACCCACATTTTTCCCCACCATGTCGAGTAACCATGGTGGAACTGTTTATGCGCCCGGGCAGAGTTGGGAGTATTTTAAGAAACTCACGCCATTGTTTTAAACGCTGCGCCAAATGTCAAACTGGCGACCTCTGCATTGCAAACTCAGTGAACTAACCCTCACACTACAGCAGCATGCAGTTGTTAATATAATTAATGTGCGGTTGTTTGATTTAATAAAATTATTCGACAATGGGTTGGACAAAATAATACCTTGATACAGTCTTCCAAAAAATTACATCCAATTCATCATTTCTCCGCAGCTCTGTGCAACGCTTTCTGACCTTCGGGTGAAAAGCGCTCTATAAATGCAATTATTAATATTATTATAATTTCGTGGCCAATCCACTGCTGGATTAAGGCCTCCCACAGCTTGTACTGCTGTCGTTCAGTTTCTGCGGCGGATGTCCTCTCGGATACCCGTTCCGTCCCTTGGCTGCCGCTCCATCGGTAGTCTCGATCACTGGCCGTCACATTTTATTCAAATTATTATTATTCAACACCACAATAAAAGTCATCGTTAGCACTACCCGATTAATCATGCACAGAATCTTGG
>JAZEWT010000021.1:10797435-10814636 GCA_036362905.1 Mordacia mordax
GCAAACTCCACACAGAAAGGCACCCGAGCCGAGAGATTCGAACCCGGGACCTCCTTGCTGTGAGGCGTCAGCGCTAACCACTGGGCCACCGCGCCGCCCCCATCCTCATTGTGAATGTGTTTTCTCCATATATTCATTATCAGGACCCGCTTAGTCATCTAGAGGGGGTTGCAGGGCACACCTATAACCAGGATGGGATGTTGGGGACATTTAACCCAGAGAGTAGCAACTCTCTGGACTGTGGGTGAAAACCTGGATTACTCGGTGAAAGCCTACATGGACACTGGGAGAACATGCAAACTCCACACAGCAAGGCACATGTCTGTGTGATGTTGGCAGCACGGTGCTGTTGTGCTAACATCTATGCCTCCAAGAAAGAAAGTTCTGCGTGCAGCAGTTCGATTATTGCCAAGGGCACCTTTTAGTGTGGAGCATCTGTATTTTCCTCCGGTTCTTCCTAGGCTTGACCCAGATCCTCCTGTTTCCACCTACCAAATAAAAAAAAACGCTCTTTAATTAATTGGTTGATAATATATAGGACGCAGTGTCCAGAAAATGTTGGCACAGGTTGGCTGCATGGCTGCCTTCCTCCCACCTCCCTGTGGGTTTGGTCGTGCCTGCATATCCATGTATCGTACATAACTAGGCGTTGCCTTCTTATTCTTACACCTCAGCCGGGAATCGAACACAAGGCTGATAATATATAGGATGCAGTGTCCAGAAAATGTTGGCACAGGTTGGCTGCATGGCTGCCTTCCTCCCACTTCCCTGTGGGTTTGCTCATGCCTGCGTATCCGTGTCTCGTACATAACCAGGCGTTGCATTGTTATTCTTACACCTGAGCCGGGAATCGAACACAAGGCCTTCTTGTTGAGATGTGGCAGCGCTAATCGCTGTGCCACCGAGCCTCCCTTAGCTACAAGAAAACACGCGTGCAGTACACGCTGTGCCATTAACATCAACAAGTGGAAATGTAAACCTGCACTGCCACCTGGCGGCTTGCTTGTAAAAAGCAACTGTTACATATACCTTATTTCAGGTAGCTAAAGGATAAATAATTTCATACCCTAATTTACTTTCGCATTACCTTGCCAGACTGTCGAAAATAACGACCGAGGATGACAGCCGAGGAATAGATCGCGCCCGAGAAGATGTCCACCGCGGAGATGTAGCGATCAAATCAAGCTCCTTCTGCTGGCGCTGCGTGAATGATGACATTTACAAAATCACAGGATTGTGACCAATCGCGACGGCTTGGGGAATCGCTAATCCAAAAGTCGATTGATCATGGCTGATGTTGATGACAATAGTTTTCCCCAGTGGCAGTCGTAGAAATAAAACTGTCGGCCGCTGGCAAACTTTTTCTTGCACAGGCAAAATATGCCTGTAACAACTGGACAATTGACGATTGCTTCGAAAAGCTGCTCTCTCTGGATAGCCGCGTCGTTCGCTTCCTCTCTCTTCACCTCGCGACGTTTCGCCTCACGTTAGAGGCGTCCACAGGTGCAGGATGCCTCTAACGTGTGAGGCGAAACGTCGCGAGGTGGAGAGAGGAAGCGAACGACGCAGCTGTCCCGAGAGAGCAGCTTTTCGAAGCAATCATCATGCATCGAGCCGTGAAAACCTACATCATTAAAGTGGACAATTGTCGCAGGAATGCCTCGTCTAGAGCTGGAAAGTTTACTCGGTACTTTCTGCTGTAAAAATAAACACCATATCTACCATTACACTAATAACTGCTGCAAAGTTGACTAGCATATACCTATGAATGAGTTTCTCGTTTGTAATTCAAGGCTCGTTGTTTGCCGGTGCCATCCGTGAGAAGCCCCCCCTGCATGGCGGTGAGTGTCGTCGCTGCCGTCACTGCAGAAGGCCATTTCAACATTTTCAGATGAGCAGAAGTCGTGCGAACCCACGCCTGTTTTGCTGCCAAGCGTGCCGGAGCCTGTCTACCACGGCTGTGCCCCGGGGCCTCTGCTGTGCTTGTCGCATTTGTTTACGTGTCGAGAAAGTCTCCCTATCATGTTATCGTGGGGACGCTGTGCAAGGTGACCTTCGAACACTTGCGACATGGAAGATTGATGCGTTTGAGTTGTGACCCGAAAGCTAGAAGCTTTAGCAAAGCCTTTTCATGGGCCCATTACCAAATTGTTGTTTCTACCATACAATTATTTGTTTACGCAGAAAAATGCACCGACCATTGTGGTAGAATGTGGTTAGATATTTCCCCCGTGACCCACTCGGCATGGGGAGACCCTCTTCCAGCAGTGCACGGAGAAAAGGACTCTGCGCGTTTACACTTGCACATGAAGATGGCTTTCTGGGGGCGGCGCGGTGGCCCAGTGGTTAGCGCTGACGCCTCACAGCAAGAAGGTCCCGGGTTCGAATCTCTCGACTCGGGTGCCTTTCTGTGTGGAGTTTGCATGCTCTCCCCGTGTCCGCGTGGGTTTTCGCCGGGTACTCCGGTTTCCTCCCACGGTCCAAAAGCATGCTCCTGGATAGGTTGATTGGCTCGCAGACTAAAATTGTCCCGCAATGCCCGGCGATGGACTGGCGTCCCGTCGTCGGGTGTATTCCTGCCTTACGCCCTGTGTTTCCGGGATAGGCTCCGGCTCACCGTGACCCTATATAGGATTAAACGGTTTCAGATAATGAGATGAGATGAGAGATGGCTTTCTGGCCTTCCACCGCTTGTAATGAAAACAGTGTCTTTGCCAGCGAGCTTGCGCTACACTGCCGATAATTCGCGCTCCATCGTCGTTTGTCATCATCCATCGGTCATCGAGCTCCACCATGATCCATCGTCAGTAGCAGTAATGGGTTTCCATCGCGTGTTCGTTTTGCCTGTGTTCCCTTGTTTGTCGCCAGGCCAAGCTGGCAGTTTCAGCTTGCTCGTGGCTATGCTACTAATGTCTCGTGTTGATCGCGCGTTTAAACTGTCGCGCATCCTAGGAAGACAATACGGGCACTTTCATGTTGGGTGACGTCTGTTTTGTTAAGGCATTGATAATTAGCAATGCCGTCAGCGAGTTAAAATTATTAAATTGAGATTGTCCAAGGGATTGGGCCACACTACAAAGCAAGGAATTCATGTTAAATATTCTGAACGTGTGACCCTTACAGCATATAAAGTATGCGAAAATGCTTCAAAGACACACATTACATCTTGATTCATAGTTATTTTTGGCTGAGGCCATGTAATGTTCTGGCAAATTTGTATAGTTGAGACAATCGTCCACCCACAGCTAACCACATATTCTTTGTCCAGTATGCAAGCATTTATCGTGCCAATCCTTACGGTTGCAGATCAACGGTTAGTAGTGGAGTAAGTCACTCATGCTTATTAGTGGTTAAATACCACATTTTGATTCAGATTTCATCATAGAGCGTGCGTTCTGGGAAGGCAGATTAAAAATCCACGTCAGGTTTAATTTCTTGCCTTGATTGCATCTCAACTGTGGCACTGGACCTTTCAGTTACAATGTGAATGACACCCGTTACTTTTGTTATGTGTGTCTTCCTGACTCTGCCCTTCAGTAGTATTTACCTTGTTCCTCCCTTTTTTCCTTCTTCTTTTGCCTCCGGGGAGTTAACAGGCTCGCGAAAAAAGGGTACGTACTTGCAAACAAACTTGGTGCCTATCCCTCTGCACTAAAGGAGGCCGATAACAGCACGCGCATGCTTTAAAATTACATTGGTCGACCCTTTTCAGTGCTTTGATGCTTAGTAAGGTGAGTGTGCGTTCTTACCGACTGTCTGTGAAAGTTTTGATTCCATTTAAAAGCAAAATTATAATACTGTAGTTAGTTACAATGGATTAATGTATGTTGAGTGGTGGCACAGTGTTTTTGTTAAACACAGGATGTACATTATCGATTGCTACATGGTTCTGCTGTGACGCGACACGAGTTTCATGAAAATAAATCAATTAAAGTGCCGCTAACGAATGACCATCGATTTCAAACACCAATGGTAATCTTGCCCGCACGCACGTTGTGGGCACTCTTTAGAAATCAACTGCAGCCTTGCATTATTGAAACACGTATTCCTGCATTACGCCCTGTGTCTGCCGGGATAATAAGAAACTGCATTAAGGAAATCTGAAAGATGTGTGTTTCTAGTTTTATGGTCTTTTTGAAAATGTTGCCCGGCCCTGATAAATCAAAGCTGTTTTTTTGCTGTACTGGTGTTGGCGTACTCACTACTCATGTACCATGGGTTAAACGCGTCTGTCTCTCTCCCTTTGGCTATTGGCTATGTCTGTCCATTGTGTGTTTTTTTTGTCTGTGTTGTGTCCCGTCCAACGGCCTGCCACCCTGTGTGTGCCGCTCTCCTCTGTACGCTTGCCCTCCACCTTTCCTCGACAGCTTTCAGGCTCCGAGGTCTCTCTTTCTTCTCCGGCTCAGGTTTGTGATTCGATCCTATCCGATATTTGAGTGCGTGAAACGTGGCACATGGGAGTTTGCAGAATCTCCTCCCCCCCCCCCACTGAGCATGTCAGAAATGCGGTGGCGAAATGTCTGCATTTATTTTTTAATGCGGGTCACCGAAATGTCTGTTCCCTCCGTGATCTTGTAAGCACGCAGTCACAGTGAACCGCAGTCTCCAACTGGACACACTGCTGATGAGGCTCGTGATGCCAACCAGTCCACCATTTGTTCACTTAAATCAATTCTGATGGAATAACTTGAACCAAGGATTTACAGGCTGCTGTAGCAAAACTTTACTTTATTTCTCCCGTGTGAAACACACTCTCATTTATTGACAAAACATGGGTTTTGTGTATGTTCACATTGAGGGTAATGTATTTGACAAGTCGACCTTTCATTTGAATCACAGTGACCCCATCCCTCCCAACTATGACCAGCGTTGGGGAGACCAATGGAGAAGCCGATATCGGGGCAGCGTGTTTGTAGGCATAAGGGCCAGGCACGGACACGCACATGGTCGTTATCTGTTACAGCTGGTCGGTATAATCGGGGTGTATTTATTATGGACGTTTAGTGTGAGTGAGAAGGGGTGGGGGAGGGGGTGCTTTACATGTCGCTAAGCACGGAGTTAAACCAGTCTGGTCGGTGGTTGGCATTACTGTGGAACCACTCGGTAAAGTAAGACTTTTCTTAACTTTAATTCGAAGGCTTTCGTGACCAGTGTTATCGATGAATTCCATTTTTTAGGTCACGTAAAAAATTTTGTTTACAGTAAACATTTTTTACGTAATCTAACCCAAAAAATGGAATGTAAGACGTTTATTGTAGATTCATGCTCACGAACGAGATCAGCAGATTCCGTTGATGGTATTGGTAGCTGTGCCCCAAGTCACTGGCCATGTCACGGGTCTTGAATTGCGTTCACTTCAACCGGAGCACCCGGAAAATACCCACGCATGCGAAGGGGAAACGCTCAACCCCATATATTTTGCTGTGCCATCGTCTGGTGAGCCACCTCAACGCCCACGGGGAGGGAGTTTCACAGCATTTGTCTAATCCATCAGCCCTCGCCTCCACAGTGCTATATGCAAAATCACCAATGCCATCCGACTAATCGTTGTTATTCCCTTAACCGAGCGTTACCTAAAAATCACCACTGGGAATACAAAGACAGCCGTCCATAGTGCCCTTTACCTACCGCTTAATGTTCTGTGCTTCCGTTCATAGGAGCTTGCTGTCAGCACTTGCCCTAACAGTTTGTTCAGGCTATATGGTAGATCTTTGTTTTGTACCGATGTAGGTTTTCATGGCTCTGTACATGATGAATGATTTCTATAGTTGTTCCTTCGGAATAGCCATGTCGAGTGCTCCTCCTCTATCCTCCGAATAATAGTTTTTCTTTCAGAGTAATTTCCACACCCATAGAGAGTATGTACACCCATACACAACCATGAAAAGCCTCTAACGCCTTTAATGCAACGGCTTCATCGGCAGACCTTACCTGCGGGCGATGTTCAGTGCAAGCCTTGCACAGAAACATACATTTTATGGCATTGTGTAACCAAGTTACGATTCTACATCTGTGTTACTGATTGGAGTTGAGCAACCAAGGCGCCTCACGTTGCCCTTTTTGCTGCCATTTGATTTTAATTGATTCAAGATCCTTTGGGCAGTGCTTTCATTCTCAAGTTAATAATAATTGCATTTATAGAACGCTTTTCACCCGAGGGTCACAAAGCGCTGCACAGAGCTGCGGAGAGAACGGCATGGCGATAACAACATCAGGACAGTTCAGCTGAAAGCCAAATAGTAGCAAGAAATTATAGGACGCAAAAAAAGCGATAAAAAAAATAGCACAAAGCATTAAAAGAACGAAGACCCATCTGTCCTCATGTAACGAGGGGGTGGGGGGGGGAGAGAGAAGGACTATACTACATCTTGTAAAGATAATCCAATAGGTTAAACTCTTGAACGTTTGTTGTGTTCAGCATTTACCCTCAGTCAGGGTGTTGCCAAAAACGTGTCTAAAACTTGCCCTACTGGCCTGGGCGTTGACTACTGTGTGTGGCATCGTACACCTGGTGACGTAATCTTACACGAACACCTCTGATGGCGCAGTGAGTAGCGTTACTGCCTCACAGCAAGAAGGTTCCTGCTTCGATTTCTGGCTCGGGTGCCTTTCTGCGTGGTATTTGCGTGTTCGCCCCATGTCCGTGTAGGTTTTTGCCAAGTTCTTAGGTTTCCTCCCACAGGCCAAAGATGTTCTACCTTTGTTAATAGTCCCGACTGAATTGTCCCCCGTTGCTAGAAGTTGTAACTTGCTTAAGGCTCCCTGCTTGGACAACTGTTAAAAAGAGCTATATAGCTTTTAAATGCTCGTTCCAGCTACAATAAAAACTGACTGACTTCCGGGAACAAACGATTATTTGGCAAGCGCGACAGAACACGTTCATTTACGTGATTACGTATTTGCCTTTACTGCTGTTGTAAGTAAGCGGTGCCCTGCTGCAAGTTGAAGGTTCAAAGTAAGTAAGTTGCACAGAAAATCCTCGCTGTTGTCGCTTACGGAGCGGTTGGGAACAAGCTCTTGGTACGGCGTCGCGCCCTTTGACTTTACAACTCCGGCTTGGCCGTTCCTCCCAAATACCTAACTGTACCCAAGCATAGGCATCCTCGCGGCGGTACAAAGGTGATGGCAGATAAGGGGAAACGGCTGGGGGCATGCGGCGAGTTTTGTGCATTCGTGCCGAAATTTGAGCATGTTCACGCTTGATCAATCACGGCGTGCTATTTTTCCCCGATAGCTATGGCACGCCTGTAGAATTTAGCGGTGATTTTAAATTTGCCTTCCACACGTTTATTTTTACACGGTCAACGGTGCAAGCTGCCGTCACCGGTTAGTGTTGAAGAGACAGTGCGGGTGAGCGCTGGGTGAGACGGCAGGCAAGAAGGCGATCCCCGTGAGGCGGTTAGGCCGTCAGGCGGGCGAGCGGACGACGTACGCGGTTAGGGGGCACGGGCGGTTGGCTCAGCAGTAGCAGGAGAAGACGCACGTTGCCACTCGCAGGCGGACCGGAATTACTGTCGCCATGAACAAACCGGCGTTCAAACGCTCGTCCGCTCTGGTTGAAAAATGGAAGAAGGCCACTAGTTACAAGAGAGGAGGTAATGCTATCAATGTAAGGGCAAATACATTCGCTGTTAATTAAAGTTAAGTCAGTGGTGGGTACGGTCGGTGACTTGTTCGTTTGCACGTCTAGCATTGCCAACCCACGATCTAGTTACCTATGCGTGTAGTTGCTTTGAATATTTCACCGTGCTGGGAGTAATTGCGGTGCGGATCATTCGTCCTGACCTGGCTCTGTTCATGAGTTGTTTGGCTCATCCTTAACCACTTTGAGTCTTTGATGACACACAAGACAATGCGTAAATATACCACGCGAATTGCGCTTATTTTTCAGCACATTTGAGCATGACACTTGTGCATTTGTGTGTGTGGCAAATCGTGTGTGTGGCAAATCGGCTTCAGGTTACTAGAACAGCTTTTGCCAACCTTACTAAATTTTATTATTGAGTGGTTTAGCCACACCTATTGTACCACATGCTCATTGTTATGTTATGTGCCAGAAATATTTGACATGTTCTGTTGTATATAACAATTGTGTGTGTGTGTGTATATAGATTAGCGGTAGTACAGTGGTAAACATGCTGCGCTACGAACCTGGTGGCCCAAGTTTGATTCCCACTTCCGTTCAACACCAGTGACGTTTTTTTTGACCCGGTCCTGGGCCTCTTGTAGATCGACTCAGCCTCAAATGAATACCTGGGTGCTCTGTGAAGACATCGCCACTAGGGAGACAAAGGCGGTCGGGACTGGTGCTTACCATCCACCCCTTAATGTGGTGGATTGTCTTTCATGGGTGCTCGTTAACTGCACTTGCCCCAAACTCTCGTAAGGCTCTATCGGGGCATCTATGTTTGTGCCAGTGTATATAGGTGTGTCTGGGCATGGTGCTGGCCACGCACCCCCTGGTGTGCCATGCAGGCCTTCATAGTTACTTCATAGTCTGTTAATGCTACATGGAAGCATCTTTGTCTGGATATGTTGTAGAAGCACAGCCAGTAATTACTTGATTCCTAAGACTATATGAGGGGGGAGTTTGACTTTATTGTCTTACAGTTAACAGATTAATTGAAACTAAGGGTGCTACCGTTTGTTTCAACGTAATATGAAAAATTAAATGACAATTAACAATAATAGTCATGGGAATATTATTTTATATTAATATAGTGTCTCTTACTCAGAGGTCCCAAGGTACTGCAGGCAACAGCAAAGAGGTGTTAAACGGAGGCGGCTACACACCGCATCCCTATATATTCATTTCTCCAAGTTCATTAATCGGTGTTTTTAAATTGTTAGATAGTAGCAGTAACACGACGGTCGTGCTTGACGGTGCGTGTGTGTGTTTGTAACGGCGAAGTGCTGTCCTGTTAGACAGCGGCAGCATCACTAGCGGAAGCAACGCTAGGATTGTGCAGAACCGCCGTTGCACGCGTGCTTGCGCGCGTTGCAACCGTCTGCGCACCGCTAACAGCGAGGCGCCGGGTGTGCGCGCGCGTGCCAGGCCTGGGCGACAAGGTGCGGAAGCGGCGCTGCCAGGTGGCCTTCAGCTACGCGGCGCAGAACGATGACGAGCTCGACCTGGCCATTGGCGACGTGGTGGAGATCATCAAAGAGGTTTGTCTGACCCTGGAACAAGCTGCTGGCCTCTCTGGTGTGATGTTCTTGCCATTGTTTCGTCTGCAAATGGAAACGATGTCGTCTTTGACATCTGATCCACCAACCCATGCCTTCAAAGTGCAGGCATGGGTTGGTGGGTCATGTAGATATGTGTGCCTCTGAAACGTGGCGGGCTGCGGGTTACCCTGAATGGCATTACAACAAGTAGGATATGAACCCCATCGTTGTTATTTCTGCATTCATCTAACACAGCTATAATATAGTGGTTGTACCACTGGCGCTATGAAAACCTGGCAACCTCATTTCAATTCCTGCTCACGGCCAACATCGGTGATGAACATACGATCTATCCCTGGGCCTTCTTTAAGTCGATTCAGCTTTAAAAAGTTACCTGGTAGAGTGTGTAAACATGGTAATGGAGAGATCAAGCCGGGTGGCCACAACTCTTCCCCCACTTGTGCCCCGTACCAGCCTGCATCGGCTGCTCACCTGCCAGTGTTTTTCACTCTCCGTGTGTGTATCTTCTCTGCCAGGTGGAGGAGGGATGGTGGGAGGGATCCCATAACGGGCGCACCGGCGTCTTCCCGTCCAACTTTGTGAAGGAGGTGACGGAGGAGAGCGTGGAGCAAGAGAACGGGGAATCGCCGCCTCCCGCCGAGACATCCGACTCTACTGGTAAGCGAACGTGCGACCAGCGGACACGCCAACATCCGTCTACACGTGCGCACATACACGGACGAGCGCACGTGTGTACACGAGCAAGCGGCGCCACTGCCCGACCGTGTGTCCACACTGTGTATGGCTATCGCTGCGATATATGGATGGCATTATTCGGCGGTTACGTTTGAGCTATTGACTCGCGATAATGTATCTTTGTTTGCACTATGAACGGCTTGGTTATATTTTTGTAATTTTCGTGCGACAGTTTCTTTGCATCTCGGCTCAATGCTACAGATTCTGCATTCACCACAACAGCGCAAAAGTGGATCAGTTGGTAAATTTAGAAGATGATCCGACCACGTGTCCGTACTCTGGGTATCGCTCGGCTCTAGGGATGGAACAGTTCCGCCATTAAGTTTCAGTATTCTACTCACGATAGTGTGTGTGTTGGACTGTTCGAGTATGAATGGATTAATTTAAATTTGTTTACGTTCATGCGACTCTCTTCCTCTCACGACGCCAACAGCTTGAGAGACAGTCAGTTGGTAAAATTTAGATAAGTCAGTTATGTGGTGATGTAGGTTGTCATGGCTCAATGTATGAGAATTGCTCACAAGCTGCTCTTTCAGGATCGCCATGTAAACCAAGCTTAATGAACCTGCGTAATGGCTGTGTGCGCACACGTGATGACACAACAGCCTCCACAGTGCTGCATTACCGGCCACGTGCAGTACAGCCACCACAACCACCCGGCTAACCGATTTCAATGCTAGACAACTGTTTTAAAGAGCTGCACAACTCAATGGCTCCTTCTAGCCGAAGTAAAGACTGACTGACTGACTCTGGTTGACAATTGTGCTGCTCCAAACTCCGCTCCCTCTTCAGACTCCAGCCAGAGGGACGGCGGCGGAGTGGAGGGTGGCGGCGCTGGCGAGATCCAGCCCAAGAAGATCCGCGGCTTTGGCTTTGGGGACATCTTCAAGGAGGGCAACGTGAAGCTGCGTCCTCGCGTCTCCGAGGACAGTGCCGACGGTGGAGACGGCACCAAGGCGGCCGACCGGGTAAGCTCACGGCACGCCAGTGCATGTGGTTGTGGGTTTAAACGGCCGTCATCCCCCCAGTTGTAGGGGTATTGGAGTGTAATTCTAAGGACCGATACCCTTCCTGACGCCAATTTCCTTTTGCTAGAGGATCTTGAAATTGATATTTGTCGAGAACGTCCCCCCCCCCCCCATAAATATTCGCCAAGAAAGACCCTAGCAGGAAACTTAGACTCCAGAGCTCTTCACCAACACCAACGTAAATCCTAGCAAGACTGCTAAAATCTAGCCTTGTTCTCAAAGGGATACAGACCCTCGCACTAGTGCAGGGCTTCAGGTGACATGGTTGTGAGGTTCATTGAGTCATGAAAACCCCCTCCACCACGATAATGTTATGATTCGTGTATACCTGTATATTTACGTGTGCATGCGTTCCTCTGTCGCAGTCTAATTTCCCTGGAAGTCACTCTTCTCTGACGAAGAAGAAGCAAGCACCTGTTCCCAACGCAGAACCTGCTTCCAAGCCCGAGCCTGAGGCCAGGCACAAAGGCAAGAGCTTCCTCGTACACAGCAGTGGTAACACTCGCACCTCGGCGGAAATACCCACTCGCGTTTTTTAAACCGGTCCTGGGCCTCCCAAGAGATTGACTCGGCAAGCAAAGGGTACCCGGTTCGGTGTGTAAATATCTGCCACTTGGGAACAAAGGCGGTGACCAGGCGTGGTGCTCACCACCCACCTCTTCACGTGCCCTGCCTGCCTTCATAGGTGCCACTCGCTAATAGCACTTGACCCTGCGGTCTGTTAAGGCTATACGGGGGGCATCTTTGTCTTTGTTTGGGGGCAACACGTTCACCCAGAGTCTGTATGACCCCCCCCCCCACAGCTCGGGAATTCTGCAAAGCGCTGTTCTCGTACGAAGCGCAGAACGAGGATGAGCTAACACTGAAGGAGGGTGAAGTCATTGAGATCATCACCAAGGTGAGAGGCATGTCACCCCCACGGGATGGGGCCCCTGGGTGGAACGTGTCTCAGTCGGAGTGAGTTCCACTAGCAGTGCCACGCTCATGAGCGCCGATCGTTTAGCCACACTTGGTCCCTGTGCGAGGCTCTTCGTGCACGCTAAGGCCGAATTGTACCGATATAGGTTTTTCACTGCTCGCTGTGTGGTGAGAATGTCTCTCAAGGTTGCTTTGTCAGGATAGCCATTTCGAGCGTTCCTGCTCCTTCGCAACGTTTCTCCCCTTGCCATTGAGGCATCGTCAGGTTAATGTCTTGAGTGATGTTGCATAACCGGTCGCATCTACCAATATAACGTGAATGCAAAGCATTGCACGCTTTTGCGTTTTCCACCTTGACATTTCACAACAGGTCTTCATCGCAAGTGACTTGCTCGTTCAATTGACAATCTTCCTGTAGAAAATAAAAATATAAAGATCCCGTCTGATTGGATTCCGCTGGAGTTTTTGCTGTGTGCGGTAACGCCGGTGTGTATCGGATGGGTTTGCAGGATTGTGGGGATGCCGGCTGGTGGGAGGGAGAGGTGAATGGGAAGAGGGGCGTCTTCCCTGACAACTTTGTCAAACTACTGCCACCCGAGACAGAGAAGGAGGTGAACCTTGCAATGCTACCGCCACTGGCCGTGTGCCCTCTTAACCACCGCTTGTCGGTGGAGTGATTATTCGTGAGTAATATACTGTGGTAGTGGTCGTACACAAACCTGCCGATTTTTCCTTGTCGCAGTACCATAGAATGTAATTTAGTAAATCTGACGACTCGCATTTTGCTATCGAGACAGGCCCTTGTGGAAAACCATTAGTGCTGTTTTTTCTTTGTTTCAGTGGGCAGTGTTAATTATGAAGCAGGAGGTTGTAGATGTTTTTTTTATGTTTGTCTTGAAATGTTGTGAAAGAACGAGGACTGCTCGACACCGCTCTCCCGAAAGAGCAGCTCTCAAGAGAAATTGTCAATTCAGAGCAAAACTCAACCGCCTCTCATATAGCAGACTGCCTAATTTCATTACAGATGGTCAGATGTTGGAACAAATATATTTCAGAAAATGAAAGCTATGTAATCTATATAATTGCTCTATGAACCTGGTGTCTTGGGGCCAATTGATGAGTAGCGCGGTGAAGTATAGCCCAACGAACCTCAAGGGCAGCAGAGCGTGGGGTGACCACTACAGTTCTAAGAATAATTTATTACACATTTAACATGGACAGCTTTATTTTTATATTAACCTCTGTAAAACCCAACTTGGAAACATTACGAAGCCCCTTCACAATTCACATCACACACGAATTCCAATCTCCTTGTATCGATTTTCTTTCATTACTCACATTTACGCATGTATCCTTTTCCCGCCCCTTCAGCAGCGCTCATCTCCTAAAATTTTCAGCAAACCTGCCCTGAGAGTGACCGAGGATGTGAGTGGAATTTAGGTGGCGCTGCTCTCGCGAGGTGTATTTGCCACCGCGACAGCCACCACAGCGCGAGTCAGTCCGCTCCCAATCGCCGCACGCGCCATATGTTGCGTTAGCAGAGGCTTTGCTCACTTGTGGGCGTGCAATGATCGGAGCTTGTTTTGCCGCACTTCTTGCATGTACGGAAAACATACTTCTGTATGCTTCCATGGAAGTATTATCAAATAACCTCCATGACCAGAGAGGTGTGGGGGAGGTCATCATCTAGCAGTAGTGGATTGATAGAGCTAAACGTGCACTTTTATGGAGGTGCGACAGCTACCGCTAAGAGTTATTTTTACTTATGATTCATTGTGCTTTTTAATGCAATTACGCATGTATGAAACGAGTTTTGTGATTGTTTTGTGTGATGTTTAAAAAAAACACAAATCTTTGTACAGTGGCATAATCTGGCTGACGGGGTCACTGTTGTGGGGTATTTCAATTGGGAAGAGTGGGGGTGGAGGGTGGGGTGGGGGAAGGACTCTGTCCAATCTCCTCCCACCCCGACCCTTTTAGCCCCCCTCTTGGTGGTCCCCATCATCCTGTACAGCCCTGCACTGCCTCCACACTCGCGAGCTACGCCGCTCTGTGTTTTCCATACGCTTTGCTTGTACGCCAAGACTGGGGGTGGGGACTTAACGTGGCTGTGATGCGATGGAACTCTTTCGCGAATCGTTTAAATCACGTGTCGCGGCTGTGTTAATGACCCCCATGCCATTGTCACCTTCGTAATAAATGCTGATACAGTAACCGAGCCTTGCCATCGAATATGTGACCTAAAAATGTTATTGTGCACCCCGGAGATGTGTGCTGGGGAAAATGCTGGTACAGCAGCTTCCGCTAACTCCATGGGACACATGCAATGCCGGACAGACTTCAGAGTCCAGAACGTACATTGGCAACTTAAAAACAAGAACCAATTCGATAATATGGTGGCAGAGTGCATGAGTTCCACTGGCTTGCTGGCGAGTTTGCTTTCTTCATTGCATTTGTGATTTTGGTGGAGTTTTTTTGTTAATACTCTAATTTCAAAAATTCTTAACCGAGGAATAGACAAAAAAACACACCTTTATATTTCTGGATTTAGGCTGTGTCCCAGTCTCTCGAAAGTGACTTTGAAACTTGGTAATATTGGGATTGATATGCTGACAACACCGTTTTGATGTTATACTGTATTTAAAAGTCTGGAAGTGATGCTATAATTATATCAGTAAAGCACACGTGACCATAGCCTTTATTTTTTTAGTAATAATGCTAAAAACTCTCAAACAACTGGATGTACAGTCTGAGTCTGTACGTATAAGATTAAAGTAGTTTATTTTATGGCTAGTGGCTTCCTTAAACTACTACAATCTCAATTTAAGTTCTAAACTCAACAACCCAATTATGGCGACAATATTATTCATGATTATGAGTCAATAAAGTAGTTTTTTTTTTTTTCAGGGCTCAGCCATGACAGTAATACTTGTGTTAAACCTGACGCCCTCTCATTTATTCCAATTTTGTGTCCCTCCGCACTCCTTCCCTTTACAGAAGCCCAAAAAGCCACCTCCTCCAGCCACTCCCTTAAAGGTGACCCTTGGTGAGTTTGCAGAGCCGCGGTTTCAAACAGTGTTGGCATCGTGAATAATATTACGATTGAGCTCGATGTATAATAATTGCTTCATGAGCTGCTATATCAGCTATCTGTGTCGAGCGTTTCTCCTCTTTTGCGACATTTTGCCTCTCACGTTATTAATCATTCGGCCTTTGGCCCAGGCAAACTCGGCGCATGAGAGGGGATAGAACTGAAAGCTTTGCGCGTATGGGTACACAACTCTCTTCAGATTGCGAATTCGCAGACAGGGACGGGCTTAGACGGTAGATGGCGCCAGAGTAGTTGTTTCAGATCTCACCACATGAACGGAGAGTGCAGCTATTGCCCCTTGACAAGGCTCATATCACTTATGTCCCTCTGCCAGACAAAAAGGATGTCCGCAAACTCGTTCCAGACAAGCCTGAACGGCCCGAGCTACCCAGCAAGCAGGAGGAGAAGGGTCAGTCAATTCACAAAGACAACGCTTTCCCATAATGTCACAGATTAAGACAAGTGCTCTAAGCGAAACCGACCTTAGACAAGTTACGGTTCATTCAGAGGGTGGTGGTGTGGACAGTACCATGCCCAGCAACCATCGTACTCCCCAACATGGATGCTCACGCACGCAGTGCCTTAATAACTTATACACAGTTATTGCTTTTAATTCCTTTAGTTTATGAAGTTTCTCATTTGTTTGATGTTTAAGTTCATGTTTTGGCCCTCTATGCTGGTCTAGTATGCTTTATTTTTTTTATACCGCTGCAAGTTACACAGTTCTGCTTCTTTCCTCGCACTGCCCCTGCTGTATTATCTCTCTTCCTAAGCTATAACCAAGTCAAGTTCCACGTTAACTTGTTAACCCTATTACAACTTTGGTTCTGATAATTGCTGGTCACTTGATGTTTTGGGCCCTTAGACCTTGCTCTTTAGAGCTGCTCTCTCGGGTTTAACTATGTCGAGCGCTTCTCCTCTACGCCGTTTCACCTCCTACGTCGGTGAGGCGAAACGTTGCGACATCTCAGCTATTTCACAAGAACAGCTCTTCAAAAACCCTCAGGTATTGACGCGACTCGTTGGTTCACTTGTGTCTTTCGGCGTGCAGAAGAGCGGCACCCAGACATCCCGACCAAGCCAGCCGCACCGGCCATCCCCCCGAAGCCAGCGGCTCCCAAAGCCCCCGGTAACATCACCCGCATTGGCGCCAACGTTGGTCTCAAGCGGCCGGAGAAACCGCCCACGCCCGTCTCCCCCGTGCGGTATGACCCCCGCAAACACAGGAGCACGCGCCGTGATCTCAACACCATGGCCCCTTCGTCGTTCATTACCCGATGTGGTGCCACTCTTTGTTACTCGTTCAAACTGCCGCTGTCCAGGTTGGCCCAGGTTGGCCCGTTTCCTCCCAGTATTGTGGGTATTTCAGCAGAATTTTAGGCTAGATGCCCTTCCTGATGTTCTCCTCCTTTAGTCTTCGGATTGCTATTTGTTTAGAATCTTCCGCCCAGAGCTGTTCACCAAGGGAGACAGTAGCAGGAGCACTAGACTGCAGGTGACATAGTTCTGTGGTTTATTTGGAACTGACAAACTGCTCCACGGTGAGGTTACGATGAATAAGGAGAGCGATGGAGTGAAATCGGCCAGGTTGTTAAGCTAGACCGTGAGCAGCTTGAAATTGGATGGTTTGCGAGTTCAAATCCTGATTTGGGCTTGGCTTGGCCAATCACTCCTCCACGAGTAAGCAAATGAGTACAACTTTATACTCGGTTCTACCGCTTACACAGCACCACTATCGGAGGGGAGTACGGCTGCTTTTCTCGCATGAACTAGGACGATGCTTATATGTGAGCGCCACTGCTCTCGGTGATGTTTCTCACCTCTACCATGCCAACAGGTGAACGGACAGCGAATCATTTACGACTTAACAATTGCTGCAATTGCCCCTCAAGTTGACCTTGCCCTACACCTGAATCTGTGATTGTATTGCGCTAATCCTGCCAGCCACGTGCATTGTGTAACTCCCGTAAATGGAGCGGCGCGCAGCGAGGAGTGGTGCGAATCGGCCGTGTCGCGTCTCGCAGCTTTGCTAGACTCGGTCATCACAGTCAAACGGACTGGTTTTACTTCGTGTCTGGTTTTGCTCTGCAGGCCCACAGGTGACTTTGTTGGATTCTCGCACCCCAAGCTGGTTGAAGTTGACTCGTCCGACAAGAGCACGGACAGCGGTGAGACATTGACCCGGTAGCGACATGACGTTGTTCTCGGTTTAAACTTTTAGTATCTATCTTACGATTCGT
>JAZEWT010000021.1:10816573-10828180 GCA_036362905.1 Mordacia mordax
GGAGAACATACAAACGTCACACAAGGAGGAACTCAAGTCAGGAATCGAGACCGGACTCCCCTTACTGTTAAACACGAGCGTTAAATTCAACACCGTCCCGCCGCCCTGGCCGGCGCTGACTCTTTCCGGCCTGTCCCCGCGTGCAGTGGGATGAGAGCCCGTCCGCGGAGGGCACAGTGTCTCGCTCGGACTCGGGCGAGGAACCGGAAGACAAGCACCACCGTGCCGCTGAGCAGCCGGTACGAGGGGTGGGTGGAGGTGATGCCCAGCTGCTCAGAATTTGCCCATTGCCATGGAGCAATACCTGTCCTCTGTGCTGTGTGGCGATGCGACCACATCGCTATGTAACTATAAACTGTGTTATAAACCACTGAGTAGCGCTGCAAAGTGTCAGCTGCTGCTGCTGCTGCTTTGGATTCTGCATTTCCGGTGATTTCACTTTTGTTTTTTTAGCAATGTTTTAGATAGATTTTTTTCAAATATATGTAATCTAAAGAGGACTATAAATAACATCACAAGCTGTAAACGGAGTAAATGTAGTCTCCATGGAAATAATGGCGTTTATATAAGAAAACAAATTTTTTAGGGGAGTACACCTCTAAATTAGCCAAGTATTTTGAGAGCGCACCTGTGTTGAAAATCCTGAACTGCATAGTCCTGTGTAGGTAGCTGCAAATTAAGTGTAGCATTTTCAACACATGTGTCTTAGTATTCTTTCAATGTCAGAAGGTATGCATTCTAAGAGAGGAGAACTCAGACGCACAAGGAAACTCCAGAGAGGTGGAGAGAAGGCAGCCACGCAATTAGCCAGTACGAACATTTACAAGACACTGTGTCCTCTCTATTATGATATTATCGTCATGTTAATTAATGGGTTTATTTTAACTATGGGGTGAAACCGGAGGAAACCCATGCAGAATAAGGGGAGAAGAGAATGCAACCTCCGCTTAGAAAGATGCCCGGGTCAGGAATCAAACTGCCTGGGGCAGGACCTTTTTTTTACAAGGCCTGTACGTTACCATTGAATAGCCACCCATCCCTGTCCTCCCCTGCCTGTCCAGCGGAACTCACCTCAAGCAGAAGGCGGGCGTCCCATCAGCAAGCTGATCGAGCCCAAGAGGAAGTCCGTGCAAGGTTCAGCGGCAGTGGCTCCGGCGTCGACAGTCTCCACGACGACACCGCCACCGTCGTTGGGGGTGCAGGCGGCACCGGGGGGTAGCGGCGGGGCGCTTCCGCGGCCCCTGTCGTCAAACGTCGGCGACGTCCTGGCGCGGAGGCACGCGGTGGGCGTCGTCGAACCGCAGGGTGGTGCTGCCGCCGTTGCTGGCGGCGCCGGTGGTGCCGGTGGTGCCGGTGGTGCCTTCGACGATTTGCAGGCGCAGATGCGGGAGTTGCGCGAAGCGATGGAGACCATGAAGATTCATCACAAGTGAGGAGCTGGGCAGTGGGGAGGAGGTGGGGGGGCGGTGGGGGGGGAGGGGGAGTGGGGGGCACAACAAGTGTGGGGGTGGGTCATCGTGTTCAAGTTAGCGCGCTGCACCGTGAGCCCATCGACCCGAGTTCGATTCCCGCTCGCGGCTACCGACATTGATGATTCTTTCCACCGGTCCTGGGCCTCCCCGAAATTGACTTGTGTTCAATGCTGGAAACATTTGATGTATTCTGTGTTTGTAATGATGTAGGTTTTCACGGCTCGATGCATGATGATTGCTTCGAAAAGATGCTCTCTCGGGACAGCCGCGTCGATCGCTTCCTCTCTCCACTTTGTGACGTTTCGCCTCACGTTAGAGGCTTCCTCAGGTGCATTATGCGTATGTCGTGTGTGACTCCTATTTACATGTATTTCCTACGTATATGTCGAGTCTCCTCTATAGAGTTGCTGCATTCCAGGATATACTCTATATAGAGGAGACTTAACACATACATAGTACCTACATATAAATAGGAGTCACACATGGACACACAAAACATGCGCCTGAAGATGCCTGTAACATGTGTGGCGAAACGTCGCGAGGTGGAGAGAGGGAGCGATTGACGCAGCTGTCCCGAGAGCAGCTTTTCGAAGAATGCTGTGTGTACGTGAGCTGTGCTGTAGCGGCTCGGGGGCTGCACTACAAAACCTGGCGAGCCGAGTTCCATTCTCGCTCGCATCCAACACTCAGTGACTATCTGAACCATTCTTGAGCCTCCCCCTAATGTCAACTCAGCCTCAAATGAGTACCTGGTGCAATATTTAAACACCGACAAAAGGGAGACAAAGGCGGCCAGCGTGGTGTTTATTTGTGTTTTTCTCTTCCCCCGTGCAACGTTGCCAAAAGGAAAGAAATATCGCAGCTGGTCAGCGAGCTGCAGGAGGAGAAAAAGCGGAGAGTGGAGCTTCAGGTAGCACAGCACTTCGCTCGCTCGCTCGCTCCACTTCGCATCCGCCACCACCACCTCGCACCCACCACCACCTCGCACCCACCACCACCTCGCACCCACCACCACCTCGCACCCACCACCACCTCGCACCCACCACCACCTCGCACCGGCTTACGTGGCAGCCATGAGGCGAGCTCCGACCACTCAGTCCGAAGTCGGCCACCGTGATTCACCTGCAACGCGTGGCCAAGCGATGCCGCATTGCAGTTTGCTCCCTTGTCTTCACAGGTGGAGGTGGAGAGGATAAAAGAGCAGCTCTTGGTCAAGTGAGTGAGCCCACGTTGGATAAGGATCGACCTGAGGAGAGGACCAGAACACGGCTAAAGAGAACGAGTGGGACAAGAAGCTTTATCTTTATTTTCTGTTTGTTTTTATTAATATCGGACGGCAGCGAATTTAAGTTCTTATTTAGTTTTAATTTTGTGAATATCTTTTTTTTTGTCTCAATCAAAGCTTGGTGACCGGGGGAGATCTGATTTCTATATATGTACAAGTATATAAATATATATCTGGGTCTGGTATAACTTTTTTCCGGGTTTAGATGCATATTGTTACTGGAATTTCCAATGTAAATAGCCCCTGCCATTGTGAGCCAAAATGGCCTTAAATATGAACCTATGCTGCACCGCTGACTTGAATTTTGCACTGTGTGCGCGCGTGTTTGTGTCCGAAAAAGCAGGGTCATGAATTGGTGAGTCAGGAAAAATGTACAATTAACATCATCACAGTCTTTTCTCTCTCCGGCAAATGAGGCTCTGCTCTTTCTTCCCTTGAGAAACCGACCAGCCAACGTCTGCCCACTCAGTCACCCACCCTCCCTCTGCTCTTACGTATTAGTGGGCCGAGCAGCTGCCTGTAGTCCCGTCTTCGCAAGCGAGCTCGTGCGACGGCCAAGCAACACCACCCCCCATGTTCCCCTTCTGAGTGGCAATGATAGCGTTCCTCCATCTACGATTGGCGTGAGCACTTTGCGTTCATAGCAATGTTGTGAACGCATTTTTCGGAATGACCATTTATGACCGTTTATTTTTGTCACGCATGTAAGGGTCATGTGAAAATGTTGGTGAACTTGGCGTCGAGTTAATTTTGAAGACGATAACGCTGACAGATCCGCGCGTTTTAAAAGCACCGTATGGCACTGGACATGATGATGAGGTTCAGTAAGAGTCCACTTGTGTGCGTGATTAAGCTCTTACATTTTCACGTATTCTAATGATGAGGTTCAGTAAGAGTCCACTTGTGTGCGTGATTAAGCTCTTACATTTTCACGTATTCTAAAACACAAATTCCTGTCACTCGAGCATCTAATGAACTATGTATGGGTATTTTTTTTTAAACAAATGAAATCTATAAACGATGCCAAATTAACAGTACAGAGTAACATTGACTATACGAGAATGTGACATTGTGCGGGAATTTATATCGCGGCGTAGCCTACGTTTGACGTTTAGGGCCTCGTTTGGGTCTCGAGTAAACACTGGAGCAGCTGCGAACGTCAGTATGATGATGCGTCTTTATATTAAAGTGCTTCAGCCTGTATACACTGCTATGACAGTACATTATTTGTTAACGCATTAAAGGAATTGTGAATTGCACCATGCTGACGTTCATTAAAGTCACGTTTGTATCCTGCTTAAAAAATAGAAACCAGTCCTCTAAATGCAAGGCCACGTTCTCTCCAATTTTGCTGATTTTTTTTTATTCCAATAGCCAACGATTGCCCTGCACTACTGCATGTGTGTTCACAGTCGTAATGTATAGTTGGACGAATTGCCTTCCACCGGTTTACCGCACATTGTTAGGCATCCGACTCTGCATGTTGAGAGCGTCTTCTTTACTCTGGCTCCACAATAAACCCACGGCACATTCAGCAGACGTCGGACATTGTGCCGACCGGCATGCGGCACAACCCCAACAACGCACCGGAGAGCACCGTGCCGCCGGTTAATATCACCGAGTGGGGACCGCACTGGGCAACGTTGAACCGCCTGGTTCACGTGGGGCCAGATTCACAATCTGCCAATCGGCCGATCCACCTCACCGAAGGAAACTTTGCCGTCTGTGGCGGTCGCAACATCGGCGCGTATTGGGCACAATTAGGATGAAAAGGTATGGAGGTGAGTGAACAGGTGAATCGCGGCTGTGGTGCGATAATAACATCGGTATGAAGGTACTGCGCCACGTTTGTTGACACGAGGTTGGGCGACGGTGTCCCATTCACTGGCGGTGCCCGCTAACATGCTGTACCTAGGATCACAGCCAGTCCTGGGTTACCTCAGGATCATCATCCTCTTGATAAGTTTGCCATCCTGGGAAAACTCTCAGTCTTCCCACGATATTCAAAGTCTCAGTGTTTGTCAATTGAACCATAGTGATGACGCACTCGAGACAACGTGCACGTGGGCCTCTCCTTGGCATGGAAATGTGAGATGTTCCCATGACACCTCCCTGTTTCGTGTACCTTGCATGTGGCAGCCCTTGCTGTAACAAACACTGCCAGACATAAAACAGTGCCACACCACTAAGAAGAACTCACTTTATATGTTGTCTTTTTATGTTTAATGATATTTTAGGGATCAGCATTACTTTCTACATTCCTTTATCGTTATAATTTCAAGTCCGCACGTACGTAGTTGGTTGGCAGAGTTTACAGAAATTCTAACCATGTTCACTGGGTTGAAATGGTGACAGTAGTTAATTCCACTGAACCTCGCTATCGGAGTTCGACTTCTGAATATGGCTAACGTCAGTGGTGAGTGATAAAGATCAGCCCTGTGGGGAAAACGTCACCCACTGGCATTGGTCTACCAGTGTGGTGAAGCATGGTCTAACACTTCTGAAAAGCATTGGGGTGGTTGTCATGCAGCAGTAAATTAAAGCACTACATTATTTTCATTGCTATTGTTAAATATCTTCATTCTTGGCTAAATAGTTTACTTACTATATATTAGAGTGTGGGATATTTCCAGTAACAAATTTAATATTTCCTATGAAAAATATAAACTGGTTTTAAAAACTTAAAATAACATGAAAATAATTATGTAAATTGCCCATCATTCCATGGGTCTGGCATTGTTTTTGAGACTGGGCCGTATTCATAATGATTCACCGATTGCTCCGAGTTTAGATACTGGCTTCTCAGGACGCTTGAGTGCCAAGTAAGAAGAAGAAGCATCTCCGAAAAACAAACAGCGTTCTACATGTACGTGTTGTATACATGTAGACGCGGCAAAAATCTATACCTGCCATCCAAGTTCTAACATTAACCACCTTGCCGTTCCTTAAGCTGATAAACCGACCAATGTCCGCTGTCAAATTTAAGCTGCTGCTGGCAACGTACGTTGAGTTTTCAAATTAGGGTGCGTCGAGCAAATTAGAAGCAACATTTGCCGGCACCTTGGAGAGACGTTCACTTACATTGGGAAGATCTCCACTTAGACGTTTTGTTGGAGCCACGTTGATTCTTGTGCAGACTTGCACTTTCTACAGCGATTGTCGAGCCCGCGTTGGCATTAGTGCTGCCAAAACTGGCTTATTACTCCCGTTATAAAGTGTAACATTTCTTGGCCTTTTGTGCAAAACCGCTTGATAGCTGCGTCATGACAGCGGATTGTGGATTAAATGATGCAAAAAATGTCTCGCCCTGTTTATTTCGCATCCGAAGTCTGAATATAACTTCAGCCCAAGGATATAAATATATGCCCGCTCTCACAGCACAATCAAAGCATCGTTTATAATACTGGTATTAAACCGTCAATTATTTTCTGTAAAAAAAAAAGAGTCCTTCGCAATTTGTCTTCACACATCCATGAACGTCAACAAATGCTCCCATCGGTGTATTGGCGGGTGACTTGGCCTTGCAGATTATCCAGTGACAAAGGTTAATGCAATTGGACACGAATTACACGTGCGGATATCTCGCGTATTGCCCTCTTTAACAATGTCACCGCACAGTGCAGCAGGGTCATTGTCAGGCATTAGCCATGTGTTTAGACGTTATTAACATTTAATCATTCTGTAAAATCCACCGAGCGAAGGAGTCGCTTATAATCTCCCTCTTCCACAACAGCCTTGTAAAGAGAAGAGCTTTCCCTGCTTATCCGTTCACACCCGACGGGAGGTAAAGGTGCTATTTGCGACTGGAGTTTACTATAAATGTACGGCATACACACACGCAATACGGTATGAGGGCCATGATATTGAAAACACTGAGCATTGTGTCTTGCGGCACATGTGGTGTGGATCCCGTGAAGGCTTTCGAACGAACTTGCAGGTGCTCTCTTCGGGTTTCCTGAAAAGTAAAGTTCACGCTTTGCAGCGTTCGTCAATGTTACGTAGGCAGTGGTGAATTCTTGGCAGTGGTGACGGTGGTGGCGTTCCTTGACACCATCTTAACTTAGTAATCCCATCTGCGTTTGGGAAAGCTGATCATTGCAGTGTAATGATTTTCCGTTTGTTTCTGTGACAATCCATTGAAAGTGCGAGTGCTGCGCAAAAGTGTTGTGTGCGCGCTTTTCATTGTTTTTAAAATTTGGCCCCATTTCCCTCTGGGGTTTTTCCCCGTCTTGCCGTGGTTATCGCTTAATTCGCTACTTTTGTGCTTTGGTATTAACAGGTTTCCGCGCATCATCCATCGATTTTTATTAACACGACGTTATTTTTTTTTTCGTTTTTGGCTCTTGCATGGGGTTTGAAAAGCCAGCCAAACCTCGCAGAAAATTTGTCCGTCAAGGCATTCGCACTTTACATGCGTCGCGTATATGGACCAAACACACGGAGTTGCTCAACCCATTGCTTGGTAGATCGGTTGTTACTCATGGGGCAGCTCACTTAAAACTCTTACGTGGAACATCTCGCGGTTTTGTAAAATGCATCGCTCACTCTGCCGATCACTGGCATTGCTCCGTAGAGGGCAATACCGCCAATGGTTCCGCCGCGTATTTCCCCACAGCCTCTCGCGTTATATATATTTTTTGCTCCCACAAAATGTCACAACTACTGGTCGCGTCTGTGCTCGGCACCGCGTATTCCGATCCGTCTGCCGTGCGCACACCTGTACGTATTTGCCGCGGAAGTGCGACTGCCTTGGCCGTGTACATTTTTTTGCGTGAATTACGATCAAGTCATACTTTATTATTTTTAAATTTGATTTATAAAATAACATTTACTAAGGAAACCGTTAACGACGCACGCGTGGCTCCAATGGTTGCCGCTGTAAATATTCACGGGGCGAGGATTTTTTTGCATGAGGACACGCGTACAGGAGTTACCGGTGCATCCCTGTAATATAGCCTCATCATTGTGTACCTGTGCATCAGCCTGTGTGTGTAAGATCGCCAGTCCAGTGCAACTCACTGTTCACACGTGCATGTTTGGGCTGAGCACAATGGGCCGTGTTCATTCGGCACGCCGTGAAGTGCGTTCGATGACCAAGTGTGCACGCATATAACGCCTGTACACACACACGCGCGCGCGCGCGCGCATGGATTAGACCCACCATCTCATTTCTCGACCAATGTCTATGTTTTGTATAGGCGGGTAACTGTGCACACGTAATTACCCGCAGCGTGAGCATATACGTACTGGGGAGGAACAGATTGAAGTGTTGTCGATTCGGCTAAAGCTATGTCAACTTGGTAGTTACATACTTTTTTGATGGTGGCATTGGCACAGATTCTATGAAAATTAAAGTGACCAGGATCGGGTAATTTGCAAGCGTGACCCAGGTCACCAAAGCATCTGAAATAAAACAGCAACGAAGCAAACAGGAACGAGTACACAGCCGTAGGAGCATGTGAATGATTGCACACGTTTCAATGTTAAACATGCTTTCATAGCTCAGGCAGATTATGTTTAGACTGATTATAGTGCAATTTCAAAAAGTCACAGAAATATTAAACAACTTTAGGGTGACTTGTACTAATATGCAAACAAACATATGATCTTTGAATTTCAGCATCGGTTGAAATTTAGTTGGGATAGCAACCAAGGTCGTCTGAAGTGTAATGGGAAATCAGGTTTTCGGGGCAGTGAGTGAAAGAACATTTTGACAACGTGTCAATCGCGTTCCATGCAGTGTACGTGTAGGCATAGACCGTGTGCACGCTCACACGCACCCGTTTTCGTGCATGACCGTTCAGAACCAACTGGAAGGCGCACGTGTACTTATATGGTGCATATACTATATATATACAGACACACGTGTGTTGTATATCGTTTCGAGCCCTAGGGGCTCTCGACCACGTGTCCCCCTGTCATGTGCAAACTCCGTACGTGATTGAGCAGTTTCATTACGAGCCGCAGTGTTGTATGGTGGTGATGGTGTGGGTCGGGTTAAAGACGATCACTGTTACCCGGGACCTAAGCATCGTATAAACATATATACGCAGCATGTACACACACTATATATCCGTACATCCTGGTGATGCGCATGGTCAAGGCATCCACGCAATTGACCAGAAAATATGTTGCATTAGTTGGTACATACCACACGGTGTCATTGACACACACATGAGTTCTTGTCGACACTAGCTAGAAATTTAGAATCACTTTGTCCTGGTAATATTAATGAGTCACATTAGCAATTACCATAAATAACCGCCACCACCTTTATCAACGTTTTTGTTCGTTTCGGAGGCGCGATGATACCTTGTCCAGACATTGTGCACACAAAAAAGGGTTAGATATTCGGGTTGCGTTGCTTTTGCTTGTTGGCCGCTGCAGCAGAGGTCAATGTCAGCTCTTACAGCTGCAGTAAAGCACTCAGTGAACGTGGATTTAGGTTTTGTGAAATACTGTCGTACTCACAAAGCCATTCCCTCCATATCGTTTCAAAATAATCTATTATACCACGGCATAGGTGTTAGCGGTCGTGTGCGTACGGGATCCGCTGTACCACGTGTTGTACCTCCGGGGGTGTCCGACGTTTCGCGTCTCCATTCCCGAAGCAGCTCCCGGAACGTGAAGCAGGACATCTAACGTGGCGAGCCGAACAGCACCCCGGAAGCACACGACGCGGAGGCTGTGTCCCAAACGCTTAAAAAGACCACGTCCACTCTGAGAGTAACTGTGTTTCGCGATAGCGCAGTGGAATCATCTGCGCCTCGCAGAAAAACGGTTCTGCCCGAGGAAGTTGAATTACCGCCTAGGGTGCCTTTCTCTGTGGAGTTTATGCATTCTCTGCCTGCTCTGCGTGGGTTTCTTAAGCATTCTCAGATATCCTTTACAAAAAGGAATGAATTGGTCAAACATTTAAAGTGATAGGGTACAGTGTCTTTATGGGTTGGCACCAGGTGACCACATAGCTTCCTCCTCACACCTCTGATTCCCTGCGGCACTTTGTGAGCTCTGGTTAAAAGGCGCTACTATATAAAGGTCATAAATGACATCATTATTATTAAGCAACGTAACATTGGGCCAAACTCGTCGCGAGGTGTACGCTGGTGTTTGCACGGCAATGCACTTGCAGGCACGACCATCGCTCAATAGCAATATAACGCACATACGCGTTCGCTCTTCAGTGGCAGCAATGTCTTGTGTCATGCTGTACGCGTGTGGATAATATCGATACCCTCACTTAACGAATGTGCGCACACGTGTAATTAATATCGACGATTCATTCAGAAAAAAAAAAACTTTAAAAAGCCAAAAAAAGCCAGCAAACGCGAGTAGTTACTCATGTGGTGGGAGCTCCGGGTTTTGTCTCTTCTGGGAGCTTTTGAAATGGGCTACAATGATCTTATATTTTTTAAATAAATAAAGAGTGTATATGTATTCAAGTGTTTGTGTTGGCGTTTTGAGTTGTGTTGCTGTCTTGTCGGGTGACAGTGTAACCAGTGCGGCAGCGTGATCGCCTATGCTCACTACGTTTATGATAGGGCGCTGTTGACACGTGCCTGCTCACGAACACTTTATTTGCTTTAACAATGATTTTATTTCTTATTTGATGTACTTCATTTGTAGTATTTTTTTCTTAAATTATCAATGTTGATGTTGTTGGCATGCCGTTCTCGCCACGTCTCTGTGCAGCACTTTGTGACCATCGGGTGAAAAGTGCTTTAGAAATGCAAATATCTATCCACTGCTGGATAGATCTTTCCAGTTTTGGATGACGCATCAGCAAGCAAATGCCATCCTTCGTCGTCTCAATGGGCAGTCTAATCTAGATCTCTTAACTAAAGATTGTAAACAAATATCTCAGGCATGTGATGACTCCTCATTTACAGAGGGCTATTGGCCTGTTATCCCTTTAACTTGCATTTTTCGTGAATCAGCAATCGAGCAAATTCCACATTACCGTGACGGGGACAAAATCTTGAAAAGCACAGGTGTACGCCATGGGGGAGCTTCCGATGATGAATTAGTGACGACGATCATTATGATGGCAATGACAGCCATTTGTTTTAGCATCGAAAAGACGATTGATTCCGCCACTACGTGGAACGTTAACATTCATCATCGTCAGGTCCTGCTTAATCTCGTATAGTGTCGGAGCCTATCTAGGCAGATAAAGGGCGCAAAAGCAGGGCTTTACCCAGAATGCGACCCTAGTCCGTCCAAGGGCACTGAGAAAATAAAGTCAGCAAGCCAGTTTACCTAGGCAGCAGCAGGGTGTCTTGGATCGTGGGAGGAATCCGGCGGTGGGAGGAAACCGGAGTATCCGGCGAATATCCACGCGGACGCAGGGGAGAACATGCAAAGTCCACACAGGCAGCATCAGAGCCGGTAATCGAACTGGGGACCTCTTTGCTGTGAGGCAGCAGTGCTTCCGCTATGCCACCGCGCCGCCCAGCTTCAATAATGTGCTTCTATGCTGTGGCTGGACGTGAAGGTAGGGTTGCCACCCGTCCAAGTTTTCCCAGGATTGCCCCGGTTTAGGGTGAGCCGCTCTGGGGAACTGTTAAGTCTTCTCCAGCACAGACGTTAATGAACCAGTCCTGCCTTTTGCTAGCTGTTGTTGCCCTTCGTCCCATGAAATGTTCTGTGTTTTTGTGTAACTCAGGCGTGGCAGCTCCAGGTGAAGGCCGCTTTGAGACCACGGTGCCACGGGTCACGACCCATCCGTGGGAGGCATGGAGGAGTCGCGACCAATCGCGACGTGACCCTGTCCTGACCCACGCAGGGGGGTCACTGCTCAGCCACGTAGCTCCCTCCCAGAGTTCCCTCCCGGAGACAAAGTTTCCCCAA
>JAZEWT010000021.1:10857130-10888359 GCA_036362905.1 Mordacia mordax
TCTGAAACCGCTTAATCCTATATAGGGTCACGGTGAGCCGGCGCCTATACCGGAAACACAAGGCATAAGGCAGGAATACACCCGACGACGGGACGCCAGTCCATCGCCGGGCATTGCGGGACAATTTTAGTCTGCGAGCCAATCAACCTATCTTCAATCATAATTACTAAATTAATTTATCTTCGCAAACAATTCATAAACACGCGACAACGCCCGAGGCATTTTTTCATTTCAATTACCGTGTTCAAAAAAAAAAACCCAAACAAAATCCCAAAGCACCGGTTACGTTGTGACGGATCTCACAGGCATCGGACGGCAAGCACATTGTGTTCGTGAACACGATCCAGAACAAGGTGTCTGGCATGGTGAGCCGCACGTACGTGAACATCACCTTCTCGTGCCGATATCCGGTCACCTACCTCGTGCAGTACGCCAACGGGGGAAACGTCCTCCACGTGGACGTACGGTGAGAGCCGAACCTGCCTCTCCTCTCCCCCTCCTCCCCTACGCACGAGATGTTTAGATTTTTTTTCAATTAATATTACAGATAGAACCCGGCGAGCATACGAACAAGCTCCTAGATGCGGGATTCCTGCGATACAACACTGGCTCCTATCTCTTACACTGGTTCCAATCTCTAACACTAGATAGATGTTTATTGTTACAACAGAAAGTACCCAATGAGCTTGTAAGATCTAGATGTGAGATTCTTGCTACATAAAGACAAGATCCCCCAGGTAGCCTTAATAGACCGTCGTGGCAAGTGCTCTGAGAAGGCCGTGTGGATTTAAGAGTGGGCTGTATTAGCCCTGTGAGTCATACTATCCTTACCTTTAGGTTTACTAATCTCACCATCGTGAGTGATGCCTCGACTTGCTTAGCTGTCGTGTTCGGTCAAGAACACATTCGATTGTTACACACTGAACATGCCTGACGATTTCTAAACACGCGCCTCGTGATGTAGACTAATAATAATAAATAGTGCTCTGCTTATCCGTCGGACACACACGTGCAAACGTACACACACAGGCTCTTTATTGCCTTTAAATTCGCATTCTTCAGATCATTTGGGAAATACACACACGGACAAAGTGTCTAGATTCATGAGACGTCTGCGTTTAGGGTCTGCAAGTTTTAAATTTCGACCGTGATGTCAGTACACATCAGTCAGTCAGTTTGTCTTCAAGCGGGAAGGAACGGGTGAGCTATGTAGCGCTTTTCAAGGGTTGCCCAGTGAGGTGGGGTAGGCATGTTACTGGATAACTTGGCTCACTCTCAACGTCACGTGATCTCCAGCATCCACTGTGGTGCGTGCGGTGCGCATTACACGGTCAATACTTCGGCAGTATTAACGGGAGTGGCCAATGGTTTGAACCGCAAACCTGTACCACGGGGCCGTGGTGCCACGACGACCAAGTGACGCGTGCCCTGTCCCTGCCAGCCCCGTGATGCTGGACACGGAGGAGGGAAACTTTTCCATCTCCATGGAGCTGTACCGCGATGGGCTCTTTGCAGAGCGCTGGACCAGCATCCCCATGCTGAGCCTGGAGGAGAGCGTCTACGTCCGCGTGCACATGGTGACGATCTCCCGGCACTGCGTCGCGGACGACATCAGTAAAATAATAATTATTATCTCATCTCATTGTCAGAAACCGCTTAGTCCTCTACAGGGCCGTGGTGAGCCGGAGCTTATCGCGGCAGACACGGGGCGCAAGGCAGGGATATACCCACGATGGGACGCCAGTTCATCACCGGGCACTGTGGGCAATTTAATCTGTAAGCCAATGAACCTATGCAGCAGCATGTTTTTGCACTGTGGGAGGAAACCGGAGTGCCCGGCAAAAACCCACGAGGACAAGAGGAGAGCAGCTCGCAAACTCCCACACAGAAAGGCACCCGAGCCGAGAATCGAACCCGGGGCCTTCTTGCTGTGAGGCGACAGCGCTATCCACTGGGCCACCGTGCCGTCCAATAATTATTATTATAATTAAAACTTTGTAACGTCTTCCGCGGATTGTAACCGTAACGTGGTGGAGGGATTTTGCGTGCTCCATAGAATCCGGGACATGTGTCAGCTGGATTCTCGTGCTACTGCTAGGGTCTCCTTCGGTGAATAGGTCTAATGGGATGTTTCAGACATAATGAGCTAAAGACCCTCTGACCAAAGGGGGTTGGCGACACGATGAGCATCCGCTCATAAAATTCTGTCCTCCATTGGGAGGGAACCCGGGTGGGTCAACCTGGTAAATCGCCTTTTTAACAAGCAACAACAATACCATATTAATTCCTGTAACATCGTCTCCAAGTGAGCTAGGGTATGGCACCTCCTCGACAGCTAGCACTCTACAATATCGGTCGTCTTTACATCACTGGTGGCTCTGGGTGTCTCACGGAGACATGTGGGCCGGGTCTGTGGGCAGTGGACTTTTTCGATGAACCGAACGTCTCCGTCTTTAACTATAGGAGAGACCCACGTGCTGCTTCGGCCAGGCACAGCCCCAACGTGTGCTTGCAATCACTGTGTGCCGCCCTCTACAGCTGCCGGCGCATCTCATCCTTCGGGTGCAGAGGTGCTGGGCGACCCCTTTCAGTGACCCCTACCACTCTATTCAGCACATCTTCATTCAGGACAGGTAATGGAGAATGTATAATATTTACTTCTGTCACTGCAAAAGCTCTCTTGACCTGGGTTAGCAGACAAGTTATTTTGGGGCTTTTCCAAGCAGTGTATTGATGTGTGGTTTAGTGGTGGTCCTATCCCGTTATGGGCCCCAAGAGAGATACATTTTCGGATCACTCCTCCTTTAAATTAACACAATACTAGCGACATGAAAGAAGATGTATAGGCCAGACATGTAGTGAGATGAGAAAGATGCCCACTAAAAGAGACATTCTCGAAAAGCTGTAGATGAAAACGATTCATTTGCTTCTCATGTAGAATGGCTTGCTATATTTACTAGAATTTTAATTTGACCTGCTTTTTGATGCACCCTCGTTTGTACTGATGTAGATTTTCATGGCTCCATAGGGATAGCTGTGTGCTATCACTCAGTCATAACACGCCTGAGGATGCTTCCAACGTCGGAGATGAAAAACCGTAAACGAAAGAGCGCTCAATATGACTTTCCTGAAAGAGCAGCTTTTTTTTTTTTTTACAAATTCAAGTATCCTTGAGCTGCTCCGGACCCTAATAGATTACTTGGTATACTCAGGCCTAGCGTCACTACTCTACACAGGATGTGTAAAGTTAAATTTGACTTCCACTAAAGGGAAAACGTTTCCCCGATCCTGTTTGCAGCACACGACAGCCTCACTCATGCCTGTAAAAGCTACTTCAACTTATTTAAATTCCTCCGCTGGCTTAGTATTTTATCCTCCTCGCTTGTCCTATTCGACTCCTCTATTTTGCTTCCTACTCTGGCTGCCGGTGGCTGCACGCGTCAAATTCCAAATCTTAGTTCTTTCCCATCGCTGTCTTCACCTATCTGCCCCATATCATCTCTGCTCCGCTATCTCAAGCTGCACCCACTCTCGCGCTCTCCGCTCGACAAATTATCGTCGTTTGGTCGCACCACACTTCCGCTCTCGGGGTTCCAAGTCTTCACTGCTTTGCTACCCTGGCCTCGTCATGGTGGAATGAGACCCCAATAGAAATCAGAGCCACAGTCATTCACCTTGAAAGCTACTGAAGACACATCTGTACGAGCATTACTTACGGGTCTGACAACAACGATTTGTCACTTTGCAATGTTGGGCAACCAGTAGTGTTTATTTTGCAATTATTAGAAATGTGTATGTGTGTGATGATGTATGTCGCCCGGATGAGGGCGACATACGTAGATTTTAATTACTATTAATAATAAAAAAACAATACTAATAAACCGCTTGTACGCTCGCGACACTTATCGCCCCCACAGCTGCCCGGCACTGCTTGCAGACAGCACACTCACGGTGGTGCGTAATGGCGAGGCTTCGGACGCTCGCTTTCACCTGCAGATGTTCAAGTTCGTGGGAGCGTCCTACCTGGCAGTGTACCTGCACTGCACCGTGCAGATCTGTCACGACGCGGCCGTGCAGTGCATACCGGTGACTGCTTCCCTCGCCCGACGTTCCGTGCCGTGGGGCCATGTCAGTCAGTCGGTCGTTATTTAAGATCGAGGGAACCGTTGAGCGTCGCAGCGCTTTTTAACAGTTGTCCATCGGGGACCAGGTAAGCGAGTTACGATATTTTAGAGCTCTGGGGGAAAATGCACCAGGATGATTGGCAAGAGCATGTCTTTTGACTGTGGGAGGAAATAAGGGTATTCTTGCTGTGAGGCAGCAATGCTACTCACTGTGCCACCGTGCTGCCACGGTTGATGTTGCAGTGTAAACGGTCGTCACTCAGGTTGACCCGAGTTGGCCAGTTGTTCCCCATTGGTGCGGATAATGGAGTGGAATTTTATGGTCGGATGCCCTTGTTAATATCAAGAGTCTTTAGTCTGAGCGTCTTTGGACCCCCCCTCTGCCCCCAGACCTGTTCACCAAGAGAGACCCTAGCAAGAGTAGTAGATTCCAGACCTGTTCACCAAGGGAGACCCTAGCAAGAGTGGTGGACTCCAGACCTGTTCACCAAGGGAGACCCTAGCAGGAGTAGTAGATTCCAGACCTGTTCACCAAGGGAGACCCTAGCAGGAGTGATAAACTCCAGACCTGTTCACCAAGGGAGACCCTAGCAAGAGTGGTAGACTCCAGACCTGTTCACCAAGGGAGACCCGAGCAAAAGTGGTAGACTCCAAACCTGTTCACGAAGAGAGAGCCTAGTAGGAGTAGTAGATTCCAGACCTGTTCACCAAGGGAGACCCTAGCAAGAGTAGTAGATTCCAGACCTGTTCACCAAGAGAGAGCCTAGCAGGAGCGCTAGGCTCCAGACCTATTCATCAAAGGAGACCCTGCAAGAGTGCTATACTCCAGACTTCTTCATTAAGAGAGAACCTAGCAGGAGCGCTAGACTCCAGACCTATTCATCAAAGGAGATCCTGGCAAGAGTGCTTGACTCCAGACTTGCTCACCAAGGGAGAGCCTAGCAAGAGTTGTAGACTCCAGACCTGTTCACGAAGAGAGAGCCTAGTAGGAGTAGTAGATTCCAGACCTGTTCACCAAGGGAGACCCTAGCAAGAGTGGTAGACTCCAGACCTGTTCACCAAGGGAGACCCTAGCAAGAGTAGTAGATTCCAGACCTGTTCACCAAGGGAGATCCTGCAAGAGTGCTATACTCCAGACTTGTTCATTAAGAGAGAACCTAGCAGGAGCGCTAGACTCCAGACATATTCATCAAGGGAGATCCTGGCAAGAGTGCTTGACTCCAGACTTGCTCACCAAGGGAGAGCCTAGCAAGAGTGGTAGACTCCAGACCTGTTCACCAAGAGAGAGCCTAGCAGGAGCGCTAGGCTCCAGACCTATTCATCAAAGGAGACCCTGCAAGAGTGCTATACTCCAGACTTGTTCGTTAAGGGAGAACCTAGCAGGAGCGCTAGACTCCAGACCTATTCATCAAGGGAGACCCTGGCAGGAGCGCTAGACTCCAGACTTGTTCACCAAGGGAGACCCTAGCAAGAGTGGTAGACTCCAGACCTGTTCACCAAGGGAGACCCGAGCAAAAGTGGTAGACTCCAGACCTGTTCACCAAGAGAGAGCCTAGCAGGAGCGCTAGATTCCAGACATGTTAACTCAGGGAAACCCTAGCAGGAGTGTCAGGCTGCAGGCGACAGCTATGGAGTTCATTGCAACTTCAAAACCCATTCATCCTGATAGGTTACGATCTGTAATCTCGGGGCGATATAATGTTTCATGATGTGACATTTATGGCAATGTTGGTTTCCCATAACGTTGCGATTATATTTATCTATACTTAGAGTACAGTTTAGTTAATTTAGGAGAGTTGTTTATTAACTTACCGGTAAGCTGAAGCGTTCATAATTGGCACGTTAAATGCTTGTATACATGGTAAATTAGTGTGTGTGGCTATGTTGGAACGGTGGAGACTCTTTTAATTTGTGTTCTCATATGTGGCGAGATGGTATTTGGCGAGTTGGTCGTCTCAACAGTCACCAATGACAACACACATTTCCCATCGCATTAAATTTAACTCTACAATTAATTCGGATAAATTGTTTTTACTCATTAAAACACAATTCTTTTTACAAAAAGAGCTCTTGAATAAGAATTATTTTGTACGTTAAAAAAATGGGCGGCATGGTAGCCCAGTGGGTAGCGCTGTCACCTCACAGCAAGAAGGTCCCGGGTTCGAATCTCGGCTCGGGTACCTTTCTGTGTGGAGTTTGCATGTTCTCCTCGTGTCCACGTGGGTTTCCGCCAGGCACTCCGGTTTCCTCCCACAGTAAAAAAAAAACAAGCTGGTGTTAATTGGCTTGCAGACTAAATTGCCCTCAGTGCCCGGTGATGGACTGGCGTCCCATCGTGGGTGTATCCCTGCCTTGCGCCATGTGTCTGCCAAGATAGGCTCCGGCTCACCGCGACCCTGTACAGGACTGAGCGTTTTATGACAATGAGATGAGATGTTAAAAAAATGTATTTGGTCATGTCATGTGGTCCAATATGGAGCGAATGGAAAATTTTGGACAGAAACAGTGGTGAAATGTAGTGGAATCAACAGCACTTCCGGTGATAACGTCTAGACTTTGAGCTTCAATTCATGACTGTGGAAGTAAGCACAGGTTCATGAAGTCGATACGAATCTTTTGGAAGAAGGTAAAGGCCACAAGGAGCCGTTTATGACCGTCCGCACGTGGTTAGGGCACCCATAACTCTCTGTTGCTCTTCCGCAGGCGTGCGAGCTGGTGCTGTCGGGTGACGGTGAGGATGGCACGGAGCCCCATGATGTCACCGCCCGCGTCAGGAGAGACGTCGCCTCGGCGCACACCGTGTCTTACGGACCCATCCGGCGCAAGGGCTACGAGCATGAGACTGCCGGGCGTCCTGGTGCTGGTGAAGGTAAATTGCTAGAGACCCACTCTGTACGTGCCGGTCGATCTCTCTTCCATTAGGCGACACATAGCAGCTGACGATGGAGGTCCTTCCTCTGTTGCTTCCTTACTGGCTTTCCTTCCATTGCATGACAGTCATAATTAATGATGTTTTATCTTCAGAAATAAAATTTGCCCAAATTAAGCGCAGAACCAAATTTATCGCAATGGTTTGAACGTTCAGTCATCAATAACCAGGCTGAGGCCGTCAGCTCCTTACACTTGAGAACCTGAAAGTAAACGTAGGTGGCTTCAATCTCGAATTTTAACCCAGGTGTCTCATCCAGTGCTGCCTCGGCAGTTTTACTTCTGGGCCATCTGGCCACGCAGTATTTATTGCTGCATTAAAAATATACATCTTTCGCATCTCTCCCACGTGTGCCCGCAGAGCGGAGCAGCCCGTCCTCCGTGCAGGTGCTGATCCTGAGCGTGCTGATCGCGGCGGCCGTCTTGTTCTTCCTCATCGTGGCGTTGCTGTGGCGTCGATCGCGCCGCACGCGCCGGGTCACACTCCGCCACGACCTCGCCTGCCTCAGCACTGCCGCCACCCTCCACGCGGGCATCGGGCCCTCCCGTGCGCCGCCACACTGCCCGGCAGAGCCCGTGGTTCTCATCCAGGGACCATGGCCCTCTTTGAACCCGGCCTTCCTTCCGGATGCAGATCTGAGCCACTGCACAGACTGAGTTCGTCGGCGAGATGGCGAAATAGATCGTGGGAGAACGATGATGGATATTGCCTTGAGATTTAGTGGGACCGCTTATTTCTTCTCGTCGTGGCTTCATGAATTTCAAAGACGTCGCAAACAGTTTGTGTTCTGTGCTGGAAAAAGGCCGGGCCAAGAAAATTAAATTTTTCTTACTCTGTAAAAATATATAGACTTATACACACGATTTGTTTTTACTTTGAATTTCGTGTGAAGTGGCTAATTATTCGGCATTGTCGATTTCACTTCAAACAAATGTAAAAACATCTTTCTCGGGTATCCTATTTAATACAGTTTCATTTCGGGTAGACAGAATTTGCATTTACCCAGGTCAGGCTTGGTAAAATAAGCTAAAATAAATGTATCTGCAGCCTCTGGCATCACTTAGACCACGTGGCACAATGTAGGCATACGCACAGTGTTTTTTAAATATTTACCCCACTCATAGTCATGCCCATCTACTTTTTCGAGCTCAATTTCTTTGTGGTCAGTGTCATAAAAAAATTCCATTGTGATGAGAATATAAAGTATAGCGCATTATAACATGCACTCTAAATCATCCTAATACTTTTTATCGTCTTTGTATTTTATTTTGTGGTCTTCATAGCATAGGAAATATATATATTGAAACCATCGTGTTGTTGTTTTTAGAGGTGTTTCAAAGGATAAGTCTGATATACAGGGTTGTTGATGTATTGTTACGTATATTTGTAGAGTGTTTGTAGCTACACACGCCTTTGAGATACCCGAGTCAGGGCCTTCCTTTTTAGTCTGAATAGCCAGGGGTTTTACTGTGTGTTTTTTTTACATCTGCCACCTTGTTGTCATGTAAATTCTGTTTCTGCAGCTTCCATAAATCTTAGCGATACCTTGTACCTTAAGCACAGCACGCTGACAATAATAACACTGTTGGAATTTTTATATGTATAAAATGTTATTTATTGTCATTTTGTTGGTAAAACTGACAGCATGTACAAAGTGAGCACCCTGTGGTCCTGACATTAACACTTAAAATGCATGGTAATCTCTTGCCTCTGACTCTCAAATTGCAATCACAACTTTAATCACACCATCATAACCCTTCACCTGGCACTGGAACATTAAAATTTACAGATATTTTCAAAAATAAGTTATAATGGTCCATGGGTGGGTTTACCACCTTTGGAGTACACGAAGAAACGGCAATTAATTGACAAAACGGGGAGAGAGATAACTAAATGTATATGCATCACCTTCAGATGTCCTGGGAAGACTTACAGATATCCCAGGATGGCTACCTCAAGTAGAAAAAGAAACCTGAAAAACCATGACAGGTGGCAACCCTACGTCTTGGTTATTGATTCATTCCACGTGTTTTTCTTTCAGTTGTACAACAGACATCGTTTGAAAAACGCTTTTCAAGAGCTTTTCGCTTTGTTTCTAAAACTTGGAACCTAAACTGAGACCGGTGGTTGCGTCTTTGAATTGTGGCGAGATATGTTTGTGTGTTACATTATTCTCTACTTAAACTAGATTTTATTTTAAATCCCCCAAAACGTCTGGATGGCCTTCACTTGGCATCATGAGCGAAATCGTTTTGCCACAAAATTGTGTGTTTTGTTGAGGGCCTTAACAATTCTTCTCCCTCAAGATAAAATTAGTGGTAACACTTTAGCGTCACGAATATGGAATCGATTGTGTTTTACATTGTGGAGAATGTAGCAACCTCTGCTCCGCTGGTGGGTTCACAATAACCCATTATAAAAAATCTGCGCAGAAAAAACATCGATTCCGACATCATTTGACACGTGAATTTCAGCACGTTTCCATCTATACTCATGTGTGAATTGCACCTCTATATCTCATTGCTTTTATGATCGTCAACCTTCAACAGGCCTCGTGTCCTATAGCCAATAACAGTTTAAACTGAGATGATTCGCAACGTATATTTGTTATTAACCAATGTATATAAAAGATACGTCTTTAATTCCCGACCGCAGTAACAATAGAGTGCAATGCAAACAGTACGGAGTAACCCTTTGGAATTCATAGTTATTTAAAAAAAAACATTTACGTGCACAAATAAAAACAGCGCGTGAGTTTAACTTCAAAAGTTAACGATGTGTAAAGCGCTAACTTGCTTACGTAGCGTATTTATTTCTTTGAGACCACAGGTTCTCTCGATGGAATCGATGTTTGTCAAAGTCTAATGATAATTAAGGGCTTCACGAACCCAGTCACAATAGGTCTTGCACGTCGTCAGAACATCAGAGACAGATAACATACAGCTGGCGTGACTGTTAACCCCTTCAATACGGGAGGTATATACATACGTAAACGTGTCACTCTTTTGTTAGTTTGGTCGTCGCACCGCGCAAAACACTCACATATTTGAGTGCTCGTGATATGATTTGTTAAATTGCCGCATGGGCTTTGCTTTCTCTCACATTAACAATGTAGTGGGAGCTCGACTGTCTTGCCCCGGCTGCTGTCCCAGCTGGCAGAACCAAAAGGCCCCATGATGTGGCTCATTGCCACGTCTGGCTTTCGGGATGAGAATAATCAGGGTGGCCACCTAGGTTGTAAGGTTGAGCGAGGAACCAATAATTTAACAATACACAACACTAATTTATAGTTTTCACCCATTTTTTTTTTACAAATTAACCAGCGTATTAATGGAATACACACACGGGTTACACAACGAGGCATATATGACTAGATTTGAAGAGGATTACGTATAATGGCCATTAAAGTCTTTATTTTTCCAGTGTGTCACGTTAAAAACGGCTGTAGGTGGATGTCGTATTTCATTGTTAAGGCGCATGAGTGTATCGATAAATGTTTGCATATGGTAATTCATGATGTTATAATAAATGTGCAGTGTAAACGTACACAATATAAGTGCAAAATGTGTAGCGTAGGTTGTAACCGGGATTTCTGTCTACTCTCGGGGAATCAGTTTCAGAAAATAACCCAAGGTAATTCTCAAAAGGTAAAATCGCAGATGTTCTATGTAACACTTGTATAGATGCCTGACAAAGTACTATGGAGAAGTCACGGTGAAAAAGCAATGTTATGTTTTAAAGCCTCCATATAGTCACCCAGCAATCCAAATGCACGTGAAGCTGGCATAATCGCCAGATACGGTAAAACCTGTTGTAATCCAAATGCACGTGTTGCATCGTTTAACATTGCATTCTGAAAGACACGGAGCTGTCAATTCACAACATTCAATCACATCTCAAGAAGAAAGGTTCATTACACGTCTCTGGGTTATCTATCAATGGATCACCCTGTGCATGCACACTTTCTGCTGCCAATACTTTGCATATGTTTCACTTTGTTTAGATATTTTCAAGGCCTCTTCTACACACATTTATTTATGGTGGTGTATTGTGCACCCCCCTGTGCAGTGTGCCAAATAAATGTTTTGGATATGTACTTGTGTGAAGTGGCGATATTTTTTATTCCATTTGAAAATTATCATTAAGAGCTGTTTTTTGGGGGGGATAGCCATGTCAAGCGTTCCTCCTCTCTCCAATGTGGCGTTTCGCGTCCCAAATTGGAGGCATCCTCAAGATTTTGAGATCATCAGTTGGAGGTATTATCAGTCAGAAGCCTGATAATGCCTCCATCGTTACAGACAAAACGTCGCGAACGAGAGAGGAAGCACGCTTAACACGGCTAATCCAAAAGAGCAGCACTTGAGAACAATTCTCATACACCGAACCGTGAAAACCAACATCAATAAATGTGTTCAACGTCACCCATTACCAAGTGTGAGAGTACTCTAGACATTACATCGATGTACCTTGGAAGGCATATGTAATAAAACTCGCCGACACTTAAGCTGGGCAGTATGTTTTTCTTTATTCAACAGCACACAACCTCATTTCAGTTGAATCCCAACAGAACTCCCTTCCCAGATCCCATGTCTTCCTTCTCGAGCCTGTTACCTCCACCTCCCATCTTCATACCTGGATGCCATGAGAAAGCTGGAAAGAGCCTTACATTCCAATAAATATCTTTTCATGAATGGTTACAAAATTTCAACTTGACAACACTTGAAACACGTAGACATGGGTGAGGGGGATCATTTTAAGTATACAACGTACTGCATTTTACTGTAATCAAAACTATAATAATACATTATTCGATTTTAGAACAAAGACTAAGCCAGTGCTCAATCGCCAATCACTGCAGTCAGAACGTTTGCTGTGTCGTAGGAATCCCGCCCATCTCGAGCTCGCAAGCTCGCTGGTTACTTTCTGCTGTAATAATAATAAACATCATCTATTTCTCTAACTGCGTCCTATAAATTGCAATGCATTGTAACGCATCGCAATCTGCAATGCAATGCAACTTTCAAATCTCATCTCAAGATTCACCTGTTCCGTAAAGCTTGCAAGTCCTCTGGCTGGGACTGTTGATGCGGCTCACTGTTGTCGTGCTGGGATGATGGCTCGCTGCTGGGATGATGGCTCGCTGCTGACCTGCGCCTGCTCAGGAACACTTATTCCTGCCTTCGTTTGTTGAACGATTATTTGTAACGCCTATTTTATGTCCTCCTGTAAATTATAGTCAGTATTTGACCATCAGTTGAACTGCTGTGGCGTTGTTGTTGTTGACATTGCGTTCTCGCCACTGCTTAGATTTGTAATAATCTCATCTCATCTCATTATCTGAAACCGCTTAATCCTATATAGGGTCACGGTGAGCCGGAGCCTATCCCGGAAACACAGGGCGTAAGGCAGGAATACACCCGACGACGGGACGCCAGTCCACCGCCGGGCAGATTTGTAATAATAGTAATTGCATTTATAGAGCGCTTTTCACCCGAGGGTCACAAAGCGCTGCACAGAGCCGTGGAGAGAACGGCATGTCAGCAACTATAACGATATAAAAACGGCACGTCAACAACAACCACATGAGAATGGATAGTCAGCAACAATAATCTCATCTCATCTCATTGTCTGAAACCGCTTAGTCCTATACAGGGTCACGGTGAAGCCGGAGCCTATCCCGGCAGACACAGGGCGCAAAGCAAGGATATACCGACGATGGGACGCCAGTTCATCGCCGGGCACTGCGGGGCAATTTAGCCTGCGAGCCAATTAACCTATGTAGCAGCATGCTTTTTGGACTGTGGGAGGAAACCGGAGTGCCCGGCGAAAACCCACGCGGACACGGGGAGAGCATGCAAACTCCACACAGAAAGGCACCCGAGCCGAGAGATTCGAACCCGGGACCTTCTTGCTGTGAGGCGACAGCGCTAACCACTGGGCCACCGCGCCGCCCAGCAACAATAATGTTTTTTGGAATTTTTTTTTTTTACAAATCTGAGCTGTGGAAACAACAACGGCCTGTCAACAACATCAGGACAGTAACAAACAAACCCCCCCAAAAACCATTATTGTTGCTGATTTGCTGTTCTCACGTCGTTGTTGTTGCTCACATGCAGTTCGCTCCACAGCTCTGTGCAGCGCTTTGTGACCCTCGGGTGAAACCGCTCTGGCAGTGCAATTATTATGATTAATACACGTATCCTATTGGACCAGATCGACGTTACGTCACAGCCTACTTAATTTTTATGACCTCTAATCACGCCCCCGGCGTTGCGTCAACACTCCGGGTCTCACAGCTGGGACTTGTCCCGTCGTTAAGCTTCCTCGCAACTCTTAAACATTACTTTGATTCGAAACGCACGTTTATGTTTGTTAACTTTGCTCGTCCGCGACGCCGGGCAGAGTTTCAGCCGTCGCTCCTTGGTTCGAGGCGCCGACTCCCGCGTACCGGAACACCTCCCCCCCCACCCCCCCACCCCCCGTGCATCGCGGCTGCGGCCCACGAACACCCGCCGGCTGCCGTCGCTAGGAAAGACGTAAGGCCTCGCCCCTGTCCTAGGCCGCACTGCTCGGTCGAAATTTAAAGAGGGATTAATTTTTTTTGTAAGTGTATTGTTTTTAAATGCACGAATAAAGCAGTTTTAACGTGACACTATGTGTTCTGTTCCATTCTTTTAATATGTTCTATCGTCAACAACCTTTAATACACTTATTTAATGTACCGTGCAGTTCTGTATGCGCCAATTATGGGCAACTTTCAATATATTAAGCAATGTTTCTAAAGTTGAACTTTCATAAATAAACAGCAATATATAATTAAACATTTGAATGCTCTTATCCGTGTAGAGTACAGTATTAGCATCTGCAGCGTTGTACAGTACAGCCGTTGAGTATTTTTGTCTCACCCGAGAGTAAAGCCCCTTTAAACTTTGACGGAATCGATTAAAAGAAGAAAATGAAATGTTTTTCTTTGGATACGTTATTAGTTTTGGAGATGTTATTAGTTTTGGGGATGTTATTACATGTAATGATGTATGTTTTCACGGCTCGATGTATGATGATTGCTTCGAAAAGCTGCTCTCTCGGGACAGCCGCGTCGATCGCTCCCCCTCTCTCCATAGCGACGTTTCGCCTCACGTTTGAGGCATCCTCAGGCGTTATGTGTGTGTCATGTGTGTGACTCCTATTAATATGTATTACATACACACGTTAGAGGCAGCCTCCACATCTGGCAAAATGTTATTGATCAAGAGATGCATATGATACCACACTAGTTTGAGTGAAAATCACCAGAACGATTAAACAGAACTTGAGAAATATTAACAGAAATGCCTTCGACATAGTGTTACAAGACAAATTTCCGTTAAGTTTGTTACAAAATAATTTACCTTTAAACCCATGACAAAGTCTCAAGAGAATGTGTCTTCTCACACTGCATTAAATTGACTTATTGCATATTTAACAACAGCAGTTATCGCAGTGTTTAAGGACCGGTTTATTTTTGTGGCGTGTAAATGGCAAATGTTCTCTGACAACAGGTGGTTGGACAGACTCCGATGTTTCTGGTGAATAGGCAGAGGTGATTGACAAATGCAGCACACCACTCCTCCGACCCTTATAAATACGTAATATATACACAATGGTGCATTTACACCGATAGTCGCACCTTTACTGAGGTCTTGGTGCCACAATGGACAGTGGCAGAGCTCCTGGCCGATGGTGACAGCTGTCTGCCCTTGTGTCGTCAAGGTATTTTTGGAGACTGGAATCTGTGACTGTTGATGACCTTAGTGCCAGGGATACGTGCCCTAAACCTGCCCATTTGTGATTGGTGATCCAGGTTGAAGTGTTCCTGGGGCTTTTCTTCATACTTTAGTCGTGGCGGTGGTTGTCGTAGTGTTTGTGATAGTGAAAATAGTGGTCATCTCAATCAGCCGGTTGAATGGATTGCTGCCTTCCCCTCGCCTCTCTGTGGTTTCCTCACACCTCTATAATGATGCAAGTCGCCCTGGATAAGGGCACCTGGGACTGTCCCCTGATGTTTTTTTGTCGGTGAGCCTTTGACATGTCACGTGGCCGCAAGGTGCACCTGGCCTGGTTTAAGTTCCGTTGTGACATCATTGCTGCTTAGTGACGAACGACAGCTGTTGGAAATAGAGGTGATGGTGGATCACAGACCTTGGGTAAATACGATTATAATTGTGTCATTTGTAATGAATTGGCATCACCGTGAAATTGCCACTTCAACTAATGTTGCGGTCAAAATAATAATTAATAATGATGTATTACATTTATACTGAAAAGCGCCTTTCAACCAGCAGCCTCAATGTATTGGCATGAAATAAGTGGGGGCGGGGCAGGCACGCTCACAGCCGGTACGAACCCACCAGACATCGTTTTATTGTATATTATGATGGCATTGGACAGTTTTTAATGAGTGTTTTTTTAGTTGTGAGAGGAAAGTAGAGAACCTGTAGGAAATCCACACAGAATAGGGGAGAAACACAAACTCCACATGGAAAGGTGCCCGAGGCAGGAATCGAACTGCCTCGGGCAGGACTTTATTTCTGTGAAGCACAGATTTTACCACTGTGCCATTCTGTCACCCAAGTGATAGTTGACCCATAGGTCTGATGCTGAAAGTTTTGGTGGTGGTGATGTTTGTGTTGGTAGTGGCCGTAGAGGTGCTTTTTGTTGTGTAGTGGGAACGATAGTTGTGTGATTGGTGATTGTAACAGTGAGTGGTGGTAATAGTGGCGATAGTTGTATTGACAGTGGGCCATATATTTTAAATCGCGCATTAATGCTTTACTCCATGATTCGACAATTTTGAGCTGACCATAACATACCTATCGATACTGTCAGTGGACACTGTTGGTATTACTCTATAATATATATTGGATTCTGAGACTTGTACCAACCTTTAGTTTGTATTGTGAAGTTGGATGCTTTTCTGATCACTCTGTGACCTTGTTGACCAGCGTTCCTCTGTGTAGTTTGCTGACTAAGTGTAACGTGTGTATTCTCCCTCCCAACAATTTTTTGAAAAAAAACTCATGCCTTGAGGTCGTCTTGATTTATTGTGCTGACAATATTTGCCCTTTAATACTTCATCATGACAGAAAATAGTGAAGCAATTATATATTTTAATCTCGGAGAAAATTATGTTTTTTTGTTCCAATGGCATATTTCATCCAGGTTAAATGCATTAAGTAGCTTTTTTGTGGAAGTTTCTCAACTATGTTCCTTGAGTGTCATTTGTATAAACGATTTCCAGCGTTTGTTCCTTTCTCTAATTTACCTAGTTTTGATTTTAAAATGTTTTTTAAGAAAGACAACTTAAAAAAAACATGACTGTCTTAATTGATACAGTAGTGACAGTTTTATACTTCATACCCCTTGTATAAAATATGATGTCTGACATGTTAACAAACAACAACAGTGATGTCTTGAATTCAAAAAGTTCTTTATGAGACTTCATACAATTACACTGGTCCTGCAATGAGGTTCAAGATGGTCCTGTATTAATATATTTTTAATTTTCTCATTCAGAAGTGTTTTCATATTGGAGGAAACTGGAGCTCTTGAAGATAATTTTTCCATTCAAAGGGATAGATGTTTCCATAGACACATTACCACCCTGCAGCCCAACACTTACGTTCTGCCTCATTTCGTGTGTTCCCTTACTCTGCAGGGTCTGTGCCATGCTGAAAATAACTTGGAATTCCACGTGATTTGTTTGCCTGAAACTTCGAGGCAGGACCTCGACCATGGTGAGTAAATCGCATGTTCTGTGGTCATGATTGGGCAGTGTTTGTTTTTATGCAACCCACTTTTACGTTGGACATGCCAATGACTCCTATAAGGGGAAAGTGCAGTGTCATGTTACGTAACGAAATTTGAAACTCGTGCTAGCTTGCATTTTATTTATATTGGTCAGCTTGTTAACTCGGTATCCAGTTTGGTCTACTCTTTACTATGGATGTACTATAGCCACATTTTACTTCCTCAGAGTTTATCTTTCGATGAAAATGCTCAAGTGTGTGAATCTTAATGCTACAGTGAAAGCTTTTATTATATAGATATTGTCGGGGCTCTATATATAAATATTGGCTGCCCATAATCATCAACGTCTCATCTCATCTCATTATCTGAAACCGCTTAATCCTATATAGGGTCACGGTGAGCCGGAGCCTATCCCGGAAACACAGGGCGTAAGACAGGAATACACCCGACGACGGGACGCCAGTCCATCGCCGTAATCATCAACGTGTTTTTCCCAATTTTTATCGCCGTACGTAATTACCACGCATCATTATTTAACATTTTTTCCTATCCTTTGCATCATCTTTCATTAAACCCATCTTATTGAGATTGTCTTCCACTGTCTTTGTGCACGTTTTTATTGGCCTTCTACCAACTTTTCTTCCTTCAACTTCAAATTTCGCAAATTTTGACCCAATTGTCATTCTTGTTCTTTTTCACATGACCAACCCATAACAATCTACTCTTAATTAACACATCAGTTCTCTATCCCTGCATGCTCTCTTAATGCCACACTGGCTTTCTTGTCTTTCAGGAAAACTCCGTGCATCCATCTGATCATTCTCATGTCTCTTCTTTCAAACATATTTTCGATATCTACTTTCATAGACCAACCTCTGCTCCACATACCATTACACTGTGAACACATGCTGAATACATTTTTCCTTGTTGTTTCAGTGGAATTTCTGGTCTCTTCAGAATCGGTGATAATTCACGAAATTTATTCCAGCCTTTTCTTAATCTCGCGATTACTGCCGCTTCGACTCCTCCTCCTGCACTTATAACATCCCCCTGAACAATCCTTCTAGCCCTTTACATTTATTCTTCAGCTGTGTGCTACATGCTCTCACAACTAAGTCTTCTGTACAGCAGCAGTTCGGCTAGGAAGCCTTCCATAGTGTTCTTTATCACAGCGCACATAACTGTAATGAAAAGTATATATATAGATATAGCTATATTTATGTAGAAAAATCGCAATGACTCTAAAGTGTCTTTTTTTAAGTGGGGGCTACATTGCAATATTTTCTTTGTAGCCAATTCCACAATGAAGTTAAACTATTTTATGCTTCAAGCCAAAACCAGACCTAGCACCTCTTTGCTTTGTTGCTTGTGGCAGCGTGTGCAGATTTTCTCAGTGGCAAGTGAAATGACCACTACGCAACCCGCCCGGCTGCCCAGGGACATCTGACAATGACAATCTTTATAGTGGAAACAACTGCTGATGTTTGTGGCTCCAACTTTATTACCATACATATAAAACAGATTCCAATAACAATTTTTAAATATATAAAAGATTTTCAAATGGCCATTATGAATGTCCCTTAAAGTGCAAGCCGTAAACCATTTAGATCGCAGCTGCAATTCAGAGCACGCTGGACACTTAATTGTGTTATTAAATGCTTTTGCGGTGCAGTAAAGCCCTCGTGGTAAGGTTGCGTGGTATTTCTTTAGAGACAGACCTAAAGGTCACATTTAGCTAAGATTTAAACCATTCCAGTGAAAACTATGCCAACCCCTTAAACAACTGCGATGGTGGGATGCTTTCTTGAATATCTTTACATCTCGCTCTTTGTATCTACCCGAAAGCACGTCTAGCTTTGCCAGAATGCCTACGTTCATTGGTCTGTGTTCACGTAAACATCCAGCTATCATTATAGCTATCCTCAATGTAAACATTTCATCTACATGAATTGCATGTTCAACAGTGAGCATGTTTGAGTTGCTTTTAAGTGCTAACGGATGTTAAGGTATAAATCCCACACAACGCGCAAAATTGATGTTGTTTATGTTGTAGCAGTTTTACTGTATACACATTGGCAAGCCACCCACCTTTTTAAAGACTGTAGCTAGGCAGTGCACAATTATGAGTAACACAGTAATTGTGTGCTGGCCTTTTTCCAATGCAAACTCCAGAGAGGGTACATGTAGCCTATGTTAACATTGAAGTAGATGGGGGAGGAGCAAAAACTTGAGCTGAGCAGAATGTTTCAGAAAGACAAGACCAGTTTAAGTTACTTTTTCTCCACTTTTGCCAAGATACTGCTGCCTAATCCTTTACTCCCAGTTCTTGTTTGGCTGCTTATCTGGAATCCTTTTATGGTCATGTTGTGTGTGGGTTACACTGTAGAGGTAGAGTTATAGGGGGATAGATGATAGCTGTTTATTATTACAGAAGAAAATACCCAGTGAGGGGCGGCGCGGTGGCACAGTGGTTAGCGCTGACGCCTCACAGCAAGAAGGTCCCGGGTTCGTGTCTCTCGGCTCCGGTGCCTTTCTGTGTGGAGTTTGCATGCTCTCCCCGTGTCCGCGTGGGTTTTCGCCGGGTACTCCGGTTTCCTCCCACAGTCCAAAAGCATGCTCCTGGATAGGTTGATTGGCTCGGAGACTAAAAATTGTCCCGCAATGCCCGGCGATGGACCGGCGTCCCGTCGTCGGGTGTATTCCTGCCTTACGCCCTGTGTTTCCGGGATAGGCCCCGGCTTCACCGTGACCCTATATAGGATTAAGCGGTTTCAGATAATGAGATGAGAGATACCCAGTGAGCTTGCAAGCTCTGGATGTGTGATTCCTGCGATACAATATACGTTTGAACTGGGAGGAGAAGTTACGGCTGCCAAGCCATAGACCTTGTATTGAGAATCCATACGAAGGCAGTGACAGTGGATTAACAGGGCCGGGTTTCCATTGTCATCCCATGCAGCCCCACAAAGTTACAGCTCAACAAGGGTAGTTTTTTTCTGATTACATGGACATTTTATGCACGTACATTATTCATATATTTTTACAAAACATCTCTCATTTATGCATTTTCGCCACGTTTCACTCACTGGAGATATGTGTTTACTCAGTGGGCTCTCCCCTGGTTTAAATAACGTTTATGCACATGCGTCTTTATTAGTATGCAGCTTGGGGTAAGGTTTTACGTACACTCTCAAGTGTTACTGCCAATATTATCCGTTGTAGGTAGTAGTCATGTTGATGGCAATCCACTGGAGATGTATAAATGTAAAAGCAGAGATTATGTTGACTACGGTGTTGATCATGATTATAAAGATGGAATAAGATCAATAATAGGCAGCACGTTGGTTCGTACATTGTACTCTGAACCCACTGACCTTGGTTCGATTTATGGCCACGGCTAACATCTGTGGCGAGTAATATTTGAACTGTTCGTCGGCTTCCCTTCTGAGCTACACCAATTTGCACTCAACAGCGTGACGAAATGTGGTTAAACAGTGTAAATGACGCGTGCCTTGATCCAGGAGTGGATTGACAAGGCTACACATTCATTGAGTACAACGGAACAGGATATTGTGTCACGCACACTGCAAACACATATTACGGATGAAATATTGGGATTTACAAGAGGGTGAAAAACTATGTATCAATGACGATAGCTAAGAATTGCTCGAGAGTAGCTTTTGTTAGATGGCCGTGGCCAGCATTCCTCTCTCCTTCACGATGTCTTACCACCCACGTTGGAGTCATCTGCAGGCTGGGAGGTGAAAGAAAGGCGAAACGGGCACCATGGCCTTCTTGAAAGAGCAGCTCTCGAGAGCAATTTCCATACATCGAGCTGTAAAAACATAAATCAACACAATGACAATAGCCTTCACTTCCCTATCTTTCCCCTGCTTTCCTCTCACCCCTTCCCACGACCCCTACGGCTCATTTTCCACACAGCGTCGCCGCAGCAGGTTATCTCCGCCGCCCCCGTCGGGCCACGCGCACTGCGCAGGCTGCATGAGCTTGCGCTGCCGCACCGCCCCCGAGCCGCACGTAAGCTGCGCGCAGGTGGGCTGCCCGTGTGCGTGCGGCGCCCGCTACCACGCGTGCAAAGGTGACGAGCACGCGCTGCTGTGCCCGCTGGAGCGCGTGCCCTGCATCAACCGTGACTTTGGGTGTCCCTTCTCCATGCAGCGGTGTAAGCTGGGTCAGCACCTTCAGGTGGGTGCGATATAGTCCAGCACGCGTTCTCTTATTCGTTCGTAAAAAGACGAATAAAATCACAATTTGTGACGCGCACGGTGTTGGTTCAGCGTCGAAGGTGTTCATGTAAAGAAGGAACGACTCAGGGGTGTGAGGAAACCGTAGAATGGTGCGGCAGGGAGGAGGAGACCATGCAGATAGCTGACGCCAACCTGCCAAACACTGCGTCATATATATGATGATGTTGTTGGACAATTAATGAGTGCATACAAGTTACGGGAGGAAACCGGAGAACCTGGAGGAAATACAGACCAGAGAGAGAACACACACACTCCGCACAGAAAGGCACCCACGGTGTGAATGGAACTGCTGTGCGCAGGGCCTTTTTCTTTATGTAAGGTGCAGATATTCCATTGATGTTGAGAATATGGGGACTAGCAGTGGCGTAGCTATCTTATCTAGGCGCGGATACTACCACTGTGCCATCCTGCTACTCATTCTTTCACTCGTTCAGCCGCTGACTCACTCTGTTCTTTACCATGCTCATTCCCACACTTGTACATTGACTGGCACGCTTACTCCTCGCTTCTGCATCCACTCACTCTCACGTTACTTTGCTCAGTCATTCTGTCACTCACCAACTTCCTGACTTGCTCATTTATTGGCATATTTACGGTCTCATTCAATCATGCATTTGCGTTATCTCATTCAGTTGCATGTTTGCTTGGTCACTCTATTCCTCATGCATTCACTTAGTCAACCGTTCACTAACCCTCTTAATCATGCTTTTACTCACCCTCTCGCTTACTCACTCGCTCACTTTCCACCTCACTCACTCTTCACCAGTTCTCATGGTTGTGTTGCGTGAAATGAAAGTGTAATTGTCCCTGCCTCGCTGCTACTGCTTGTGCCAGACATGCCCAGCCAGCGTGGTGTGCTGCAGCATGGAGTGGAACCGTTGGCCGATCAGCTACACGGACCGTAAACTGTTTGAGCAGCTGTGTCGCCACGGAGATCCTGACAAGCAGCTGGACCTCGCTGTCGCTCAGCGCGATCAGAGGCTGCTGTTGCAGACTCTGAAGGGTGCACGGCTCTTCCCAGAGCTCACGGAAGCGCCATCGGTGAGTTGTTGCCGATGATGATTACAATGTTCATGGTGGAGGTGGTAATGTGATCATGATAATAGTGATGATGGTGGTTACAACGGTGATTGTTATTGTTGTTGTTGTCAGTTTAAACGGCCGCTGTCCAGGTTTAGCCGGGTTGGCCGGTTGCCCCCCAATGGAGAATTGTATTGAAGCAGAATTTTACTGCCGGGTGCCCTTCCTGATGCCAACCTGCTTTATTCAGATGGTCTTCGGATCATTATATGTCTGGAAATTCCCACCGGACCTGTTCACTACAAGTCACCCGAGCAGGAGCACTAGACTCACGTGACATAGCTCTGGTGTTTATTGGAACTTAAATCCGTTTACCACAGTAAGGTTAAAATTCATTCAGAGATGATGGTGATAATGTTAATGATGATATATATAATAATAATGATATTGGCTATAAAAATTAAGTTGGAAATCATTACAGTGATGATGCACTGATCTTGATGATAATTTCTATCACAGATAACGCCTTCCCCCACCACTGACGCTGTGTGCCCTACGGTACTGACTGAAAGTGAAAATGACACGGAGAACGACCTCCGGGAGCTGTACAGAGCCACCGTGGAGACCACCCAATGTCTGGAGGCCGCGCTTGGCTTACTCAACAACCATACGCCGCGTGCATTTGGAGACCAGGGCTGTCCCACAACCCGGGACACGGGGGACACAGACGAGACTGCGAGAGCCGTCGTCGACACTTTTGAAGCTGCCCTGTTTAGCAAGGACCGCTTGCAGCAGCGTGGCACCGCCAGGGCAGACGCTTCCGTGGCGGGGTCGGGCAGCGCCACGGGGTGTGCGTGGAGCGCCGGGGAGGGCGGAGCGGCGTGGACCGCTCCGCCTAACGGAGAGACGGGGCAGGACGGCGGCGCTGCCGCTTCGCTTCCGCTAGACGGAGGTGGCTACAGGAGAGGCTTGGCTTCGTGGCAGATGGTAATATTTTATAATAATATTTGCATTTCTGGAGTGCTCTTTCATTACTTTCACTCATTAGCATTAGCCGCTTTATCCTGTACAGGGTCTGGGCGGCCGGAGCCTATCCCGGCAGACACAGGGCAAAAGGCAGGGCTATATCCATGATGGGATGCCAGTCCATCGCAGGGCGCTGGTGGCAATTTAGTCAGCAGGTCAATTAATGTAGGCAGCAGTATGTTTTGGGAGAGTGGGGGGAAAACAGCATACCCAGCGAAAACCTACACTGACACCTGGAGAACATGCAAGCTCCACATAGAGATACATTCGAGACAGAAATCGAACCCAGGTTCTGCTTACTGTGAGGCAGCAGTACTACTCACTACCCCACCATTCCACTACCTTGCTGTTTACATATGCACATTATTTGGTGTATTTTTTTACCGCTTGAAAAGTGTGCAGAGTTTGATCATGCAGTGCGCATTGTTTTCTAGTAGAGCGAGCAATTTATGCAGCATTTACCGCTGTGGTGCACCTTGTTCGCTCGTGCAGTGAGTGTTTGATCTTGTGCACACTGGAGTGTTGGGCGGCTTGTGGGTTTCTGCTGATAACGAACTCTCCGACCTCCCTCTGCCTGAATCAGCAGGGAAGTGCACCCATCCACTTTGGACAGATAGCAGCATGCACCCCACGAGAGGAAGACTTTGTCTATGGCTCCCTGGAGCCACAGGAGCTTAAAACCATCAGCACTTTCAAGGTATGTTACGTATAATTATTGTGTCAGTCAAATTTATAACGTGATGAAACTGCGGAGAGGGGTGGAGTCAATCCACGTGATTAGCTGACGCTAACCCACCAGACAACCCAACTAGACACTGTTTCCTTTTTATTATGATGGTATTGACCAATTTATAAATGAGTTTATATATATATATATATGGGATGAAAACATAAAATCTAAAGGATGCCCATGCAGAACAAAGAGAGAACACACAAACTCCACACAAAAAGGCGCCTGAGGAGGTAATCGAACCGCCGTGGGCATTGCTTTCTTTCTGTGAGGTACAGATGTCCCGTTGATGTTGACAACATGGGGACTGGCAGTGGCATAGCTATCTAATCTACAATGGCACTAGGACCCATGGGCTGTTGGGGCTCAGGTGCTGCACGAGGGATAACATTTTTCTTTATTGTTTAATTTATTCATGCTCTGGACAGCTGCTGTTGCCGGTTTAAACAACCGATATCCAAGTTGACCCTTGTTGGCTTGTTGTCCTCCAGTGGTTTAAGCATTTGGGCGGCGCGGTGGCCCAGTGGTTAGCGCTGTCGCCTCACAGCAAGAAGGTCCCGGGTTCGAATCTCTCGGCTCGGGTGCCTTTCTGTGTGGAGTTTGCATGCTCTCCCCGTGTCCGCGTGGGTTTTCGCCGGGTACTCCGGTTTCCTCCCACAGTCCAAAAGCATGCTCCTGGATAGGTTGATTGGCTCACAGACTAAAATTGTCCCGCAATGCCCGGCGATGGACTGGCGTCCCGTCGTCGGGTGTATTCCTGCCTTACGCCCTGTGTTTCCGGGATAGGCTCCGGCTCACCGTGACCCTATATAGGATTAAGCGGTTTCAGATAATGAGATGAGATGAGAGCAGAATTTTACAGGTGGATAACCTTCCTAACGCCAACCTCTTTCAGTTGGAAAATCTTCGGCTTGTTGTTTGTCTGGAACCTTCCCCCAGACCAATTCACCAAGGGAGAGTCTAGCAGGAGTGTCTTACTCTAGGTGACAAAGCTATAGGCTTCATTGGAATATGCAAACCCCACCACCGCGATAAAGTTAAGATCCAGCAAAACAGTGATGAACGGCACCGCAAACACCTGACCGAGATGACCTGTATTTCGCCTTCACCCCAGGTGCCGTCGTCGTTCCGGGTCCACAAGTTACACCTGGGCGATGCCTACCAGCTCCGGCGCACCCGCGTTGACCGCGCCGTAGACACGAGCGACCTGGACTCGGCAGTCGCCGAGGAAGAAGAGCGCTCGGGCCTGTGCCGCATGGACGTTCTCACGGCCGCCTTCATGTATTGCCTGGAGGGAGAGGCGCGACCAGGCACCGGCATCTCCGATATGCGGTACGAGGGCGGTGTTTGGTAGCAGAGCATGGTGATGAGTCGACGGACAGGGTGGAGCATTGGGGGTAGGTATTGACACCAAACGCCAGGCCAGTTGCACCATGAGTTAATATTTCCATGTGTGTAAGACATTCTTATGATGTGATGAAGGCTGAAGAGTGCTTAAGAGGTTTGATGGTGCGGAAGTGGGTATTTAAAACTGAAATACTGTTAAAGACTCCATTGCAGAAGGTTAGGTATTTAGGATACATATGACAGGGCACATCCATACTAAGGGTGTGATTCAGTTCATGCAAAAGGAATATACACTGGGTTCTGGGTTATGTACAGGGTAAAGCAGAGTCACTGTAAAGCAAAGACAACAAAGTATTATAGGGTACAGCGAGAAGCTCCTGACTGTACAAGGTATACAATGAAATGTGGGGCAATGCATGTTGGGAATGGACAAACGCACATTGGATAGTGCAAGACTGGCACAGCGTTCATGCCCTTACTGGTCGGGTGGGTTTACATGTGTTTGCAGTAGTGCATAGCTTTACCCCTTGTTGCTGGAGGTGCTGTTTACTCTTAATTTATAGGTTTCTTGTTCTGCTTGCCTCATCAGCAGTACTGGAGACGGATACCACATCGACGTGGGCACGCAGACTTTTGTCTTCCCCACACTCCTGGCCTCTAAGGACTTCCTGGCAAACCTTGCCTCTGACACGGGGTTTCTCCGAAAGGAGGAGCTTGCTGCATCATCGCTGCCACAGGTGTGCAGAGGCTGTTTAGCAGGGGTATGTGTGATAATTTGATAACGGCACAAAGCTAACGAATGTGCACTTACCGGTGTGATTCTGGGCATCATCACAAAGCATCGTAATCATATGCGGAAGCCTAATTATTGTCAACTGACCCATGTCAATTTCTGTTATCCCCTTGTTACCAAACTAATTCATCCAAATATAAAATTTGTTGTTATTGCGGGTTTAAATGGGCAGTATCCAAATTGATCTGAGTTGGGGTTGTTGGAGCAGAATTTTATGGCCTGGTGCCCTTCCGACATGAGTGTTGAAATCCGCACGAGTCTAAATAATTTTGCTCCTACTTGCACCCACTCACAGCCAAGATATATGTCCTCACGTCGTGTGCATTTGTCATCAGGTTCTGGCACTGGACCTGGTGCAAGACTGCGTCACCATGTACCACACAAAGCAGCGCTCCGTTTTCACCTTCATCTGCGGCCAGAGCTTCCGTCGCGACGAGTTCTCGTGGCACTTCCGCAACTCGCACGGTGATGTGCACTCGGCGCTCAACGGCTGGCTGGAGCAGCGCTGCCCGCTCGCGCACTATGGCTGCTCGCACTCGCAGCGTCGCCTGTGCCCCGTCACGCAGGTGCCGTAGCTGCACCCCACTCACGGTTGCGGGAATTGCCTACCATGTGGTCTTTAATGTTGTTGCTGGCCATTGATAAATGGCCGCTGTCCAAAGTTGCCCCCCGATGGTAAGGGTATTGGAGCAGAATTTTATGGTCGGATGCACTTCCTGATATCAACCTGCTTGAGACTGAGTCTCTCGGATGGTTGTCTGGAACCCCCGACTTGTTCAGCAATGGAGACCTACTTCCGAGTGATATGTTTAAATCTCGGTTTATTCACTGATTGTGAACACACTTTCTAGTCAGTTGAGGGTCTCAGTCTGGTTCTGTTTGTTTCTTGGTGAAATTAGCTTGGCAAGTGAGGGCACTAATTTCCTGATTACATGCAATCAAAATAAGTCCATCCAGCAGTGCATTGATAAAAAACCTGTGGAACTCAATAACAACACCCTTTCGCATAATATTATTGTGGCTAAGTGGGTGTACAGTTATAAAAAGACATCTGTGTTTTTTAGGGCTATCAACTGGTGCACAGCGCGGAGATGGGCGCTCTGGGTGTGAGCATGGTTCAGCCGTCACCGGCGCCTCCGCCAGATGACGCGAACGGCGGTGGCGACCAGCTGAGTGCGCTGCCCTTCGAGATCGTGCGCCGCGTGGCTGCGATGCTCGACGGGTTCAGCCTCTGCCAGCTGGCGCTGGTGTCGCGGACGATGCGCGACGTGTGCTCCAGCCTGCTGCACGAGCGTGGCATGGTGACGCTCGTGTGGGAGCGAACGTGCGGGTTCGGCGGTAGGGCCTCCTGGAGCACGAGGGCCAAGGCGAGTGGCTCGTTATCATCGTCGTTGTCGTCGACTTTGTCTGTCACTGTCAAAATTATCGTTACTGTAGTGATCTCAACAACCATCATTGTTATCATCTTGATTGTCATCAACATCACCGTTATCTGCACCATTGCCACTGTCACGTAAACTTTTCAACAGATACCCTTTCTTAAGGTGACCTCTGTCCATTGCCTTTGATCAGTCACATATTGGGCTTTATCTGTCACTGTCATCATCTCCACCATCATAATCATCATTACTGTTGCCAAAATCTCAACAACCATCGTCATTTTCTCCACCATTGTTATGTTGACCACCGTCAACATCACCATTATCTGCACCACTGCCACGATCCCAACGTTCACTTTCTAGCCAGCGACCCTTTCTCAAAGCAACCTCAATATCCATTGCCATGGCTGTTGTGTCGGCTGGTGAGCAGGCTTGGCATTTCAGCACAGCTTTCGAGCCCGTGCGGCAATGGGCATTTGCCGACACGCCCAGCATGTCGGAGCACCTGCGCCATTGCCCCTGCTACACCGTAGAGGCACGCACCGATGCTGTGCCGCTCCCCTGCATGGGCGGGCCCCGCGAGCACACACGCCGAGCACTACGCAGGAGCCTCCGGCCCACCGTGTGACACCTGTGGTGTACGCACCAACAAAAAACTGAAGTGGGATTATGGCAAGCGATACGGTGAGGTGCACAACCGCCGTAAACCAAGGCGTTTGTCTGGCTGCACCGGCGTTTGACGAGCATGGTGGTCACGGTTGGTGCCCACTCTCTGGCGACCTGAATGTGGGGGTCGGCGGATCGTGTGGAGATTGGGCTGTCGGGTGCACAAAGACACTCACTGGTAGAGGAAAAGCAATGGTGGTGTCAGTAATGCTCATTATTTACTCACACAACCAAGCCAAGTGAACGTGGCACCCTCACGGTGTGGGTGGTTTTCTATAAGATATATCTTTGCCAGGCCAAACTGGGACCAAACCTTAATATACCGGCCTCAGAAAACATCTGAATCTGACTCGGGGTTAATTAGGGCCACCAGGGTCATGGCTATTGGCACACTCATTGCTTGTGATGTCAGCAGCACCACTTGGCTCCTGCAATGAAAAAGCAACCTGGTGCCCCTTGAGCTGCATTGGGCTGGTTGAGCAGAGCCCCAGCGAGGCTTGCTTATACGTTGGAAAAGAGGTGTGTGTGTGTGAGATACGGTGCGGTTTAGGTTTCGAGCCGCCGTTGGAGTTTTGAGTTATTTTCCCATGCTTATGGAGTTTCTCTGGGCACTAGTTTTATATAGTAATGTAAATGTGCTTAAAATATGAGTTGGCCAAAATCCCGAGCGGGAACATCTTAAAAAACATGTGGTCTGAAAAAAACATAAGTATGACAAGCCAGATCCGGCAAGTAAATGGTTATTTTTAAACTCTTAAGGTCATGTACGACTTAAGCCAAACACAGCACTTAAACTGTCAGATTAACTTAGTGCATATCTCTTTTGCAATTATGGTATGTCGCGACACCATAATTTACTATAGAATGGAATTTATTAAATTACTTTAATTTTTCTGTAACTATAAACGTAAAATATAAGAGATGGACTGCAATAAATTAATAGTGTGCCAAGTTATTATGACCATTTTAGAGAGCCGGGATGTGGTCGAGCCTGTCTGCGACCTGCGACGGCCTTATAACATGGAGGCGTGCTGAAGCGAGTCAGTATATTCACGCGTTACCCACCTGAAACTCCATTACCTGTTAATTAACGTTGGGTGTTGATATTAATATTCCAACGTTGGCACGTACTTTGATTAATCTATGCTGTTGTTAGTGGTCGCATTTAATAACTGTCAGACCTCTCCGCATATTTAATAGGTGCCTGTATTGTATTGCTTTCCCTAAACTGTCTAAGCAATATTTTTTGTTGTAAATGTCAGTACTCAGCTTCCTATATAAGCCACATTAGACGTTAACATGCTGTTGAGGATCACGCTTATGCACTACTGATCACCACACGTGTGTATACTGTTAATCTCTTACTTCAGGCAGTTGCAACATCGTAGATTTGCCATGTCTTCCTCAACAAGATCGTGATCTCTGTGATTAACCTTACCCATACTTCACTTTGCACGTTTATAGCCATATTTGTCAATGCATGACAACCTGGCCTGCATAGTGGTCACCCATTCAGGCACGATCCAGTATGATATCAAACCAGCTTTGCTTCCCAGACGTGCACACTCCTGGTTATTGCCCATAGCCTACATTAGTGTCCTTTAGTTACATTGCATTTTCATGTCAAGGTTACCCTTTAATGAGTTCTCGAAAGGAATTAATAGCCATATTGAGCTTTCCCACTTGATGTCAAGTTGTGTTTTTTGTTGTCCTATTGCCTCTGCCATAACAGCCTGAGCGTAACGTTAATGAGCACATCTTGCGGTGTTTGCATTGTGCCTTGTTTACAGCCTTGCAGTGGCATGCAATTGCTACTCTGTGTAGTTCATATAGCCAGCGTTGGTACCGTGGTACCCTTGCAGTGAAGCCCATGCTAATGCAGTCTCGTTTCCCTCCTGAGTAAGAGGGGAGCGAAGTTTGTCCACTGTCGTGTGGAGGACAACAGGCCACCTCTTACCCACCCATATATAATTGTTTATTTTACCATTAACAATCAAATTACTCTGTCAAAATACTTCCTGGTGAGGCTTCATTTGAAGATAGGCATGACCCAATTAAGCGTATCTTAAATCTTGTAGCTACATACCTATGCGGTGTGTCCAAGGCTGTACATGCGCTAAAGGTTAATTTAATTATATATTACAGTAAACAGTCATTATAGCACTCCAGTGACCACTTCACGTGCATTTGAATACATCAGTTCATGGCATTGAGTTTAAATACAATTTTACTCATTACATTTTATTCTTGCCAGGCAGTCTGGAAAACACCCTAGGTAGTACCTATTTGATGTATTAGTGCATGTGGTTTATGCACAATTTACAGCTTTTAAATGTATGCCAACCAGAAGCTCTTAAAACACGAATTACCAAAAACAAGTCATGCCCACCACAATGCCTACCACTGGAAGAGACTGCTTCAGCACAACCACTCACATGTAGCCACACTGATAGTTGTGAAGCTGGTTGCCCCGAGTTAGCACTAGCTTCATTATCTCAGCTCAATTTACACAGCTCAGGTGTGCCTTTTGCCACAGCAGTTGGTTCGTCACAGAGATAATAATATATGCAAAGCACGATGTCTATAAAGCAAGAGGTGAAATTGTGCCCGTAGGATACGTATACGATTATTATTGTCCGCTGCTGTCTAATATGTGCACAATCCAAACTCTTGAATTATTGTTCGAGCGTTTGGCTGTGTGCATTATACGTGGAGTACGTTGATGTTGTTAAAATGCCAAGCTTGATTATGACGACTAATCCTTTAGTCATTATCAAGCATTTGGCTGTCTTAAAATCACCTCTTGCACATACTATAACTCGTTTCCAGCCTGTACTCACTTCTCTGTCCGATGAGTTTTTGACCGTTGTACAGAAAGTGTTAGAATTGGCTTAACACGGAGGGGTTTGCAGTGCCTGATAATGCAAGCGGGGCACCTTAATGGTGAAGTGTTTTCTTTTATGGAGGACTGTGAACCACAGCCTTGGGAGGGGTTATTGAAGGGCACTAAACGCCATGAGTGAAAAAGATATACAAAATGAAAATGCAGGTTATGATCGGGGATGAGGTCACGTTTGGTATAAGCGTAAGGACTAATTGGCTAGCTACGTTAAGCTAGGGTTAATCCTAGTGTGCTCCACCATCAGACGGTTTCCCTCCCC
>JAZEWT010000021.1:10888383-10984778 GCA_036362905.1 Mordacia mordax
CCCCATGAATAAGTTTGGCCTTTTCACTTTTCGTTCGCGTATCATTTATGGAGTTTGTGTTGCAACACGCAGGGTGCCTATCGAAGCCCCGAGCCGATGTGATCTTGGCTGCTGTTCATTTCCATCGTTTCACAATAAAGTGTCCTGCATGTGATAAACACGAATGTGGGAAAAGAAGTTTATTGACAGGTATTTTTGAAATTGTGGAATAAAATATGTTTTGTACATACCATATCTAATGGAACAGTTTAGTGTATCCCAATACACCAGAATGACTGTTTAGCTATGGAACTATCACACATCTAAGCCGACTCACAAAAAAGAAACTCCAAAATAATATTGTGGGCTATGAGCCGACCTTGCTTTGCATATGATACTAGCTGGAGTGACCCGGCATTGCCCGGGTAAATTTGATGGCTGATCCATGTGCGTTGTGCTGGTAAATTTTATGGTTTACCCGTGCAAAAAAGGAACGTGAAATTCATGAACACGAACTCAATGGGGCCCGGTGCAAGAAAAGAACTTGAAATTAATCATGACGAAACAAAACATACAATAAAAATGAGTAAAACGCTGTACGAAAGCAAAAGCTAAAGTGGGTTTTCATTATGAACTAAATGTAAAATTCCAATTGTTTGAATGCACATGTATCTACTCCAACTCTTTTGGGTACACAATATGCATGGTTTGTCCACCGGGTGCACGAATGTAAACGTTCTTCCCGTGCCAACCCTCGAGCAAGCAACGAATGCGAGAAGCATGGGCTCTCGAGGTTTATCCCAGCAACATTCAACGACTGTCCTTGCGCCTTGTTGATGGTCATGGTGAATGCCAATCGAACTGGGGATTGTAATAGCGGCCCCGTTTATCCGAACTGGGGATTGTAATAGCTGTGGCCCTTATCCTAACTGGGTATTGTAATAGCGGTGCCGTTTATCGTACCGTGAGGGTACGGGCGTAAGCACACCAGCGGTTCTGGTGGCCAGGGAAGGCCTGTGGGCACGCGCTAAGGTGCCAAAGACCCGTCTCGGACCGAGTGCTGTCGTTCTGCGAAGGTCCCGCACGATTTGGTTGCGATTTGGCAGAGTTTACCGTGATCAAGCAAACAGAACGAAGAACGTTTTTATATAGATATATATTAAATCTATGCATGCATTGTACAAGCATTTTTAACTGCACTGACCGTTAGCCTGTGCCAAAGCATTTTAAGGTTTACATTATTTCATACTAAAAACCCAACTGTATCCTATAGCAACATAATTGTGCTGTCTGTGGATTCCACAGGAAGAGGGTTGTTAAGTATTTGATGACCTTTTTCCGTGAGATTCCCCTAAGTCCAGTTAAGGAAAAATTGTATACACAGTGCAGCTTTGTTAAACTCCCAGGAGGAATGTTTTGTCGGCTGGTATATAATTGCTGCAGTCACGGATGTCTCACTATTCAGATGTGTAGCGTGGTGATGCCAATTTCTGTTGGGGGCTTTGGACAATTATCGAAATTTTCCCATAGCTGGGGTCAGTATCTCCATAAGATAACTAGTTACCATCCCTCAAAGTGGTTCTCAATTTACCAACCGTGAGGGTTGGCTGATAGGATAAGCCGATCCCCCCCCCACTACCAGGATTTGGCCTTGCAACCTTTAGATTGCACATCATGCGCTCAAACCACAGCAACACCCAATCGGTCATTTCCACATTACATGAAGGAAATTCAATGTCAAAGTGAAGCGAATGAATGTACTGTATTAATGACCAGGCGTATGTGAATTGTCACTTGTTTGGGTGGTGTGGCACTGCGCGTTTGGTGTGGGCCGATCCTTGAGTCTGTTCATCGCAACGTGAGAGCAAAGCCAATTGCATCAGCTTCGTCGGCGCATCTTGCACAGGTACAGGGGGCCCCAAGCACGGCCTACCTCCGGCACCACAAGTAGGCCTGGCTGCTTTCCTTCTCCACCTGCGTCGTTATCACCACTGCTGCCCGGAATGAATGAAAATACACCTTGGAGACCGCGCGCCATCTCTACTAAGTCGACGATCTGGAATGAGGAAGGTGCACAAGTGACCGCATAACAGAGCAGTCTATCACTGTTGCAGTAATTTTATGATACCATCATTTTTCATGTTAAGTAAATATATAATGATGATTGCTTTCGAAAGCTGTTCTTTTGAGATAGCCATGTCAAGTTGCTCCTCTATCTCGTGACATTTCATCTCCCACACTGGAGACCGCCTCAGGCATTTTGAACTGAAATCATCATGCATTTAGGGGTAAAACCCACATCGATAACCGTATCGTGCGTTTTGCTAAACAATGAGCCGTCATTCTCGTTGATAATTTTATTGTCGTAATTTCTGACAATGCACAATAAAGTCTGTAAATGAAGTTGTAAATACCTATAGTCCATAAAATAAATTGTGAAATGTCTTGCTGAGTAATTAAAAGCACGGTATTTTTGTAACATATTTTAAGTTCTTGGAATTAATTCGTTTTTGTGTGACCTCTATCATGTACTTGAAATTCATCATCGTATGCCACCATTAAAAATTACATCACGGCAGATTCAATTCATGTCCAGTCGGTACCCCACTGTGCAGCTGGAATCTGTTTCCGTAATGTACTGTGCTTGGCATTGGTCCTGATGTAAGGAATGAAATAGGGGAGGATGCTCTGCAGTTGAACCGCCTGCATGATTGATTGACAGTTATGCCACCGTTATGTTTGGTTCGTGAGGTGGGGGGAGACTATGGACCGTGCCTCTGCGTCGATACCAGCACCGCCCTCCAGCGCGGCGCGCACAACCCCGGCGTTCTCGCGCACGTTGAGCGTGCAGGTGGCGTACACGACGATGCCACCCGGCTTCACGGCCCTCAGCGCTGACCTGCTCACACGGGTACAAAGTCGCAAAGATGCCCTAATGTGATCTTAAAAGGCTGTTTGGCACATGCTGTGGGTGAGCTCCTATGAAGGACAACGTGGCACACGAGGGGTTGGTGTAGCGTCTACTCTGCTCGGCCGCCTCTGTCTCCGCAACACTGATGTTGATACCCTGCACCAGATACACATTGCACCAAATATTCCGTTAAGCCGACATGGGGGGGGGGGGGCACCCAAGATGGGTTCAGGTTCATCATTGATGGGTGGGAGTGAGAATCGAACTTGAATCGCTGGGTCCAGACAAGCATATTAACCTGTCACACCACCGCTCCGCACTACACACACATGCACATATATAGGCACAAATACGTTAGGGCTTTCGTGCGCACACGTACGCTCATACGTGTACGCATGTCAGCACAAATATGCTCGCGCATATGCACGCACCTGAGAAAGAAGATCCCTCCGCTACATAAACATTATTTTTCTTACTTCTAGATGTCCAAATGTGTTGGAAAGAAGTGAGAGTACCCACATTTTACCATATTGCTCACGTCCCGCATATCGACGAACACTGTCAATTGGCACAATCACAAATATCTGCAGAAAACATGCTTAACTGTCACGACTCAGACCTGTGAGTCAATGGCTATGAAATGGAAAGTAGGTGTAACAAATGTGAGTCCATCCTGATAATTGCCTTCCAAAGCTGTTCTTTTGGTTGGTATTCTGGGACTCGGTCTGACTCAAACTCTTGAGGATACCTCCCGACGTGGGAGGTGAAATGTTGCAAAGGAGGGAGGAGTGCTCGACATGATTTCGGAAAGAACAGCTTTGGAAAGCGACCGTAATGCATAGACACATGAAAACTTGTATAAGTACAAAGGACATTCTGCCGATATTGCATCGCTGACACGCATACCCTATTAATCGGGCGGTTAAGGGTATTCTCAGAGATAAGCATACGTGACAAAACCCAGTGGCGTCGTCAAGCATCGAAACCTCGCTAAAGCTTGCACTTTGCAGGCACAACGTACCACCAGGTGTCAACGAATAGGGTCGGAGCTGGCTTTGATCCAATGATCGTAACCGGGAACTGAACCCGTAACCTCTCGAACCCCAGGGAAAAAAACGCCGGTGGGAGGTCGGGGGGGGGAGTAATTGTGGGTGCGGTGGTGGGTGGGGTTCCGACGGAAACTTTAATACAAAAAAACAAAAGGGTCTCACAATCTGTGGTTGACGGGACTTCTCAGTAACTGGGCCACGGAGGCAAGTGCAGCAATTTGAGAGCACGCGGCTGGAGCCTGCTCTGAAAAGATGGTGCCCCATAAAGAAGAACGGTGGACGAGGAAGGCAGGGGGAAAAAAAACGGCGCTTACAACTCGCTAACAAATTGCCAAACATTCCTTCACTCTTTCAGAAAATTCTGACGAACCGTTGCGGTTAGATTAGTTCCGGACGGGCAGGCGGGCGTCAATAGGTGGTGGGCGGCATTGCAGTAAATTTTAGAGCCCAAGAGGATCGGAATTATTCAGTGGGCCGTGTAGGGGAAGGCGCCGGCGAGAGGGGGGAACAGAAGAGCGACAAAGAGGTGCCCAGGCGCTGATGCTCACCGTGACGCCACAGCACTGCGCAAACGCCACCGCGATGAGCTCATGCTCCTCGCAAAGTGCGGGGGGGGGGTACATCGGTCTTGTATGTACTACATAGGGGCTCCTTACCGATGCACAAACAATGCGCGCCGATTAAAGAAAATTGTCAGGAATAAGAAGCATGATTGGCGAATGGGAAAGGAAGAGAGTGGATGTTTGAATAGAGGCCTTTCTCTAGACTGCCTTAGGCGGTGGCGCAGTGGTTAGCGCTGACGCCTCACAGCAAGAAGGTCCCGGGTTCGAGTCTCTCGGCTCCAGTGCCTTTCTGTGTGGAGTTTGCATGCTCTCCCCGTGTCCGCGTGGGTTTTCGCCGGGTACTCCGGTTTCCTCCCACAGTCCAAAAGCATGCTCCTGGATAGGTTGATTGGCTCGGAGACTAAAATTGTCCCGCAATGCCCGGCGATGGACCGGCGTCCCGTCGTCGGGTGTATTCCTGCCTTACGCCCTGTGTTTCCGGGATAGGCTCCGGCTTCACCGTGACCCTATATAGGATTAAGCGGTTTCAGATAATGAGATGAGATGAGACTTTTCATACATCTTAATTTCTGTGCTTTAAAGCGTGACGCCATGGAAACACATTATACTTCATGGAGAATGGGCAATACCAAGATTTTACTCTGCATACAAACGCTCAGCTGTGAACCCTTTTTGAGACTTAATGGATAAAGCTGAAGTTGACCTCTGTCGCAGAGTCAACCTCGAGAACGACTGTGAACAAGTCAGTCATCTCCGTGTGAAAATCCTAAAATATCTCGGACAAGAGAAGCTGGGCTCGAACCTTGCTGTGAGTGGCATGGGTCTCGTCGCAGTGTGCCACGCCCCTGTGTCACGCCGTAACAAGGCTGCACTAGCCTCTGAGCTCAGGGTCAAAAGTTCGAGCCCTGGCTGTGGCAGTCCCAGCAAAACAAAGCACGCCGTTTTGTCCGGCGTAGTGCCAAAAACGCAGTCCCACGGCTCTCCCCAAAAGCCAGGCCACTTAGTGCCAATCAGTGAGGGAAAGATATTTATTATTCTTTTTGCACCAATGAGGAGCGTGTTTTAAATGAAGCACTAAGTATATAAATTCAAGACGCAATCCAAAAATGTAGCTCTCATTCACTATTTCAATTTAGAATACATGGCAAGGCATTTGTTCAATGTTAACGGTACTCGAACACAACGACTTAGAGGCGCAGGAACGACTCAGAGGTGCAAGAAAGCCACAGAGGTGGGGGGAAGGTAACTACACAGTTAATCAGTGCCAACATTTGCCAGACACTTAATTCTAAATATTAAAATGCAATCAGCCAATGAATGAAATAGGGAAAAATACAAACTCCGCACCGAAAGGTGCTTGAGGTGGGAATCCAATCGCCTCGGGCAGGACTATCTTTGAGGTGCAGATGTTACCGTTGCATAGACACTCGGTGCTGCAGACGTACCGCAGCAGCTGTGTCTGCAGGCCAGGCAGGTGCGCGCTCTCGTGGATACGCAGCTCAGCGAGCGTCTCGTTGCCGCTGTAGAGCCAGCTACGATCGTTAGAGCACGGGGCGTCAACAAGGACCTGCAGGAGTTCCAGCAGACATATGCACACATATCTTTGGTCGTTGTTGTTGCTGACATGCTGTTCTTCCCGCAGCTTTGTGCAGCGCTTTGTGACCTTCGGGTGAAAAACGCTCTGGAAGTGCAATTATTATATCTACGAGTAATAATAAGGAGATGGCTTCTACCACAGGATCCAGCAAACTTTACCCTTGCAGAAACATATGTATACACTGTCAGCATCAGCAGCCACGGTCAATCCACTCTCCTGGATGAAGGTCTCAAGATCCAGTGAAGTAATGATCCAACCAGCTCCGTTTCATCGGTGGAAGTACTTTCAGATACATTCGATTCCTTGGTTGATATCACTGTACATCATACACATGGCTACTGATGTTTTTTTTACATTTTGTGAACTTTAATTTTGTATGCGTTGGTTTCCCCGTACTTTTGTGTTTCTCCCTGTGTTCCGAATGTTTCGTAATTGAACGTTTGTTATCTTGCAGGAGTCATGCACATAGAGCTTGCAAGCTTAATGGGTATTTTCTGATGTAATAATAGACATCTATATATCTATTCCAATTGCACTGGTCACCCTTAGGTTACATAAAATGGTGTAAACCACTTTATTTGGTTAAATAATCTTATTAAAAGTTATAATGCTATGTTGTCATTGTCAAATACTTGGGTCACTTGAAAAATGGTGGCTACTCTTGACATCCTCCTAAAGGCAGTAAACCGACTGAAGCTATGAAAAGGCCATAAAGCACGACATGGCTGATGTTATTAAGCCCCCGCCCATCACTTTCCCATCCAGCGGCGCATATGTGAACAAGCGAGACGATTTAACCCCTTCCATGTCGAGCAATCGACTGATAATCAGCTTCTTCCATGATGCGATTACCCAGCTCTAAATTGGCCAATAACTATAAACGTGACATCACCAGTCCCCAGAATAAAACCTAAACGTATTCCAGGGTCATTGTAAGTGACCTTTGGCCGAGACAATGGTATATTAAACACACGAAGCAAAGTGCCATTAATTGACAAAGCGTTCCGCTGCCTAATTTGGCGCCCGTTCGATTCAACAGCAGGAATTCATGTTAAAGTGGTTGCAATCAGTGGCGCACATGGGATATGGAGGCAAGGCGAGCGTCGGGCTAAAGGACTAAGCTGGCAAGGCTAAGGTCCTGAGTTCCAATATGGGTTTCAGTTACCGGTGATTGTGATGATCTCAGCCCTAAACACACGACAACACAAAGCCCTCATCACATTAAATACATTTTATTTTCATTATAAGTATCTCCTCAAACCTGTTAAGGCTTGCAGTCAACCAGAACCTATCCCAGAAGGCACAGGGTGCAAGCCCAGGATGGGATGCGAGTCCATCACAGGGCACTGTGGGTAATTTACTCAGCAGGCCAAATAATTTGGGCAGCATGTCTTTAGACTGTGGGATGAAAACAGAGTACCCGGTGAAAACCCAAGAGAAGATAAAAACTCCAAAATATGTTTTCTCCCTCCTATTTTTATTTATTTCAGCTCTTAAGAATTAAATATTTTCTTCTCATTGACATTAACAAATGCTTATTACATAGCTCACACAGGGTTTGCCTTCTGTGTGGTCGATGATGCCCAGTGAGGTGACTATCGTCGGGGAGCTATTCTCTGCGCACAAGGCAGTGCGACATTAGCTACAAGCCTTCCGAACTAAACTATCTGTACCCCCCTACAAAATATTGCCGAGCAAGCATTTGATTTCAGGAACTGAACAAGAAACTATGGTTAATCATTGCAAGGAGATGCCGCTCGTGGGAGGTGCGGTCTCATCTCATCTCATTGTCAGAAACCGCTTAGTCCTATACAGGGTCACGGTGAGCCGGAGCCTATCCTGGCAGACACAGGGCGCAAGGCAGGGAAACACCCACGATGGGACGCCAGTCCATCACCAAGCACTGGGCAATTTAGTCTGTAAGCCAATAAACCTATGCAGCAGCATGTTTATGGACTGTGGGAGGAAACCGGAGTACCCGGCGAAAACCCACGCGGACACGGGAGAACATGCAAACTCCACACAGAAAGGCACCCGAGCCGAGATTCGAACCCGGGACCTTCTTGCTGTGAGGCGACGGCACTACCCACTGGGCCACCGTGCCGCCCGGGAGGTGCGCTATGAATATTACATGATGACGATGATGATTGTAATGATGTAGGTTTTCACGGCTCGATGCATGATGATTGCTTCGAACAGCTGCTCTCTCAGGAAAGCCGCGGCGTTCGCTTCCTCTCTCCACCTCGCGACGTTTTGCCTCATACGTTAGAGGCATCCTCAGGTGCAGTGTCTGAAGATGCCTCTAACTGCGCCTGAGGATGCCTCTAACGTGTGAGGCGAAACGTCACGAGGTGGAGAGAGGAAGCGAATAACGCGGCTGTTCCGAGAGAGCAGCTTTTCGAAGCAATCACGATGACAATTGTGACTATAGGGAAAAGGTCGACTTGGGTAAAGGTGCAGCAATACTTGTGACTACCGGGGATGACTACTACACCCGAGTGCCCTCAGACTCCACGCTCCTACCGGCCAGGCCCTGGCAACCGCAGCAGGGATCTCGCGTAAATTCTCGCGGGCCCCTTTGAGTGCCAAGACCTCGTGAAAACCCCCGGCGAAGCTCACCCACCCCTCGTGCTGCCCCCCCTCCACACCAAAGTCAGCTGCCTCCTCTGTGATGAATGGACATGGGCCTAACGTGGTGGACAGTGGGCGAAAAGTGTGTGAGCGCGAGTGTGTACTTGCATATGTGTGTCTGCGTGTTTTTGTGTACGACAGGCGGGAGAGCTCTGGGAGGTTGATAGACAATGTGTAAGCAACCGTTTCTTAATAAAATGCTGGATGAGAATATCTCCACCTGTGCGGGTGATTGGGGGTTGTGTTGACCATACATAGAGGTGAAGGTAAGCTGGTGTGGTGCGGTACAACGTATCGGTGAGAGAGTGGTCGAAGCATTCTCCATAGTGGAGGTGGGAATGGGGGATGCCATAAGACCGTTCCGGTAAGACATCTGAGTTACTTTCATTTCACCCTGACCTATCCGTCACCATGCTGGTCAGCACGGGTTGAAAGAGTGGTGATGTGACAGCACAGAAAGTATGGTACAACCACAACACGATGTGAAATAAAACTCGTAACTCTCTGTTGTGTCTCCATCCATCCTGACACCCATGCTTGTCCGAGCGATGAATTGTGCTTGGCTGTGCATTGTTGCTACTCGCTGACCTCCGACAAGAAGACCAGCTGTGAGCCAGAGCAGGATCTGTACCCGGCAGGCCCTATCGAGATGGCGACTGCATTTTGTGTGACGTTGAGTGCCAACACACCACAGAACGGGGGTGAACAGAGGCATCCACGCAAGTCCACTGATCACTGCCAACAGCACAGTGGGGCCGTGGCGACTTCGTGTGTGCAGACAGTTGTTGTTGTTGCCAGTTTAAACGATTGGTATCCAGGTTGATCTGGGTTGGTCGGTTACCACCCAATGGTGGGGGTCTTAGAGGGGGATGTTCTGGCCAGACGCTTTTTCCTAATGCCAACCTTCTTTAGTCGGTGGGTCTTCAGATTGTTAATTGTCTGGAACGTTCCCTCCAGACAAGTTAAGAGACACCTGACCAGGAGTGCTAGACTCCAGGTAACATGGCTGTGGGGTTCGTTGGAACATGCAGAGCCCTCCACGATGACAATGTTCCGTGCTGACAGTTGAGGCATTAAAATATCACATCGATGACTGGTAAATAAACACCGTGCTCTATTTACTTAGGGGAGTTTCACCGAGCCACCTTTCTGTCCAACTGACTGCTCGTCCGTAGCGAGATTTTAGCGTCTCACCTTATCGTATAACATGGGTTGTGGGCCACCCAGCTGGCGCCCATCAAGGGCCGACACGGTCACGATAGAGCGCAGCACACCTTGCGGGACAAACGACTCCAGCGCCAGCAGCAGGCGCCGCCGACGCACCTCGTCCGGCTCGTTAGCGCAAAGCAGGCCTGTGTGTGGGTCGATCACAAGTACCGCAGCGTTTGCCTATATCCAACAGGTAGGAGAAGCCTTCATTCAGCACGGGATTGGTGACAATAATATAATTGATGATTGCTTCGAAAAGCTGCTCTCTCAGGACAGCCGCGTCGTTTGCTTCCTCTTTCCACCTCGCGCCTGAGGATGCCTCTAATGTGTGAGGCGAAACGTTGCGATGGGGAGGGAGCCATCGACGCGGCTGTCCCGAGAGAGTAGCTTTTCGAAGCAATCATCAAGCATGGAGCCATGAAAACCTACAGCATTAAAGTTATCAGAACGATTACATTTTTTTATCCATTTCTATAGACTCTCATTACAATTATACAATTTGTAATGCGCTGCAGAAATTCCACGACTGGACATGGACAAGACATGGGTCCGGAGGTGTAGCGATGAACCTGCAGAGAGGTGGGGGGAAGGCAGCTAGCCGGCGCCAACATTTACCAGACAATCTATACGATGTTATTGGCCAATTAACGAGAGTGTGTTCTTGTGTCGGAGGAAAAACCACCAAGAATGAAGATGTTGTTAGAGGAAAGTTACAATTACATGGTGATTGCAGATCATTATGGGTTTTCAACGTTGAGTGGATTATCACGGCCGTGCAATGGATTCTCACGTCTTTGCTTTTTTGTGTGTCTCATCAGCAAGCACTGTCAATGGCTCAGGTAGCATTCACAAGCCACGCACGTTGTGTCTCGATTTACAGCCTTTGAGAAATAAGCAGGAAACTAAACCCAATACTGCAAGGTTATTATTAATTTACTATTCTGGGGTGTTCAATACATTGTGGAGTAAATGATCCTAAACAAACTTATCTAGTAACCCCTCACTTATTTGAAGTCAATGCTTGTTGGCTGCTTGACAGAGTAATGCTTCCGTGCCTCAGTTTCTTAAGGTCCCTTCTAATTTCTGGACTTTTCTCCTTCCCAACATAGTATCTGGGGGTTGTGCCAGCGTTTTTCAGTAGAGGTCAAACCGATTTGAACCCTTTTGGGGTTGACGTGCACAGCACATTGCCCAGAGACCAAAGGGTAGGCCGACTCAACTGTGTTATTCTGCCACCCAGTGGCAAAAACAAGTGTTGAGCTCTTAAGGTGACCATTAAAATAATCTCTTACGCTCATACGCATCGTGTGAAATGGCATAGTAATATATGCTGATTACAATGGAATATGGACACAAGCACACACCTTATATCAGCACTGTTCTTATATATGCAACACATTTCATTACGGTGGTTAAGGCAAAGGGTAACTTTCAATACAAGCACACTGCTAGATATACCCTTACTGTGCCTTGCACTGAGGGGGATGTGTTTATACCCAGTTTCTACTTTCAATGAGATCTTTAAAATGAGGCAGAACACCTGATATACAATAGATATGAGACCATCGTGGAAATGTATCTAAACACGAGGGAGGTGGGCGATTCTTTAGAAGCCTGGTGGGTACGTTTCTAGTGCTGCAGTCGACGCTGAGTAGATCTTCATCGAAACCAGAGGTGATCATTTGGGGCTGTTCTCTCATATGATGAGGTACACGTCTGACTGTGAGAATCACAGCAGGATTATTATTTTCTCAGTGGGGACGACACGATACTACATGCAGGACATACTGCGATATAGGGTGCAGCACTGCAATTCCTTGCTTACGCCACTCCATGTGAAGGGGCCTCCACCATAATTAACTTTAGAGCATGTCCAGAGGGCATGTTTTGTCTACCCTCCCACGCTAGCTAGACGGCATCAATTGAGAAACGTGCATCAGTTTCAACTGGCGAATTCGAATCGAACCAGCAAGCCCTCTGCTCTCACGCCGCCACGGCAGAGCATCCGTCCGCAAATGCTGCTGAAATTGCCGAAGCAGCCTCACTTGGTTGCGAGCACTGCAGGATGCCGAGGGTTTTGCCTCCGGGAGCGGCGCACATGTCGAGGACCCGCTCTCCGCTGCGTACGCCCAGCGCCAGCACGGGCAACAGCGAAGCGGCGTTCAGGACGTAAAACGCCTTGAGAAGGCCCGGCTCATGCCGGAGTTTGGGGAAGGGCCTTCCAGTTTGCGCCATGAAGCACCACAACCCGGCAACGCCACCACCGACGGGCATGGGTCCGCGTGGGCCGGCGAGGAACGTCTCGCGAAAATGTCCGCCCAAGCCTTCTTCTCGAGTCGTTCTGTCCACAATGCCAGCTGCTGACAGATACACCGCCTCTCTGAAAGCGTGGTCACGCCGTGAGCATGGCTGAAGGTCCCGCCTCGCGATCTTGTCTTTAGGCTTTTCGTTTTCATTCGCCTTACTCCGGTCACCGGAAGGACACGACTCGGATCGCGAGGCACAAGTCCAGCAGGTTGTATGGATGGCGCAGACTTTAGGACCTTCTGCCATTTGAGGACTGGCGCAAGAGCCCGTCACCCAGGTGTTATCATCAAGGTCCACGTCCAGTTGTGGAGAAACACTGGCCGTGATGATGGCTTTGCTGATAAAGTTCCCATTGCAGGAGGGTGCATTGCCACTATCGTGGGATGTAAAGTCAAGGTGCTGTGTGTAACATTGCGTCTCAGCCTCGGGCAGGTGTTGTGAGTGATGATGCTCAGGGTAGGACTGCTGTCTCCTTTGCTGCAACGCAAATAGATTTGGCAAAGCCGCGTACTGCCACTTACTGGGAGTAAGCATCACTTCCCTACAAACACCCACACAGTGCAAGAACACAGCCATCACAGGACATTAACAATAACATTATTATCATCACAATACAATGAATAGATAGAATAGTAGACTAGTCTCTGATACGGGGTTCTAAACGCTTTTACAGCAGTGTGATCCAATAACACGGACAGGCCCAATCTCTACAAAAGACTGACAAAAGCTCTGACTTTAAAACACACCTATCTCTCGTCATCCTTCCCTCTGAACAAATCCCCACAATGGTTTCCTTCGCTCGCGCACAACCGCACCTGATGTTGAGCCATCGCTCCTCGTACTGCTCGCCGTACTCGCGGTCAAAGTGGTCGAGCACCGTCCGGCACACCGTGCGGCCGCTCCGGGCTTTCCGCCGGCCACCGGTCACATTGCCTTTGAGTGATCGCTCCACTGATCCGCCCGGGCAGAACGAACAGAGCCTGCACCAGGTAAACCCCCGCAAGAGCCTCGGTGTCGGTGGCCATGTGCTCCGACACAGAGGGGCGCGCATGGCAGCCGCGGCTTCGTCAGCTGGCGACCCCCTTCCCCTCCCCCCGCCTCGTGGCGTCACGCCGGGGTCACGGGTCAGCCGATCACCGCCCACTCGTGGTTTGAGTGAAACTGCCGAAGGAGCGTTGCGTGGAGTTAGTTTTGCTGGTGGTCAGAGTTTAACCGATTAAAGCGATTCCACCGCCACAGCTGCGTGTATGGGGGGCAAGAACAAGCAGCGGACCAAGGGCAACGTGCGGGTGAGAGTCTGGGAGCTTCGTAGCCGCGGCGCGACACGGGGTCCAGGCCCAAGCGCCGGCATTTCCTGGATTGTATACCGAGCAAGGGTCGACGGAAGCCGTGGGAGATGACTGGTGTTGGGGGTCGGAGTGGAAATCGTCAAGGCTGTTCGTTTCTCACGTCTCGCGTTGGTGGCGTCAATCACTCGTAGTGGGGAGGGGGGGGTCCTTGTTGTGGTCTTGAGTTGTGGGAGTGACTTTTTAGGGGATACAGCGGACTCTGGAGAACTGTGAGTCCCAGAGAGAGGCAGCGAGGTGGACAGCGACAGAGACACGGAGAGAGCGAGAGACATGAAGAGCGATACGTGGACGCGGAGATACATTGATGGACGTCCATACAATTACGAGAGATTCATTAAATAAAACACGAGAAAGCGTACAGATATCGACCCACGTAACTCGAGACACGCAGACAGATACACCAAGACGTACACAGGCTTAGAGACATGCAGACAGGTATCGAGAGGAACACAGGGTACGTAGAGAGACTAAACGTGAGTAGGGACATGAAAGCACAACACGGATACAGATATATATATCGACACATAAGATATAAACATACACACAATTTCCAGACAGATATACAGACACAGCGATGGAGAGACAGACACAATTACACAGTGAGAGGAGACACCACGAGAGTGGTACAGGTTGAGGGACATATAAATACATAATCTTATGAATTAGAGCGATGCTTTGTGGGGTATCGATACGCCCTTAAGGGCTCTTTGGGGATAGCCCTATCGAGCGTTGGATAAATACACTTTTTACCCGCTTTTACTTACATTGGGGGATGTGTGTAATGGTTAAAATTTTTGAGCACAATTAAAGCATTTCCGATAAAGCTGGAGAGCTGAAAATTTGCATGCAGGCGTAACTCGGATAACAATGCAATCTAGTGAAAATTTGAAGACCTGTGACAAGCCGATCCTGGGCCCGCCATAGAAACGATCCTTTCAAATTATTATTTATTCAGTCTGATGGGGGCGATATTTTCCCGATGCCAGACACGCACTGAGCTGTCTTGACACTTTTATGTCTGTAGGGGGCAATGCCTAGTTAGGGGTGAACCAGTCCACAACTTTACACCTCTTAACGGTTTCTATAAATTAATCAGGTTCTTGCTCATCAAAAGTTGCTGGATTCAAGAATTCTGTTTTGTTGGTTAACAATTCAAAGCGCTTGACTTGATTTGCAAGTATACATCAAACAATTAACGGCTAAAACTAAAAAAGGTAGGAAGTAAAATAGGATAAAAATGAATTTTTTTTATAACACAATCATTTTGTCTCGGGATACAGACTTAAAGCGGGTGGCCAAACACTGACCGTATAGAACTACAATAATCTTTTCCCTTAATGAAAACCTTTAAACCGTACTGATATTAAGTGATAACTGATAGTTGTTCTGTTTACAAAACATGAGAAAAATACATTTATGACAAATCATTCATATGTAAATCTCACTGTATTATCAGTCAATCGTAAGTCACATATTGTCAGTTATGGACGTGTCGTTCTCTCCTCAGCTCTGTGCAGCGCTTTGTGATCCTCGGGTGAAAAGCGCTCTATAAATGCAATTATTATTGTATTTTTATTATTGTCAGCAAGGATTATTAGGTATAATGTATAGGCATGTTAGGGTTTATAGTAAGACTTTGGAAGGGCTAGGTTGGACATACTCATCGACTAGGAGTTTATGTGTTTAGGCTTCTGGACTAGGCATGATCTTGTTCATGATTTAGGCTTGCCAGTTATGTTATGACTAAGATTAAGCTAGGCTGGATGTAATCATGGGCTAACGAATTGGATTAATGAGATTGCAGGTTAATATGACATGTTTCATCCACAGGTAACTACTTTACTCGTTAAAGTTAGGCGTTAGGGCTAGGATTTGTTAGAGTTTAAGTTAGGACTAGGCTTGCAAGCATAGAGGCGAAGTTTTCTCCGTGGTTTCTTATTTTATTAACATATAATATGATTACAAAGGGATCAATGTCGTGTTTGCATGCAATATAATTCCGTTGTGTTCATGCTGTGTTTAAAATTGGTTGTGATACGCATGCCATATGCCCCAATTGTAACCAACAGTGGCGGCTGTGTTAGTGTGATTCACTGTAGGTAAAAGTAGCCAATGTGGCTCGTGATGTTACGCAAGTTTTCCTGCCTTTCTAAAGTGTTCTGCATAAAATGTGTTAAATTGTTAACAATTGCCCTCGTTTGCCGGTTGTTAAGTCTGTGTTATGTCATCTTTAAAGGGACTGTTCTGGTGGCAATGATCGGTTCAAAACGCTTTTCACATCATTTAAAAAAAAACCTCCAAAAAAACGTTATTGCTGATTTGCCGTTCTTGTCTTGTTGTTGATGTGCCGCTCTCTCCGCAGCTGTCTGCAGCGCTTTGTGACCCTCGGGTGAAAGGCGCTTATAAAAATGCAATTATTATTATTAAATACTCACAGCTGTAACACACATTTCTTGTGCAGCCTTCGTGTACACCTATAATAGGGAATGATGTAAATGTATAAAGTTACGGTCCATAGTTCGTTACTGTTTTCTTGTTACCTAATTCGCATTACTTATTTATTCAAAATGCATAACATAACTCATGCTATGTGCATTACTGTATGACAACATTCGCGATTGTATTACTGATTGCCTCGGCTTGGAGCCAGGGAGCAATGTTATAGTGAAAACTGGTAATTGTTTTACTTTGCCAATATCGCATCGTCTTTAACGTGAAATATGAACGAATTTACAAGCATTGGTATTTCCTAGATGCAGACTTCTGTTATTCAGTGCGAGCTATCGCAGTGATAAATATTTAAATTGTATTATGTATTAATTAAAGACTGATACTTATATTCGCAATTTGTGATTATTAGATTATGATTTTATCGCTGGGTTGCTGGAATCGACTGAGTGAGCATGGATTTTTACCCATGACCTCAGCATTGCCAGTTCAGAGCTCCAGTCCTCTGGGTCACCCAACCACCTCTGGCTGCCATGCCGAGGAAGCTACAGCTCACGCTGGGTATTGAGCGATTGCTCACGCCGCGTGCACTATGTCATCGCCAGCCGTCGAGCAGCGCCCGCGCGGCCGAGCTGCTAGCGCGGGATGTCGGCTCTGTGCCGGGATTCCTCGGATTCGGAGGCGCCGCCAGCGACATCGGGTTCGGCGCTGCCACCTCCGACCTCCGTGCCGGCGCTCTGACCTCTGAGCTGGGTTTCGTGCCCGCGGTGCAAGGAACAGAGGATGTGGAGAATGTCGTCGACCCGGACTTCCGTCTCGTGCTGCGCAAGCTCTCCAAGCGGGATACGACCACAAAGCTCAAGGTATGTGAGCCGTACAGAGTCGTGGTCGTACTCTGGTATCTGTGGCGTCTACACCATTCCAGTTTTGAGGTTTAAGCTCTACCGTGTGTAGGGCTACGGTACTGCTTCAAGAGTCTGTGATGTAATTATTTTATGGTCTACGCAGTACATTCTTTCGAAGGTCACATTACTGCTCAAAGAGCACATTAATGTTGTTCAGGTCACGCATTGACGTGGTGATGCGGTATAGCATTTTCGTGTTCATCTCTTGTAGCAGAAAAATACGGTTTGAATCCATTATTTACCACCGTCGGTATCCACATTGTCAAAATTCTAAAATTACTCATAAACTACTCAATTGTCGCTATGGGTACTTTTTGCCAGTGTACATATGTAATAAGTAGAACAGGTTTTTACCATTTCTGGCAATTATGCAGGTGTTAAGATCTTAAAACACCAAAATAGACACATTTCACAATGTGACTAGTTTGCAAAAGCCACACATACTTGTGGTAAAATATGCAAACCTGTTCTACTTATTACATACTCAATTGTCATTGTACAAATATGTTATTGCTCCCTGCTGACAGACTAATGCCCAAAGGAGACTATTAATACAAGCTTTAAAACTGTGATGATATTTCTTGTATGGTTTGTATGGTACTGATTGCAGCGTTTCTATAGTTCTTACTGTGGGGTCTGCAAAGTATGCTTAGTGGAGTCCGGAAAAAAGGTTACCCGAGAATAAAGAGCAATGCATGTGGTGTCATGCATGGGTTTCCAGGTTATATCAGGGTGGACGGTTAGGGATAGGAAGGGTGCACGCTTGGGGGATTTCCCGGGGGAAATGCGGAAGCTGCTGCTTGCTGTCTCAATGTATACTCAAACACTTGACGTCGGTGCTGTAAGTGATGGAGTGTTTGTTTTTGCTCATTCAGGCCATGCAGGAGTTTGGAACGATGTGCAAGGAGAAAGATGTTGATGTCGTTAAAGCCATCCTGCCTTACTGGCCTCGCCTCTACAATAAAATGTCTACGGTAAAACTGTCCTATTTTGTAGTGTGCCGAATTTCAAATTTCTAATCCTGTTTATTCATACTGTAAAATTATATTGCTGTTGGTGTTTCGTTGTGAGTTTCTGCAGGACTCTGTTACCAGCTCCGGGCCGTGCATCACAATACATTGTTGTACTGTACCACGTTTCATTATATATGGTCCCTGCCATTACAAACTCGCACCGGCCAGCTTGGTGAATTATGAATAACCCCCATAATCCACTTGGTTTGAGAAGTCATCATCCAACATTATAATTGACAAGGCTAAACGGTATACATCTTTTTTTACGTATAACTATAATGATAGTTTAATTTTATTTATCTGAAATTCCACAGGTGAATCTCAAGATCTGATTCAGATTATATTTCTTTGGGATTTTTTGTCAGTTAATATTTTTGCCATTATTGAGTACAGACTGAAATCAGAACAACTCGGGAAATTCCACACATGGGAATTACACTCAAAGACTTGACAGATTATTAGGTACCTACTTGTTGTTCCACATCCTATAGTTACTGCCATGCTGCCCCTGTATGTAGGTGATGTTTGACAGAATAAAATTTGAAAAATCATCTACATTGATGGATGACCAATGCCTTCTTTACCTCTGGGATTTGAAGAGCTAAGGCCATTTGACCAGTTACAAAGAAATGGTCCGAACTTTCTGGCACTTGTAGGGCTCTGGTTGACTACTCTCTCAGTCACAGGGTGGCTATGCAGTGGCAACATTCGTGTCTCACCAAAAGAAGGTCCCACCCGAGGCGGTTTCATGTTCTTCTCTGGCACCTTTCTGCGTGGAATTTGTGTGTTGTCTCCCTGTTCTCCTCTTCTCATTAATTAGCCAATAATGCCATAGTATATAGGACCCAGCGTGTGGCAAATGTTGGTGCCATTCCCCCGCTCTCTGTGGTTCTCTTGACCCTCTGAGTTGTTCTTTCTTCAAACAAATGCCTTTGTACACTGAACAAATACCGTGCCATGCTTTAGACATTGAAATATTGAATGATTAAAGGCTACATTTTAAAGATTGCATGTTGCGTTTATCTGCTTAGTGTTTCATTTGAAACTTGCGCTTCCTTGGTGTTAAAATAATTATCAATATATTTTGTGTGTATATATATATATATATCAGTTTACCTTTCCCCCACTGATTGGCATTAAGTGATATGGCTTTTGGGGAAGCCTTTGAGACTGTTTTGGGTATTACCCCAGAAAAAACGGAGCGTTTTGGTTTTTTTAGATCACCATAGCCATGGTTCGAACTTTTGACCCTGAGCATTTACAATGAACAAGTTACGGGTTAGAGTTTTGCACGATAGAAATTGTGATATTAATTAATAATTATTAAAACTACAATTACATAACCCACATTATGTGTCCGGCGAGCGCAGGATCCGGACCATCGCGTGCGCGAGGCGGCCCAGGTGGCGCTGCAGCAGTTGGCGTTACGGGTGCGCCGTGCCCTCGCGCCGCACCTCAAGGCCGTGATGGGCGCTTGGCTGGTGGCGCAGTGCGACGGCCACGCGCCCGCCGCCTCCGCGGCTCGTGCCGCGTTCTGCGCCGCGTTCCCACCGGCCAAGCAGCCTGAGGCCCTCGCCTTCTGCAAGGAGGAGATCCTGAGCGTACGTGGGGTGGCGGTGGTGGTAGTGACCGAGTCCGCCGGTCGCGTCGCTGCGGGGTGATCTGAGTTTTATCCAATTAGATTTGGCCGAGCGATTTTAAGAGGGCCCGTTGGTAGCTGTGTTTGTCTCTCTGATGGAGATGGGGAATTCCATGGACATGACCTAAAGGAGCAAATTTAATGTAGGTATAAATTATATGTCAGCCATGTACATTCTTTACAAGTGGACAATTTTAGGTCTTTCATTTAGATACCAATTACAAATTGCATGCAATTTGAAAACTGCTCGGCCACTGAGCTGGCATGGTTGAGTTCAAGCCTTGGCTTGCTGTCGTTTTCTCTTTCTGTCCGTCTCTCATGGGGCTCATAATGATGGAGCTGGAGCTATTAGAGCCGTTGTCATTGAGAATCTTTGTACTCGAGTGTCTGTGATAATCTCAAGAGGTTCGTAACAGCTATTTGAGTTATTGAGCCAACACTGTGGATGTGTTAGGTTCAATAATGCGAGACACTCTACCCCAAGCACTCAGTGGCAGTAGCCATGCAACTTCGGAAACACGTCCTCAATAATGATCTCCTCGATTCCTTCCAATCTGAGTTCAAATTCGGCCATAGTACTGAAACTGCTGTGGTTAAAGTAGTTAATGACCTACTCGTTGCTGCTGATGAAGGCTTGCCAAGTATTCTTCTCCTAGACCTGAGTGAGGTCTTTGATACTGTTGACCACCATACCTTACTGGAGCAACTGGAGCACGTAGGAGTGTCTGGCTGTGCCCTGCTGTGGATGAGCTCCTACCTCTCTGACTGGAAACAGTTCGTCAGCCTCAGAGGTTGTAACTCAGAGATCCATCCTGTTTTGTCTGGAGTGTCTCAAAGTTCAGTCCTCGGCCCATTCTTCTTCAGCATCTGTATGAAACCGCTTGGTCATATCTTGCGCAGCTTCAATCTCAACTACCATTGCTATGGCGATGACATCCAAATCTATATCCACGCAAAGTCATCCATCACTGCGTCTGGTTTTTGCATGTCGTCCTTACTGTCAACTGTGAAGGCCTGGCTCAATTCAAATTGCAGTTGATGCTTGACAGCCAGACCATCGAAGTCGCTAAGGCAGTCCAGAGTCAACATATATCATCAAAGTGACGAAGATAGCCTATTTCCATCTCAGATAGATGGCCGATTTCGATCCTCCAATACAGGCTTGATGCATGTGCCGAAATCGCAGCTTGGTTCGATGGGTGACAGCCTTCTCGCGCGCTGCTCTCAGACTCTGGAACGCCCTTCCATTGGAGATTCATTCAGCTGAGTCTCTGGGCATCTTCAGATCCAGTCTCAAGACTCACTTGTTCTTTAAGGCATTGAAGTCCTCTGGCTAGGACTTAATACTGCTCACTATTGTTGTGCGTGAAAGATGGCACGCTGTATACCTGCTCCTGCTCAGGAACACTTTTTTCCTTCTTTCGTTTGTTTATCAAGTTATTTTTATCTCTTGTATTATGTCCTTCTCTGATTAAAAGTACTTATTTAACTTTTGATTGACCTACTCTGACGTTGTTGTTGACATGCCATTCTCTCCACGTCTCAGATTTGTAACAAAAAACAAAATGTGTTTGTTTTTGATATGTCGTTCATTTATTGTTGTTTTTGACATGCCGTTATCTCTGCAGCTCTGTGCAGCACTTTGTAACCCTCGGGTGAAAAGCACTCTGGAAGTGCAATTATAATTATCTTAGATCCAAGCCGCATCAGAATAATTGAACTTGCATTTGAGCCTTACTATAGGGATGTCTGTTTATTTCGTGTGAAGCCTACAAGAAAGCAGAGATATTGGGTTCAAATCGGAGGCTAATGTTTCATGGTTATGCATAATTAAACATCAAGAAACCATCGCAATCAAAAATCAGGACCCCTTTAGTAGCCTCATGGATCATAAAGTTATTGTGGTGGTGGAGGGGTTTGCGTGTTTCGAAGAACTCCAGAGTTTTGTCACCTGGAGTTTAGCACCTCTGTGATGGTCTCCCTTGGTGAACTCTTTTGGGGGGGAAGTTTCAGACAAATAACGATCCAAAGATGCTCCGATTAAACGAATATGGCGTCAGAAAGGGCATCCGGCCATAAAATTCTACTCAAACCCAAGCAAGCTGGATACCAGTTGTTTAAACCGGCAATGACAAATGATGGGATTGCTTATATCATTGTGTAGTCGTTGGTGTTGTACAAATGTTATTTTTCTGTTTTTATTTGCAGCACCTCCAAGACAACTTTTTCAAGCAAACTGCAGACACCTTAAGCGATCCACAGTGAGTTCACATATTACATATTCATTAAAATGATTACTTTCCATGATTTATAATGGCTAGAGTGTTCATTCAATGCCGGAGGTATTCGAGAACGATTTGGTGACTCAAAGACACCACAGAGAGGTGGGGGGAAGGCAGGCACGTGGCCAGATGACAGCAACCCGCCAGGCAATATGTTCTATTTATTATGACGTCGACCAATAAATGAATGGGTGTTTTTTTATTTATGGAAAGAGTCTGGAGAATTTGGAGGAAACCCACGCAGAATAGGTAGAGATTACAAAGACGCTGCACATAAAAGAGCCTAAGGCAGGAATCGAACTGCCTCGTGCAGGACCTTTATTTTGTGAGAAGTGGATGTTTCCGCTGTGCCACGCTACCACGCAGGAGTAATCGTCGAGTGCACGTGCGCGCGTGTGCGCTGCTCAGGGTGAGCGCGGACGAGAAGGAGACTCGTCACGTGCGCGTAGTCACCTCCTCTCTGCTGGCGCTCAAGCGGCTGCTATCGCTGCTGCCCTCTGGCGAGCGGCTGTCGCTCATGGACCGCTTGGCCGCCCTGCTCGCTCAGCCCAAGCTGTGGAAGTACAGCAAGCACAGTGCCCCGCAGGTGACGTCACGATCACGGGCGCCACACGCGAGTAAGCGTGTTGGACGCATGGCAAAAGTGGGTTTCAGTCCGCGGCCTGCTGCTTATGCTATGGGTTGTTGTTGTTGTTGCCGGCAGTTTAATCGGCCGGTGTGCAGGTTGACCCAGGCCGCCCGGTTGCCCTGCAGAGGTGGAGATATTGGAGCATAATCTTTATTGCTGGATGCTCTTGCAAATGTCTTTGGATGTTATTTGTCTGGTACCTCCCGACAGACTGTTAACCAAGGGATATCCTAGCAGGGATTCTAGACTTCAGCGGGTGTAGCTCTGTGTTTTGCTGGAACACACAAACCCCTCTACCACGATAAGGTTTTGTGATTAATTTGGTAAATAATTCTTTAATGCACCACCACTCATGCGTTAGCGCGATTCTTGTCCAGGATGGTGTTGAGTCCAAAGCGTAAACACTAGGATACCTGATTTTCTTAAACGTCTGCAAACAGAAGAGGCTATCACGCTAAAAGTGCATATGGTTAGGTCATCGACCTACTTGCTGCACTGCCTTCTCTAGCTTATCCACCTCATAGGTCTAGTGGTTTGGAATTATCGCACGGCACACGGACAATGACGGAGATGCCGATGCGACCGACTCTTGAGATCTCACCTCACCCTGTTCTCTGCTCTCTCTGCTCCCATGTGGGGCGACTGTGCAGGTGCGAGCGTCGCTGTATGAGATGCTGTCGGCATTGTGCCGTGTGGAGCCCGAGCTGGCGCGCGGCGAGGCGAGGCGGCTGTGCTCGACTGTGCTGCTTGCGTTGGACGAGACCGACGCGGTGGCGTGCGCCCCGCTGTGGGAGGCCGCCTTGCTGGCCGCCTCTACCGTTGAGGTACCGCCGCCACCACCGCCGCTGCCGCCACCACCATCACCACCACCGCCCTGTCCCGTGATGTCTGTCCACCTGTCTTGTCTGTCCATAACTTAATAATAATTGTTTACTGTTGTGATCTCGCTGCGCTCAGCGCAGCTATCCTGAAAGAACAGCTATTGAGAGCAATTCTCAGTAATTTGTTACGTTTATATGGCCACTACAAGAAACCCCAGAAATGTGGTGGGGAGGCAGCCACGTGGTTAGCTGGCGCCAACCTACCAGACACTGCATCCCTATATGTTATGATGGTGTCTGCCAATTAATGGGAGTTATTTATTTGTGGGAGGAAACCGGAGTACCTGGAGGAAACCCACGCAGAACGGAGAGAGCGCACAAACTCCACACAGAAAGGTGCCCGTGGCGGGAATCAAACCGCCTTGTGCAGGACCTTCTTTCTGTGCCGCGCCGATGCTACCGTTGCATAGCCACCCCGCGTCGCACATTCAGTGTGATGGAGTTGCACCTTCCCTGCCACATGTGTCGCCGGCCTTGCGTGTACGGCGTAGGACTGCTGGGCGCACGTGAGCGCTCGCAAGGGCGTTCTGCCGCGCCTGTGGGCCGTGCTGCGCGACGGCGGGCGAGGCCTCGCCACCGTCGTGCATCCGCATCTCCTGCCCCTGCTGGGCCTCATGCCCCCGGCGGTCATGGGGCCCCGCAGCCTCTTCTACCCAGTGCTGTTCAGCAGCCTGCGCCAGGGGTGAGCATACGCGTCGGGCAGTGGGAAGGAGGGGTGGAACGAAGGCAAGGGCGGGAGTGAGGAAGGTAGGTCAGGATGGGATAGAGGGAGCTAAGGGTGGTGTCAGTGAGTGAAGTGAGGGATGGAGGAAGGGCTAGATGTAAGTGCAGGGGCAGCAAGGCTGACAACATGCACCGCATTATTACTTGTATTTGCTTTGATCAATTGCGTTTTGTTGCTATTTTGGGGTTGTGATGCTGTTGGATAATTCAGAGTTATTGACGTGTAAAAACGTTGCCCAAAAACCCTCTGCCCAAGTTATGACCCCTGAGATATATGGCGCACCAAGATTGAAGAAAGATAAAGAAGAGATATAGACATGGAAGCTATAGACAACAGATAAATTAGTGAGATAAAACCGAGGTACGGCAAAAAAAGATCGGAGAGATTTATACAATAGATACAGGTTAGTGAGATAAAGGTGACGAGTTAGTGACTCGCAGTAACTATTTTCAAACTGTAAATTTGACACAAACACACGTATAACCAGATGAGTTTTGGAAGACTGAACGTTTTTTATTTGAAGAAAACCTGGGTGAGCTGAGGTTTATTTTCAGCTCACCGTTACATGCGTTAACAGAGTGCATTCGAGAACCATATAATCCACTGCCGCGTACACAAGTTTGTTCAGATAGAGATTGTTAAAGTTCAACACTGCAATGCAGACATTGGAAGGATATCATAGCATAGGGTTGTAAAGTGGTAATAAAGGAAGGCGCACAAAAGAACATAAGCGTCTGTTGTAAACAGCACCTGGAATCTGGGTCGCTGGCTTGTCTACCACAGCCTCCCATCCACCCCCCCCACTCCTGTAACCTCTGGTGGGTGTGGTGAGTCACTCATCCAGCAGTGGATTGAGGAAAGCACCGCACGTGGACCCACACGTACATGGTGATGATGCAGCTGATGCTGAGCGTTGCGATTGTGAAACTTGCGCTTGTGCTACAGCCTGGGTAGCGACACGGCACAGAGCAGCCCTTTGGAGCGGGCCGCCATCGTGAGGGCCTTCGCCGATTGCTTCCGGCTGGCGGTGCACGAGAGCGTGAGCGACGGAGAGAGCGGCGAGCGGGAGGCGGAGGAGGGGGAGGATGGAGAGGCAGGAGGAGGTGGTGAAAGTGGCGGAGGTGCTGCCCTGCGCAGGGCGCTTTTGCACGAACAGGTGGGTGGAGACGCGTGGCGACGCTAACGGAACTCATGAGGCCGCCCCCTTTCTTGATGCGTCTGGTTGACTGATCCATCGATGTAGCCTTTTCACTCCTCCATGCATGAGAAGTTGCTCTCACGAGCGGTTAATGCCTCGAACGTGGGAGGCGAAAAACGTCTTTTAGTAGAGAGGAGGAACCCTCACAAGGGCTATCCTGAAAGAGTGGCTCTAAACTACGATTCTCATTGCTTCTAACCATCTGATTTAGAGATCTGCGACCAGATGAGAGAACATTACTGAATGATGTTTTTCTTCAAGCAAATTGATACTAACCTGGCTGGGTGGAGCAGTAGCGAAGTGATTAGCACATTGTGCTGTGAACTCGCGCTCTTGAGTTGAATTTCCAGCCATGGCTGAAGTTGACCAAATTCTTAGGTCCTCCGTTTAACCTGCTCTGGCCACTGTTGTGACGTATGATAAAACAATCCACCATAGCCAAAATCTTGCAAAGACCTTCAAACAGCGGTTGATTTATAACGACGGTTGCATAATGTTACAATATCGTTTACCTGCATGATGCAGTGGCTTGCGGTTAAAAATATGCAAGTAATTTGAGGACTACGTAGCTGGTCATTGCTCTAGGGTTGATAAAATGAGGCAATATTCCTGATCCAGTCGAATTTTACACCACTGGAGCATGATTTGAATCAGGGGATCGTCAGTATGCGTTGTCTTATTTGTACTGCTTGTCTCATGTATGATGTCTTGTTTATTGTGTCTGTTGTGTGGGCTGCTCTGGTGTTTACTGACTCACCATTTGTGCCACCTTATTATTTCTTGTTTGTTATGTTTACACTGCTGGTCCATTCTGTCTCATTAGTCCCGGGCTGGCAGACCGAAATAAAACATTTAACATTACGCATGAGAAAATATTTACGTATTAACGCTGTATGAATTGAGTGTAAAAAATCCATTCTCGCACGCACGGAACAACGCGTGTGTGGTTGGTGTAAAAATCGAGGCATTTTGGGGGGAGTTTCGACGGCAGGGGGCAGCGTCCCTCCATGCACTCTCAGTGTGAGTGCCGCAGCGCTCATGTCGAGGACAGAACTACCTACTCTATATCTGCGGTTTTCAACCTTTTGTACCTCAAGACCCACTTGACCAACTTGGTTCTGGATTCCACGGACCACTAGGTGGTGCTTGCGGCCCGCTGGTGGGTCGCGACCAATCGGTTGAGATTTGAGAGATAGCTGTGGTGTATTACCTCGCGTTAGACACCGTCTTGTTGGGCAAATTAAATGTGAAATGAGGTGCCTGCAGCACACAGATTATGACAACACCTCAAGTATGTTATGTGCATGTCGTTAGAGCTCCTGAGAAATCCCTGGAGGTCTGGGGCAGAATGCTACCTTGCGCCCCCTTATTCCATCCTTCACCGGCACATTGTTGGGCCATCTGTTGTTTGAGGCTCATTGCAAATTGCCCCATTTTTGTCTTCCTTCTGGGCGGCCCTGGGTGTCCATTGCATTGTATGCTTCTGGTTCCCATCACCGCTTGTTGAGCAGCAGGGTGTCTATGCGGTGATGACGTCTGTGCCTTACAGAAAGAAGGTCCTGCTTAAGGGTTGTTCGATTCCCACCTCGGGCTCCTTTCTGTACGCAGTTTGTGTGTTCTCCTTTATTCTGCACGGATTTCTGCTGGGTTGTCCAGTTTTCTGCCGTAACTGGAAAGCACTAATTAATTTGGCCGATGAGATTATATAGGACGCAGTGTCTGACTTATATTGGCACCGGTTAACCGTCTGTCTACCTTCTTGCCCTCGTCTGAGTTGTTTTTGCTTCGAACAAATACTTTCAACTTTTGAAAGAATACTGTGCAACCCATTACAAATCCGTTAATATGATTCTCATTAAGTGCGTATCGGTGCTGGTCGGCATGCATGAGTGCACTCTCTTCTCGCGTTTTCTGCCCGTTTGGCACGCTCTGCTGCTGATTCGTCCAAACCCATGCCTTAACCCAACAAATTCCAGCAATCGGCTCGTGTTTACCGGGTACATTTTGTCCTCTCATCACGTGCATTTTCTGTAGATTAATGTGCTTGTGTCGCTTTAATTAGGAGAAATCCAACCCGTTCGGAGGGGAGCTTCAAAAAACACGGCGCATATTTGCCATCATAACCTGCCGGGACGTTAGGGGATGAGATGAGTTTATCCTGAGACCCCTACAGGGCAGACACGGCAATTGAAGTGTACGATAACTGTGGTGCGTTCTGCTTATCGTTAAACGAGAGCGGTTGGGCCTGCGACGCTGTATGGAATCTCGGTTACATAACGCCTCTGCTGCCCCGCCACATCGGAAACCTGACCGCCGCAGACAAACAAGACGCTGAGCAGCGTTGGGGTCTGTCATTGCCTGCATTGGAGGCCACCTCGGGTAGCTCAAACGGCCATAGTAAGGTGTCCCTGGTAGGGATTTTTCCCCTGCCGTCTTGACTGTCGCTAGGATAATAAAGCTTTGCATCAGCAGCCTTTTCTAAGAATGTGTGTGGTATCGTAGTCCATGGACATGCATACAGACGTCCTGTGGAGAATTGCTGTTCGTAGTTACGGAGAGGAGTTCTCAGCTATGGAGAACAGGGAGGCACAGTGGTACCATCTGCACGTCAGAGAGAAAGTCCTACCCGAGGCGGTTTGATTCCTGCCTCGGGTGCTTTTTTGTGTGGAGTTTGTGTGTTTTCCTCCGGTTCTGCTTGGGTTTCCTTCAGGTTCTCCGGTTTCCTCCCATAAATTAAGAAAACACTCAAGGAATTGTTCGATATCATAAAATATAGGATGCATTGTTTGTAAAATATTGGCACTGGCTAACTGCGTGGCTGCCTTCCCCCTCCTCGCCTCTTTGTGGTTTCCTCGTACCTCTGTATGTCTTGTCTTTGACCAGGAATATAATTTGCGGGCGTTCCAAATTGTACAATTCATTTTATTGCATCGAGCTGTTGAAATCTACATCAGTATATACACACGTTTCGTATTAGAGTTACTCTGCCTATGAACACATCCAGAGAGACATAGATACGCTCATATAGTATATAGACTGTTAGGGAAGGGCGGCACGGTGGCCCAGTGGGAAACGCTGTCGCCTCACAGCAAGAAGGTCCCTTGTTCTAAACTCGCCTCTGGTGCTTTCTGTATGGAGTTTGCATGTTCTGCCCGTGTCCGCGTGGGTTTTCGCCGGGCACTCCGGTTTCCTCCCACAGTCCAAAAACATGCTGCTGCATAGGTTGATTGGCTTGCAGACTAAATTTCCCTCAGTGCCCGGTGATGGACTGGCGTCCCATCGTGGGTATATCCCTGCCTTGCGCCCTGTGTCTGCCGGGATAGGCTCCGGCTCACCACGACCCTGTACAGGATTAAGCAGTTCCTGACAATGAGATGAGACTATTAGGGAAAAAAATGCTTGCTAGCAAGTACCAATGAAGGCCGGCATTGCACTCAAGCTCTTGATCTTAACAGCACCACACCCAGGTGCCTTTGTCTCCACAATCGTGATATTTACACACCGTACCAGGTAGTATTCTTTTAAGACTGAGTTACAGACATCTAGATAAGCACACTCACAAATGCATATGACAGACGCTTGACTTACAACACAGACAAAGACCTTCAAAATAGCCTTAACAGACTAAGGTCAACTATAGTTTGTTGTTACTTTTCATCTTTCGGTTGGGCTGTCCTGGTGTTGTTGGCGTGCCGTTCCCTCAACAGCTCGGATTTGTAAAAAACAACTCCAATAAAACGTTGTTACTGATTTGCCGTTCTTATCTCGTTGTTGATATGCCATTCTCTTAGCGGCTCCGTGTAGCGCTTTGTGGCCCTTGGGTGATCGCTATGGAAATGCTATTATTATACGATAAATGTCAAATTAAACCATTTCCCAGTATATGTATTATATTCACTCATTTTTCCATTTTAAAATTCTAGTTGAAAGTCTGGTCATATTTTACTTGTTGTTCTGCAACGATGTATATATTTACAAAAAAACCCCAAAAAATGTTATTGCTGCTGATTTTCTACGCTGGAGCCATTGTTATTGACGTGCCATTCTCTCTGCAGCTCTGTGAAGCGCTTTATGATCATCTGGTGAAAAGCGCTCTCAAAATGCGATTATTATTATAACTGCTGTTAGTGAACATTTGTGAAGGCTAGTATGGAACACCAGAGGATGGGTGGCCAGTATCCACGCCCAACCGCCCTTGTCTCCCTTGTGGCAATGTTTTACACACTGCACCTAGGTACTCATTTGATGCTGAGTCGACCTAGGGGAGTCTCAGGGCTGTTTCAGAAAATCGTCACCAGTGTTAGCCGTGAACTCAGATCATCATGTTTGTAGCTCAGCGTGCTAACCACTGAGCTGCCGCTGCCTCTTTACTTAGAAACGCATCCACACGTGTAAGTAGACAAGTGCACTTTCAACACGTGCTTTGACCAACAAATGCACACAGACACTAATGTAAACACACATCTTACACACACACACACTGATGCAGACACACATGCAGAAACATAGCTAGACGCACGTCCAGACACAGTCCTCCGGTCGCCAGCTGGAACAGACAAGTCATGTAACTACAAATGCAATGCCATCGAACCAAATATTAAATCCGTCATTTTTTTTGCTTCTAAAGCGTCTTTTGAGGGTACTTTCCAATTTCCATTTTCTGGTTATGGGGCGGCGCGGTGGCCCAGTGGTTAGCGCTGTCGCCTCACAGCAAGAAGGTCCCGGGTTCGAATCTCTCGGCTCGGGTGCCTTTCTGTGTGGAGTTTGCATGCTCTCTCCGTGTCCGCGTGGGTTTTCTCCGGGCACTCCGGTTTCCTCCCACAGTCCCACAGGCTAAATTGCCCCGCAGTGCCCGGCGATGGACTGGCGTCCCATCGTCGGTATATCCTTGCCTTGCGCCCTGTGTCTGCCGGGATAGGCTCCGGCTTCACCGTGACCCTGTATAGGACTAAGCGGTTTCAGACAATGAGATGAGAGATGAGAGATTTTCTGGTTATGAAGATGAAATCAGTGGCAGACAAGAGCAGTTTGGAGTGCTTTTAGAAAACTGAAGTTGATGAAAAGCAATGTGTGCAGGGCGCCCAAAGAAAAATGTTTTCAATCGGCACGTATTATCGGCAATAATAATAACAAATTGTAACGCGGTGCATGGTATTCACTTGCTGTTGGAGAGAGCAAACGCCGTGAAGCTGCGGGGAGGAGCCACAGACATTCGTGAGGGCAGTGGTCCGGCGGTGCAACGCTGAGGTGGATTTTCACATTTCAAAAGCACGAGTGTTTTGCGACGCTTTTGTGAGATCATCCAGCAGCGGATAGGCTGGAGATGATGACGATTGTTAATTTGAAGGGTTTCCACAGCCACGCAATGAACCTGGTTAAAGTTTGCTGGGCATTACTGTTCCACCTCCTCATTCCCGTTCATTCACCTTGCATATCTGTAAGGATTCCCAAACCTCTTGTTGCTCTGTGCATTAACACCCTGGGTCTCTCGACGCTCACTGAATCTCTATCAAGCGTTTGGCTCCTCAATGCCAGTCGGTCTCTATTCCCGTGCCAAAGACAACTGTCGGGGATCTACTTGATTTTTTCCCCATGAAAGCCGAGCACAGGAATAAAGAAAACCCAAATATAAAATAACAAAAATGTCCTTTGCATGCCGTGCAAAAACCAGGTAGTGGGGCCTGAAGTGCGGAGCCTCAGGCCAGGATCAGATCGTTGGTGAAAAAAGCACATATTTGCTCTGTAATCCTAGTGCTTCCTCTCGGCCACGGCAAATATTTTCTGAACTTCGATTTGCCTGGTGGAGGATTAAAGTGCGCACCCAATCCGAGCGTGACGCCGCCTTGACCGGCGCTTGCACTGCCGAGCATTCGGGGACGGACATTTTGAGTGATGCGTCGATGTCCGTGGCGTTAATAATAATTTCCTATAAAGTGCCACTCAGTTTCGTGTACATTTGATTAAGAGGCATGAGGACAGGTGAGGGAGGAGGAAGGCAGGCACACGGTAAGTCAGCGCCAACAATGGCCAGAGAATGTCTTCTATATTCTAATATATTAACGGTCATATAACGAATAGTCGGGAGTCGAATCTGGGTCCTTGGTGTGAGGTGCGAGTGTTTCCACTGTACCACCGTGAGACATTGGTGCACTCTGCACCAATGTGGTCCATGTCCTCGGTGTCAGTGCAATATTGAGAATAAGGGGTGACAGAAATTAGCCTTTATGCCCCATGCATTATGGGAGCGTTGGCACCTGCAATTTTTTCAGGGAATTCTAGCAATGATGATGATTTATCAGTTTGTCGATTGAGAGATTAGTATCACGTGTGCATTGACTCGTTCCTGTATGAACCGTTTAAGATTACAGAAGTTACATTTTGGCTAAAGGTGTGAACACAACAAATTGAGAACAGAATTAACAATGTGCCTCAAACAAAACTAGTCTTAAGTAATAGTTTAATATTAATTTTTAATAGGAACCCTGTGTTACAACAATTTTCGCTCGTGAATTAAATTGCTAAGTAGTGAATTATCACTAGATTCCTAATGATTAGCGACCTTCCATGGACACTGAACGAAAATACATATGCAATGAATCGTATTTATTTCATATTATTAGGGCAGACATTGGAGGTGTAACGATCTTATTGTTTAAGTAAAGGGACAGATATTTGATGGAGGTGTATTGTCTTTTTACAATATTTCATGTCCTTGGTTTGTTCACAATCACTGCTCATGAAAAGTCCCCTCTTCTTTTGCGAAAGTTCTCTTACATTGAATGCACAATCGCAAATGAGGTGCCAGGGTGCGCTGGCCATGTGCTTGAAACACTGTTATATTTTTAGGCCGGCGCATTTGTAGCATGGATACACGTGTGTGTGCGCGAGCGTGTGAGTGTGCATGCCTCCCGTGTGGGTGTCTGTGCGTGCATTTCTTATTTTCTTTTGTCGAGAAAAGATAAACTTATGCTTGTCCAAAAACAATACATCCTCCGTTTCAACTGGACACTTTTAATCTCAGTGCCAGATGGCCGGGGTGGTTTGCAGCGACCGTGTCACGTGTCTCCAGACCGCGTGTGAGTTTAGCGCATTTCGTTGCACAGGTGCTTGACGTCATTTTCCGTCTGAAACGAAATTTAGTGTATGCAGCTCACGAATGAGTCTATGTAGCTGCCTATGAGGCATTTGGCTGGCAGTGTGGCAAGATCCTCCCATCTCGGACGCGTTTCGCACACCAAAAATCAACGCGTGTCTTTTTGACGCCAAAAATCAACGCATGTCTTTTTGACGCCCATGTTCGGCAGGAAACGGAGAAAATCCAGCGTCAGAGATACGTTGGATAATAAAGCAACAAATGCAGTCCAAAGCTACATTGCACAAGTACATGTACTCGTTTTTTCTTCTTATACGGCAGTGTTTACGGTGTTATGTTTGTGCTTGTTGAGAAATTGTTTTGCATGTGGTTATATATTTTATTTTAATTCACACGGATATTCAGCTTGCACTGCTTTCATTGCCATAAATTTATGCTTGGGGTATATGTTAGGGTATGAGCTGCACTCATGACAATCAGCATCCATGATCTATCGACTGCTGGATGAAAGCCTCTCCAAAACTGGCACGATTTCCCATAGTCCAAGATAGCAAATCGCCTCGTGTCTGCATGTGAGCCGATTTCATCCCTCCATCTCTATAGTTGCGATGTTCTCTTGGGAGCAATATTGCCCTTGGGTATACCATCAGCGCGCAATTCAAGATATTGCCGAATTAACCCCCTTTTGCGGTATCTGCTGCATCTGCCGGAATGTGATCTTCCTTCCACGTCTCTGTATTGTCCTGATGATGTGCGTGATGTCACACAGCGCAGGAACATTGTGTCACGTTTTGTTTTTTTTCCCTCCACGTACCTCTGTCCCTTGACCGTTTCTTCGGTGAAATGAACTGAAAAGTTGGAACGCCGCTGCTGGCTTTTGTTATTCCTACAACTGCTCCAGCTAGTTTTTTGTCAAATTGTGTGTATAATAAAAACTCAGTATTATTCTAGTTATTGACTTGTTTAGTGTGCAGCATTACTGTGTGGACCTTGTGTACAAAGGCCTGCGTTTGCGGTGACACAAAACCCCCTTGCTGGTTATTAATGGTAAATAAATGAGCCAATACATCTATACCGATTCATAATGGCCTAAATTAATAAATATAGTCATTGATTTACGTTACAAATACTCAGGGCAGTGACCAGGGATTTATATTTACACCATGCATATACGTCGATCTCCCATATGCGCTGCTGTGAGGTGTTGACAAGTGAAAGTACAGAAAGTAGGTTCATGATCCCCCCCCCCTCCCAACCCCATCTGTGTAGACCTTTTGGGTGTTGATTCTATTTCATGAGTGTGTTTTCCCAGAGAATTCTGGTTTCCTTCTCACATCTGGGACACCGATGAATGGAAGTGCCCAAATGACCTAATAAAGTATGCTTTTAAATCTTGCGTGACACTCCTTGTAACACTACTACGTTACTCTTAACCCTGGAGAGATGCGTATTTGCCACTTTTTGCATTGTGAGCCAAGCATACTAAGCACAGTGCCACCTGGCTGTATTTTATAAACCAGTAGTGTTTTTCAGAAAGCTCAGAATTAAACAATGCCAGAAAGTAATTGCAAAAAATAATAATGGCTCGACGTATGAAATTTGTTCTCGACCTGCTGTTTTGGGATAGCTGTCGTAAACATTCATCTTCTCTCCTTGACGACACATCTCTGGAGGCACCACCAGTCTTAAGTGTGGGAGGTATGGCTTTGTGAGGGAGAGAGGAGGAATGCTTAACACTGATATCTCAAAGGAGCGAATCATCTTTTGCGTTGGGAGTGTACTGCGTTGGTTTATCAAGAGAAAACTTCCATTCACTGTGGCCCTGGGCGAGCTCGTCACAGTGACCATAATGGTTTTATAAGTGAGACATCAGGGCCATCAGGGCTCCGGAGCGGTTATGAACGTCCGCTTAGAATAACAGCCCGACAGATTCAGGTGGCGATAATGTCTGGGGTAATTTTGTACAGCTGCGGCGTCTGATTCTGCACCCTTGCCGAAGCAAAACGCCCTGGTTTTACATCTGCACATTTTTAAATGCTCCGATAAGGTCACATACGGTACAGTTAATGTCCCAACAAATTTGATAGCCGTTTGAAGTTTGAACCCTTGACTCGGCTCCACGTGCTCAATATAGTTACTCCTGGCAGCCAAGGGAAACAAGCGTCGCCACCTTGAAATGCTTTGCTCTGTATAATCGGATTGCGTTTCAGCCACATGGTGTGGGTGACGCTAGAATCTGCTGATATAATTTGACTGATACTTGGAACACATTGAGATCATGCGTGATGCTCGTGGTTCTATCCTGATTTGCGGGCATTCTGCTTTGTCTATCATCTGTTTCTCTCGCCGAGCAAGTGATGGCTGCTTCTTCAGCTGTTGAGAGCGCTCAGGCCTCCTCCGAACCTCATCAGAGGGCAGTCATTGACAATGTGTGACAGTCTTTCGTTGTCTGCAGTCGCACAGTGGGTCGTGTCGTAGATCTCATGGATGGAGGCGAGCTGAGCATAGACCATAGCCGGTGCGGATTATATTTAGCAGGGACCATGTCTGGCGTTGGTCGATCTGAGCCAGGCACACGCTCAGTGAGGTTGATGACGATGGACTGGTTCGCTACGTCCAGGACTGACCGCTCCTCATGCCACACAGAAGATACAGCTAAGTCATCAGGCAAGCTGCTCCGAACGGAGCGTCGAGATGATGGACGTGCTTCTGGAGGGTTTGTACACGAACTGATGTGATGGCAGACTTGGGTTTGTTCAAATCCCATTCACCAGTTTGGTTGTTGCTTCTCTCCATCGAATGCGAGGTGGGGCAATGTTGCTCAACAGCGACAGCCAATTTAGTGGCGTTGATCGCAGCGTCCCTGTGATTGTGTACATGGACGAGTTTAACTGAACAACCAGCTTGGTGTGTGACGATCGGCCACAGACTGGAGTACAATATTCAGCGGTTGAGTAGCACGGCAAGCGCAGTAGATTTGAGCGTCATAGTGCTTCCCCCCAGGTAGAGCGGGCTATCAATCTTCGGTTAATTTGGGTTTTTAGTTTTGCAGCTGTCTCAAGTGCTAGTGGAATGTCAGGAGACCTGTCCAGCGTCACGCCAATGTAATTTAGTGAAGCTTCACCTTAAGACTTTTCAGAAGAGTCCTGCCAAGATTCCATGGTCGGAGGTGACATTGCTATTCATGATCCCAATTGAGTTATTGCAGGTAAATTCAGCATCGGATGACTGGCCATTACCAGTTATGATGTTTTTTTTACCAACGTTTTTTTTTAAATGGGGGGACACCGCAGAATATTTAGAAGCAGGGGGAGAACACACAGTCTTCGCAGACATGCGCCCAAGTTTGGGCTCAAATTCGCACTTCTTGCCATGAAGCACGAGCGTTGTCACTGTGTCAGCGCTCAACGTGCAGCGGTCACGATCGCCGTACGTCCACCTCGGTTAAATATCCGTATCGATTGAGTCACTAGCGGGCTCTGACTTTTGCGCCCCAGAGCAGTGCCATGTTGACAGAGCGCTCTGAAAAATTGCTTTGAAACAAGATAATGCACATTCCTGGTTCCCGTAGTATTAGCGTTATTGACGTGGGAAAAGTGCTTGATGATGTCATGTTTCTCCCGTTACGTCCCAGCTAATGAGCCAAACTTTTGTCCATCCTAGTTTTTCTCACTGATCCCCCTCCCACACGTGCATCTCATTAGCAATTCCCTCCATGGACTCCAGCTAATTGATAGCATGGCTAAGCACTTTAGCGTCTCTAGACGCCACGATACTCTAGTCTCTATACTCTGTATAGCCCGAAGTGTATCCGTAACGCTCGGCCAAGTGCCAGTCATTCCTGCCAATTGCTAGAATGCCGTTGGTTTCAAAGCACTGCAGCCACCTCGTTTATTAAGTGCCCTCCGTTCTGTCCACCCAGAGTACATTTGGTATGTCACAGGTCGCGTGTGGTTGGGTAAAGGTTTGGGACCCACATCTCTTCCAGGACGTCTGAGCAGTGTGGATGAGTAGACCAAGTACCCTCCTAGAGAGGCTTTGCACAGTTTCCTGTGATGGAGGTCTTTCTAGCAGCAGTGATTCAGCAGCACCTGCATCTTGCAGTCGATGCACGCAAGGTTGTAAATACTCTATCGCACATGTGATAGAGCAGTACTGAGTAATCGACATAGCCCAAACAGCAAACAAAAATGCACCTTTTTAGGATATACAGGTGGGTTTTATTTTGCACGTGCAGAAATTGGCTGTGTGCCTCTTACATATTTTCGCGTCTTATTTTAAAATTTATTATGAATTTATTGCCGATGTAATCTCGTCTCACTGCAATGCTCAGGCCTGTATTTTAGCAACATGGTTTGGATTTTGTTAACTGAGTTTGTACATGGGACACCAAACCCACCTGCAAAGACGAAGTCTTCGTGTGAGACAGTACAGCAAGTAGGTTGCTGACAGGCTATCTCGTGCAGAGTTTGGTCGCTCTCCCGTTGAATGCGTGGGTTTTGTCCAAGCATTCTGGTTTCCTCCTACGCATGAACTTGCTCATGAAAAAAAAGCAAAGCATTTTTCAAACATTGTACATCAAAGGACACCCGCGAAAAATTCAGTGTTGAGTCTTTTTGCAAAGTTGCAACTGAATTATAAAACAGGAAATTGTGAAATGCAGACACATTACCTAAATTCCGGAAATGTCTCTAGACACATCTATTTAATCAGTGCTTGTAATAATTTGTAATAATCTTTGTATTGTAGTTGTTTTGCATTTTGTAAGTCACCCTTGGCTGTTGGCGTCTGCCAAGTAATGAATAACAATAAAATAAAACAAGGGCGGCACGGTGGCCCAGTGGGTAGCGTTGTCGCCTCACAGCAAGAAGGCCCTGGGTTCGAATCTCGGCTTGGGTGCCTTTCTGTGTGGAGTTTGCATGTTCTCCTCGTGTCCGCGTGGGTTTTCGCCGGGCACTGCGGTTTCTTCCCACAGTCCAAAAAACATGCTGCTGCATAGGTTAAATGGCTTGCAGACTAAATTGCCCTCGGTGCCCGGTGATGGACTAACGTCCCACCGTTGGTATATCCCTGCCTTGCGCCCTGTGCTTGCCGGGATAGGCTCCGGCTCACCGCCACCCTGTACAGGATTAAGCGGTTCTGACAATGAGATGAGATGAAAATTAAACAATTGTTAGCATCGCTCGCTCACCGTCGAACGGGAGTCGAACCTTGGCTCACTGTGAGCATAGGCGTTGCGTTCTCCCGGACTACTGAGCTTGGCAGAGCCTCGCAGATATCCTCGTCGCATTTAACCGCTTTCCACAGTACTGTGTACATTAAACATCTGGGAACCATTAGAAACACCAGAACCAAAACGTGCTACGTTGTTGGGAGGTTGGTTTTTTTCAAACTCTGCAGCGAGTTTAATACATCTACATTGTCGTCTTTGCCTGTATGTGCACGTATGCAGCCCACATATTTGCGTTCGTGCCCACGCACGTACCTGTGTTTGTTTGCATGCACACTGGCATGTGTTTATCCTTCTGCAAAAAACGTTGTTTTAATTTGGCATCGTCAGTGTATACAGCAGGCATTGCGGTTCACCTCTTTTTTTTACTGTGGAATGCAGTCTGCTTCTTTTTGTATGTTGGGGGGGGGGTCACTTCACTCTATCGGAATGGATGCAGCACTAGATTCCTCTACAGAAGAATTGCTAAATATTTGTATCACCGCGTCTGCCGCTTTACAACGGTCTGAAATAGATTTTTATTTTGCATTTCTTGTCAGCAAGGACAAAAAAATAAAACAACTTAAGGTTGCGTGGCCAGCAAAGTTCTCTTGATGCATAAACTTGGATCCGGCGATTAAATGTTTTAGTTCCAGCAGCTTTCGTTAAATTCCACATGACTTACGATCACAATGTATATGATTACAGAGGCCCGGCCATGACCCTCTTGGGATGTTACATATGCCGCGTTCTAATGTCAAATTTAAGAGTTACTGACGTCTTGGATTGTCGTACTGCACTCTCACTTTATTTACTGTGGAGAAGTGATGCAAGCCAGAGTGGATTTTTAGAGCCGCTTATATGTCACCATGATATTTTATGCCCTCTATTTGGGTTGTCTGTCAATTGAGCCACATACAGCTCATTTGCAAATCCCATACGTTGTTCTGACAATTTTTGTCACCGACACTTGCCAAGCAAAACATGTGACGTTGTGGCATTAGCTACCTGTTAAGACTAGCTTGGGTGTCTGGGCGACTCAGAGGGTTAGAGTGCTGAGCAGGTACTGCTGACATACTGGTCAAATCACAGGCAGCCACAGCCTTTGTTTAAACCGTGACCTCAAGCATTGTGAGTTGCCACATAATTTATCCCATTGCTGCTGTGAAAAAATACGTCATTATCATATGACATACTCTTTGGAAGGTATAAATAGTTTTAGAGATGCTGCAGTCGCCCTCTCAAGGGACTTGGATCCAAACCCAGCCTCTCAGCAGTGTTGGCTCAGTGTTACTATTCGGAGCTGGCACAGCTCAGCAGCCACCTTTTATCATCTTGTTGCCAGTTTAATCAGTCGCTGTCCAGGTTGACCTGGGTAGGCTGGTTGCACCCCTAATAGTAGGAGAATTGGAGCAGAATTTTATGACCGGATGCCCTTCCTGATGCTGACCGTTTTTAGTCCGAGGGTCTTCAGATCGCTATTTGTCTGTTCACCAAGGGTGACCCGAGTGGGCTCACTAAACCCCAGTTGACATAGCTCTGGGGTTCATTGGAAAACAACCTTGTCCTGCATGATCGGGTTGCGATCCATATCATACCGCTTAAGTATTAATATTGCGTTGACCATGATGTTTGTGTTCTTGTTCAACAGTTGCTGCCCCTGGTGGAATTGGCCATTGTGGACGTGAAGGTGCAGCAGTCGCCACTCTTTGCGCAGCTCTCCGAGCTGCTGGCTCATTGGGGACGGCGATCGCATGACCCCGAACTGCTGCCCAATCAGAGGCAGGCTTACTGCGAGCTGCTCGATGAATTCTGGGAAAGCGTGGGGAACACGTGTTTGGCGCAGGTAAACTCGCACCTGCATATGCACGCACAGCATTGTTGACAGCAGTTCAAACCTCAAGAGCATTGCCCAAAGGACTACATTACAGATACATCTTACTAATGTCAGGGGAAGCTGATCTAACTAACCCAAAATAGATTTCTTTTTTAAAGCTCTCTCTTCCTAGCCAGTAATTGCAGCTAATATGCTATTGTTCTTTTTATTTGTAAGATCTCATCTCATTATCTGAAACCGCTTAATCCTATATAGGGTCACGGTGAAGCCGGAGCTTATCCCGGAAACACAGGGCGCAAGGCAGGAATACACCCGACGACGGGACGCCGGTCCATCGCCAGGCATTGCGGGACAGTTTTAGTCTGCGAGCCAATCAACCTATCCAGGAGCATGCTTTTGGACTGTGGGAGGAAACCGGAGTACCCGGCGAAAACCCACGCGGACACGGGGAGAGCATGCAAACTCCACACAGAAAGGCACCGGAGCCGAGAGACTCGAACCCGGGACCTTCTTGCTGTGAGGCGTCAGCGCTAACCACTGCGCCACCGCGCCGCCCCATTTGTAAGATCTCATCTCATTGTCAGAAACCGCTTAGTCCTATACAGGGTCGCGGTGAGCCTATCCCGGCAGACACGGCACAGGGCAGAGGTATAGCCACGATGGGACGCTGGTCCATCACCGGGCACTGCGGGCAATTTAGTCTGCAAGCCAATTAACCTATACTGCAGCATGTTCTTTGGACTGTGGGAGGAAACCGGAGTGCCCGGCAAAAACCCACGCGGACACGGGGAGAACATGTAAACTCCACACAGAAAGGCACCCGAGCCGAGATTCGAACCCGGGACCTTCTTGCAGTGAGGCGACAGCGCTACTACCTACTGGGCCACCGTGCCGCCCTTATCTGTAAGATACAACTTTTAAAGAAAGATATGTGTTTTATTTATTTTTTGAGTAGTCAAATTGAGTACAATTAAAATTCACGAATGCTGAATATTTTATCGATGAATTCCATTTATTGGGTTCGGTCACATAAGAAAAGTTTGTCGTAAACCCTGCACTACCCGACAACGGCCAATTAGTAAAAGTTTGTCAACGTGAACAAAACGTGCCAATTCTTCACTATCTCAGCACACGGGTGTGTTGGAGAGCAAACGGGCGGCATTTACAAAAGAAATAGGAAGTTTCGCTGATAATTGCAATCAGCATCATCAGGCAACCCTACCAACTTGAGACGAGTTCGCTTCAGAATAAAGAGTAACCGTTTAGATCGCCTTATATGGGGAGGCTGTGATGATGTCATCAATCGCGTGCTCGCCCGTACTCGGATCCATTGGGGGGTTGGGGCGTGTAGGGGAGTGTGGTAACAATTACAAAGGTATTGAAAGTTTGGTTAATTAGATTAGATTAGTCAGGTGTTACGAATTACCTGAGTCTTATTGGACAAAGGGCCAAGATTGTCATTACCTTCATCAGAAAGTATTATGCAACGAGATTGTGTTAGTGTGGGCGGCGCGGTGGCCCAGTGGTTAGCGCTGACGCCTCACAGCAAGAAGGTCCCGGGTTCGTGTCTCTCGGCTCGGGTGCCTTTCTGTGTGGAGTTTGCATGCTCTCCCCGTGTCCGCGTGGGTTTTCGCCGGGTACTCCGGTTTCCTCCCACAGTCCAAAAGCATGCTCCTGGATAGGTTGATTGGCTCGCAGACTAAAATTGTCCCGCAATGCCCGGCGATGGACTGGCGTCCCGTCGTCGGGTGTATTCCTGCCTTACGCCCTGTGTTTCCGGGATAGGCTCTGGCTCACCGTGACCCTATATAGGATTAAGCGGTTTCAGATAATGAGATGAGATTAGATTGTGTTAGTGTAGTAGGATATATGTAACAAATAAAATGTATAGTTTGAGAATGCGTATCTATAAGAAAACGCACTTATTTTTATAGTTATCAGAACGATTAAAATTATTACTTTTTTTTATAAATTTCTATAGACTCTCAGATTAGACCAACAGTGATTAGTTATAGAAAAAATGTAAACGTTGTCAAAATTAATTGTGTGACTTTACTAGCAGGCATAATATTGCAACCGCTGAAAGTTAAATTTGTGAATTTTTATATTCCTTTGATATTCTCTAAGACATAAGTGTTATATAGCAGGATTATATTAATGTTCAAGATATATAACTATTGATTTTAAAATTTGAGAGTGCGTTTCCAAGCCGCACTTAGTTTATAGCTATGAGAACGATTGAAAGTATTTTAATTTTTAGTTAGTTTGAATAAGGTGTGACAATTAAATTTCACATCTGAGTGCACGTTATTTAGAGTTGATGCCGATATATCACATTGAGTGGAAATTGGTGTAAGCACACCTTCTATAAGCACAGTTGTGATGCAAGCAAGACATGTTTACATCATGCTGTAAGGCAAGGGAAGTTGTAGTAAAAGTACAAGTGGATTTGTTCCCAAGGTAATAATAATTGCACTTCCAGAGCACCTTTCACCCGAGGGTCACAAAGCGCTGCACAGAGCTGTGGAGAGAATGTCACGTCAACAACGACATATGAACGGCACATCAACAACAAAACGTTTTTTTTGTTGCCGAGATCTAGTCACTACTGAAATGTACAGCCCTATTGTTGATCCACTGCTGGATGAAGGGCTCCCTCCCCACTCTGCGCAGGTCCTGAGGGTTAAAGTGACCATGTTTCACCACGCTGATGATTGCGGGTTTGTAAAGGTGGACATTATTGATGGTAGGCCATAGAAATACAGTGCAATACATTTTACGGCACTGCATTGTTTCCCACAGCCTATAGCAACCTATTGTGCATGGTTGTCACCCACCTGAGCACTATCCAGGCTCTGTTTTGCTGAGCTTCTGAAGTCTGGTGATGTTCAGGGGCATTGAAGCATTGTCATTGAGCATAGTGCCTAATAGAGAGAAAGTCCTACCTAAGGCAGACTCCCCCATCTCTGCAGTTTCTTCGCTACGGCTCTCTATTTGTGTCTCATCCATGAGCAGCCGTTGAATATGTATGGCACGTTATAAATTAGATTTATATTAATTAGAAGGTTGCAAGTTCGAATTCTAGTTGGGCCGGTGGAAGTTTATTATTCAGCCACTCAAAACTAAAACCATTTTTTTCTTTATCATGCAGAACGATTTGCTCCTGTCATCGTGATGTGGAATTGAACCTCCAGCTGCAAATCAGGATTGTTGATGAGAGAGGGAGGGTTGCCGGATATATGTTTGAACAATAAACTGCTTTGATATTTTTTTCAGTGTTTTTCAATAACACGGCAAGAAACTAATTTGCTACAATTGCTCAAATTGCAACGTATAATCTAATCGCTGGTAATTGAGATTACAAACCTTTTGTAATCTGTTCGGTAATTGTTTTTTAACCCATGTCTTTAAACTTTCCATTCCTGAGCATAGTACAAATTGTAAGCAATCAGTTCTGCTGTTGCTTCAATATGTTTTAATGTAATATTTAACGTTTGGTATTGTTCATATGGACAACTGTGGAATAGTTTTATCCTTGATGACTAAGGTGCCCCTTCGTTCTATATGAATTGTGCTAATAATGCCGTTGAAGATAAACCAGCCTGTGCAGATTACATCAATAATTACCAAAGTACCGATGTGATTACAATAATTGGGCACACTTAACCTTTTATGGTTAATGCTCCACGGACATTAATGATATCACTTAGAAGCATAAAAGGAAAATCTACCCGTAAAGTACAAATTTAATAACGAGAGTTAAATATACAGATACATATCTTTATGGCACCAGCCATGAGCATACATATCTCTCGTTCAGAAAACACCTGCGCAGTTATAAACAAAATATAAACTAAACACATGTTGTTCGAGTGAATTGCCAGTGGTGTATAAAGCACAAGGAGAACCTTGCTGTTAATGTTGCTTTATGATAGAAAATAAATATCATAGGTCAAGAATATGGGCAGTGGCTTTTCATCAGAGCAGCTATAGGGATGAAAGTTGAGCCAAGTGCTCTAGTCCACTTTGCAATGTAGTGTCTTTAAAACTCCTCTACTTCTCTCTCTACATTGGCTGCCGGTGGCTGCATGCATCAAAGTCAAAATCTGGGTTCTTACCTAGAGCTGTTTGTACCAATCTGCTCCATTTTCATCTCTGCTCCACGAGCTCCCCCTGCACCCATTCTCGCGCGCTCCACTTGGCAACGTCTGGTTCATCGGTCGCGCAAATCTTCTGCTCTCGGCTTCCAAGGCTCGCTGCTTTACTACCTTTGTCTCATCATAGTGGAATGAGATCCCAATAGAAATCAGGGCCACAAGCACTCACACCATTCAGAAACTATTCAAAACACATCTGTATAAGCATTACTTGTAGGTCTAACAACAACACTTTGACACTTTACAGTGTTGGGCAACCGACAGTAATTAGGTCGAATTTCTTTATTTATTTAAGTGTGCATGTGTGTGATGATTTACATCATCTTGGATAAAAGCGTCTGCTAAATAATAATAATAAAATGCTGGGACACGTGGTTTTTAAAGTCACATGGGGAAAATTATCTGGATGTGTTGATGTAAGTTTTCAGGGCATAATGTATGAGTATTGCTCTTGAGCAGCTCTTTTGGGATAGCTGTGCCGTGCATAGAGGAGGATTACTCAACACCCCTATCCTGAAATAGCAGCTCTTGAGAGCATTTCTTAGATCTTGGATGTTTTGACTCACGGTCATAGGAGGTAATGCCAACTTGCCAAAACTGTCGAGGGCCGATCAGCTAAAAAGTCAAGGTCTGAGAATTTCTCTCAAGAGCTACTCTTTCGGGATAGCTTTGTTAAGTGGGGGTGTGTGATACATTGCAAACTCCTCATTTATTAATTAAGACCAGATTTTGTGAATCCAATGAATTAATAAAAGAGCGTCTACCAACCCTCCACAGAGGCTACTCCCACGACTTAAAGTTATAATGCTGGCCACATTAACTCTGCTGGTCACCGTGCACAGGTGAGCGCACCCCAGCCTGAGCGGGGCCTGCTCGGTGTCGCCGCTCTCCTCTTCGCCCTCCGCCAGCGTGGCGCAGTAACGCTGTGGCCTACGGCCAACGTGCCGCGTTGCCCCAAGAAGCTGGGGCGCATCCGTTTCGCACCGGAGCCGGGGGTGGAGCGGGCCGATGTTCCTGGAGGAGATGGTGGAGGTGGAGCCGAGGAAACATCGAGGCAGATCGAGACGGGCGCCCCTGGTATGACGCGGCGCCGCCCTATGCCAGAGTTACGCTCGAAGGAAGATGTAAGCCGCTGTGGGGCATGTAGCAGATGCTATAGCAGCCTTGAGGATTAGACAAGTCAACTACGTATGCCTAGATGCAAGCCCGATTGTGATCGATTCTTACACGTAATATATGATACATTTATCTCAGGCTTAGGTGGCGCAGTGGCGCAGTGAGTAGCGCAGTTGCTTTACAGAAAGAACTTCTCAAGTTTGATTCCCGGCTCGGGTGCTTTTCTTTGTGGAGTTTGTGTGTTCTCCCATGTCCGCGTGGGTTTTGGCCATGTACTCCGGTTTGCTCCCACCGTCAAAAGACACACTGCTGCCTAGGTTAATTGGCCTGCTGAGTAAATTGCCCCCAGTGCCTTGCAATGTACTGGCATTATATCTTCTGTATTGCCCTGCCTTGCATCCTCTGCCTGCCGAGATAAGCTCCGGCCCTCTGCGATATTGTATAGGATTAAGCGGGTTTTGATAATTATGATGATCTCAGACTGTATATGTTTAATGGATAGGTTGATGAATCATTGTATGCCCAGCTACAGAGCCAAGGATGGCATGCTGGACTGCCTCTCTCTCAACAGTTGGAGTGCGCAGTCTCACAGAGGCTAGGAGTTGGGCCTAAAGCCTCTTGATTTAAGGTGCTGTTTGTGCAGTATCCCTAGCATGTAAATGAAGGCCCTCTTGTTTAATGTGTGTTTATGCGGGGCTGTTCGAATTGTCCTAACTCACTACTGTGCTCGTGGGAGAAGTTTGTTCCTCTGCGTGTGTAATGGTCAGTCACCCCCTTGTGTGCTGTGTCGACCTTCATAAGTGCTAGCTCATGGCACTTGACCCTACAGTCTGTTAAGGTTATATGGGGGATCGATGAAATTCATTTTTGGGTCAGGTCACGTAGAAAATTATAAAATAGTGTCATGTAACCCTCCACTACCCGACACGGCCAATCAGTAAGGGATTGTCACATGAACAGAATACGCGCCAATTCCTTTAGTATTTCAGCACACTGGTGTGTTGAAAAGCAACCCCACAATATTTTACAAAAAAGATACATACGACGTTTTGCTGATAATTGCATCATTAGCCCCCCCCCTTTGAACAACTCAATCAAAACACCGGGTTGAATATCTTGTAAACCCAACCCCTTATTGTGTCCTGGCACACCTGATCGCGGGAGTGATGACATCACAACCTCCATATAAACAGACCCAGAACCGGTACCAGTTGTTCGAGCTGCTCGTCCACGTTTGGCGAGGGTGCCTGATTATGCTGAATGTTACTATCATCGAAACGTTGTACGAATCTTTTTTGTAAAATATTGCTGGGTCGTTTTTCAACACACCGGAGTGCTGATATTGTAAAGGAATTGCCGCGTTTTCTGTTCATGTAACAACCCCTTACTGATTGGCCGTGTCGGGTGGTGGAGGGTTAAACGACACTATTTTATTATTTTCTATGTGAGCTGACCCAAAAATGAATTTTCATCGATAATATTGGTTACGAAAGCCTTCAAATGAGATATATGGGGGGATCTTTTTGTAATTCAAAACGTTTAGCCTTCGTCGACAGTCATAGCCAGGATGCTATGAACCATCACTGACATGTGTAATATATTTGTAATGAATGTATTAATTATTTCATTCATTCATTCATTGTGGGGAGTGGTAGTGTAGCGATTAGTGTACTGCACTACAAACCCAGCAACACGAGTTTGATTCCTGTGCATTGGTAATTTTAGTGACCCACGTTCGGAGTCCAATTCTCGGCCTATCAGGTCAACTTGGCCTCCGATGATGTGGTGTGTAAATCTGGTATGGTGTGTAAACATCAGCACTAGGGAGACTTTGGACTATTATGGAATGGTAGGCCAAGTACCCTTTAGCGCATTGCTTTTCAAAAGTACGGGTCATGACCCAGTACTGAGACACCGACTGTCATGCCCTGGGCTGCCTTGTTGGTTTACATTTAAATACATTATTATTTACTGTAATGAGAGCTCTCATCGGAGGATTTTGTTGGATTGCCGGTATGAACATGTATTTTCAACTGGGTCGCAAGAAGAAAGGTGTAAAAACCCCTGCATTTGAGAGTGTCTAGAGCTGCCAGTAGCAGATGCCCTTTTGCCAGCAGTGGTGTGAATAAGCAGTTGCATTGCTGCACCTTAATTCTTTTCTGCCTGCAGGCCCCGACAATTCCGCCAGCGTTTGCGAGGATGTCGCAGCCCGTGACCGTGGCCTGGACTCAGCCGGGCCCCTGCCGGCGCTGTGCCGTCGCTTGGCGCGGCTCAGCCTGTCCCACGCCCGGGAACTCAGCTCCCTGCCGCACCTCGACTTTCTGTCTGCCGCGCTGGCGCTCTATCCCACCGACGACACGTTCCGCTCGTTGCTTACCGAGGATGGCACGCGCAGCCCCGTTAGAGCGGGCGAGGCTCTTGCGAGCCGTCCACCCGACGCGCAGCCCGAGAATCCGCCGGGAGACGGAGGAGTCGAGCGGGAACCCGCCGCCGAGATGACGGCGGTCGTCATTGGACCATCGCCGACGCTGCGGTTCCTGCGTGACGTGCTCCTGCCCTGGCTCCGTGAGTGCCGGGCCTCTGAGCGAGGTGCCCTGGTGGAGGTTCTCTTCAGTGTCCTGCATGCCTGTTGCAACCAGAGGCAGCGCTCGGATATCTTGGACGACGTGTGCAAGGTGTGGCTTTTGTGGCAGAGTTCCCCGTCTGCATGTCAGTAGATTGTTATTTGTCATCATTGTCATGGCTGTTGAGAGACACTGTTTGTGGTTCATCTGGACAGTGCCCTGGGTTGTGTTTGCAGAGGCCAGGTATTCAGTTAATGCCAATCATCTGTAAACCAATCTAGCAGCCCATGTATTTACCTACATGTCATTCGGCCTTTCAGTTCAACTGCCTTTTTCTTGCCTGGCTGCTTCCCTACCCACCTGCCAGCTTGCTCGCCTGCCAGCTATTTCATCATCATTATGATCTACTCTGACGTTGACATGCAGTTATCTCCATAGCTCTGTGCAGCATTTGTGACCTTCACGTGAAAGGCGCTCTAGAAATTCAGTTAATATTATTAGCCAAGATCTATACGATGCTGGATGATAGCATCCCCTATCCACCACTACTTTTTGCGATATAACAATCATCTAGGACCCATGCGCTGGCTGATTGCATAATTTCACCTTTGCGAAGGGTGTACTCTCAGCACGTTCGTTATGGCTTATGGCCTCTAAAATCTCTTTGTGCGTTATCACAAACACTCTACCTTATCGACCCTGCCTCTGTTTTTCGCTTCCAGTGTCTGACAAGGCCAGGGATGCATTTATGGTAATCTGGCCGTCGGCGACATTGAACTAAAAATTGTGAAACGGCACGGCAGCCCAATCTTTGCGCGGTGTAGTGTCTCTGCCCTTGTGAGCTGCACCGGCCAGTATTGGTCCCAGATGGAACTCTGTGCCGTCGCCGCAACATTCCTCACAAGCGCCGTGAATTGAGTGGGCGTAGGATTGGTCGGTGGTGTTCGTAGGATTTCTAAATGATGACGGCGGCGTGAGGACGTGCCGACGTGCTTGTGCCCGAGAGGCAAGGCCATTAATTTCAAAGTCGTATCCGTCGTTCACATCATGTTTGTAATAAATCAGCACGATTCTTTTCTTTTTGTTTTCGACTGTTATTCATCAAGAGAGGCAAAGGGCAACAAAGGCTACGGAGGGGACCGAGGAGGAAAAAATCCGGGGGAAACGTTTACCGCGTTGTTTGGCCATAATGCGATATTCGCAATGAGTTGTGAACATTTTAACCTGGTGTTTTTTGTTTGTGATCCGCAACTGGAACAATTAAAGCATTCTCTTAATTTATTATGACAATAATACAAGTCATATTAGTCCTATAATGATTAATTATCTCCTGGACCTAAATATATTCGTATACTCACAACACCTGGAGTTAATCTTGCATGTTTGAGGTATTCAAATTGTTTGAAGTATATGGAAATCATTAGCTCATCATATGCTTAGGGTTCATGGTAAAACAAAGGCAACATAAAAGCACATTAGATTCCACAATTGAATTGGTTGTTTTTGTTCTGCTCTCCACAGATGAATCTGGGCCCATCCGTTCTACTGCTACTCCTTCAGAAGGTAAACACCACTTTGACTAATGTTATCAGTGCCACTGGCTGCTATGACTGACTCATGACTGACTAATGTCATCATCATGGCTCAATGCCACTGAGGGAATGACTGAGTGCCTCCTGCTCATTTTAATTCTGGATTTGCCCAAGCGATCAAGCTGACATTTCGCATAAGCATACTCGAGTCGATGTGTCTAACTAGTGTAATTCTGTTAGAAAGCTCAGTGTATGAGAATTGCTTTTTCAGCCATTTTTTTGGGGATAACTGTTGGGTATTACTTCTCTCTCCTTCGTGATATGTCGTCTCCTGTGCTGGAAGCATCTTCAGGCATTTAAACTTTCAAAAAACATGTTTCTTTATGTTCCTTCATGAATCAAAAGTGATTATTTACTTTTTGGCTCCAAAACGGTAGCCGCTCGTCCACATCATGCAGTCACCAAGGTGGGAAACTCCCTACAGGCCATACCCAGCGTGACTGGGCTAATTATGTCGATGATGACACCAAGCCCTGCTCATCACATGCCCTCCAGCGGCACAAATGGGAATAGAGAAGAGACTTGTTTGTTTTCCCTGACTATGTTCACATTATCCGATTAGTGGAGTAATTGAGCTTGTAATTGGTAGAGTAATCGATTACCCTACATAATCGTATAATCTCCTTTTTCGAGAAGCATCTGTTGCTAAACAAAGAGCCATGCAAAGTGACTGAACAGGCAGCTGTTTTGGGAAATTTTCCAGTCTTCCAAGGGCCTTAAAAGTTTAGTTTTTTTTTGTCAGTTGCACGATAATGAAGCACTCCAGACACTCTGATTACACGCAGTTGTCCTGTATGTTGGGATTGCGAGAAACTCTTGCCAGGTTTGGCTATTATTCAAGACACATCATTCAGATGATATGTATGCACCTAAACTTGTGTTCATAGCCGTAAACCCTCCTGAGTCTCGAGACTCGTTTTTATGCAGGTCCTGATTTATGATGTTTGGCCAAGTATGGTTCGAGCATGTTGTCGATTCTTAATAATAACAATAATAATTGCATATATAGAGCGCTTGTCACTCGGGGGTCACAAAGCGCTGCACAGAGCTGCGGAGGGAATGGCACATCAACGACAACGACATCAGAATGGAAAATCGGCAACAATAAAAAAAAATTGGGTTTTTTTTTGTATACACATCGTAGCAGAACAACATGTAAAATATGATCTGACTTTCAGCTATACATTTTAAACGCAAAATTATCAGTGTTAATAATAGATATATTGGGAAATGGTTTAATGTAAAAAATTTTGTTAAATAATAATTCCATTTCTAGAATGCTAATCACCCGAGGGTCACAAAGCGCTTCACAGAACTGCAGAGAGAATGGCACGTCATCAACACGATTTAATAATAATAATTACATTTGTAGAGTGCTAATTACAGGGTGGCACAGTGGCCCAGTGGGTAGCGCTGTTGTCTCACAGCAAGAAGGTCCTGGGTTCGAATCTCGGCTCGGGTGCCTTTCTGTGTGAAGTTTGCAAATTCTCCCCGTGTCTGCATGGATTTTCGCCGGGCACTCCGGTTTCCTCCCACAGTCTAAAAAACATCCTGCTGCATAGGTTAATTTGCTTGCAGACTAAATTGCCGGCAGTGCCCGGTAATGGACTGGCGTCCCATCGTTGGTATATCCCTGCCTTGCGCCCTGTGTCTGCTGGGATAGGTTCCAGCTCACCACGACTCTGTACAGGACTAAGCGGTTTCTGACAATGAGAGATGAGTGCTAATCACTCCGCTGCACAGAAATGCGGAGAGAACGGCACATCAACAGCGAGATAACGGAAAGTCACCAATAACGTTTTGTTTTTGTAGTTTTTTTTTTTATAACTGCGAGCTGCGGAGAGAACAGCATGTCAACAACATCAGGCAAGTTCAACTGAAAGTCAAATGAAAATAAAATCCTAGCAACTAATTATAGAAGGACGTAAAAGAAGTGATAAAAAAATCTGCACGCAACAAGGAAGGAATAAATGTTCCCGAGCAGGCGCAGGTCAGAAGAGAACCATCATCCTGGCACGACGACACTGAGTCGAATCAACAGTCCAAGCCGGAGGAAGGAATAAATGTTCCCGAGCAGGCACAGGATGAAAGAGAGCTATTATACCGGCACAACAACACTTACCCGCGTCAATAGCCCTAGCCGGAGGACTTGAAAGCCTTATGGAACAAGTGAGTCTTGAGACGAGATTTGAAGCTGCCCACAGACTTCAGCTGAACGAATCTCCAATGGAAGGGCATTCCAGTGTCTGGGAGCAGTGCACGACAAGGCTCTTGTCACCCATCTAATGGAGATGCGACCTGGGCACATGCAGAAAACCCGTATTGGAGGATCAAAGTTGTCGTGTTGAGAAGGGTGCCTGAAGTCGGTCATGGATGTATGTTGGAACAGCGCCAGTGGGAGCCTTGTAGGTGAGAAGGAGGATCTTGAATTCAATCCTGTAATTAATAGGTAACCAGTGGAGAGACATCAATACTGGGGATAAGTGATCGTGGATGGGTGTGCGAGTGAGTACTCTATAGCAGCTGCATTCTGCACACGTTGGAGACTATTAATCATGTAGGCAGGGGTGCCAGGGAGCAGTGCATTGCAATAATCGATTCGTAAGGAGATGAAGATGTGTATTAGCTTCTCAGCGTCAGCGAGTGACAGGATCTTGTGCAGTATGGCTATATTTCCGAGATGAAAATAGGCTACCTTCGTCATCTTGTTGATGTGCGTCTCGAAGGTGAGTGAGGAATCAAGAGTCGCACCTCGACTCTGGACTGTATTAGCAACTTCAGTGGTCTGGTCGTCAAGCATCAACTGGATAGGTTCAGACTTGGACAATTGGTGTGGGATTCCGACAAGCAAAACTTCTGTTTTGTCACCATTTAGTTTTAGAAAAATTGATTGAGCCAGGCCTTCACAGTTGACAGTGAGGATGACATGCAAAGACCAGATGTGTTGATGGATTACTTTGCGTGGAGATATATATTTGGATGTCATCGGCATAGCAATGGTAGCTGAGATTATTGAGGCTGCGCAGGATATGGCCAAGAGATTGTATGTAGATGCTGAAGAGGAGTGGGCCGGGAACTGAACCCTGAGGAACTCCAGACAAAACAGGATGGGTCTCTGAGTTTTGTCCTCTGAGGCTGACAAACTGCTTCTGGTCGGACAGGTAGGAGCTCAACCAATGAAGGGCACTGCCAGAGACCCCTATACCGTCCAGTCGCTAAAGTATGATCAGGTGGTCAACGGTATCAAAGGCAGCCCTCAAGTCCAGGAGAAGAAGAATTCCGAGCAAGCCTTCATCAGCAGCGACGAGTAGGTCATCAACTACTTTTACCAGAGCAGTTTCAGTACAATTGCCGAATCTGAACCCAGATTGGAAGGGATTGCGGAGGTCATTCTTGAGAATCGCGCAGCTACGGCACGTTCAAGGACCTTAGAGATGAATGTTAGATTTGATATGGGGCAATAATTATTAGGGATGTTGCAATTGAGGCCATTTTTTTAAAGCAGGGGTGTAACTGCGGCACATTTCAACAGTGGGGGAACAATACCAGAGTGAAGTGAGTTATTAAACAGATTAGTGATGAACGTGGCAAAGGATTTGAAATTTGCCCGGATGATTTTGGATGGGAAAGGATCCAGGGAGCAGTTTTTGGGCCGAGATCTGGTAACTAAAAAAAGAGACCTCGGATTCCGTTAATTCGGAAAATTTCAGGAGTTTTGAGGTCAAGGAAGGTGGAGGAACATTTATTGAGGTATTGGTTGGTGATTGAGGCTGGGTAGAGATATGGTGGACTTCAGTTTTTTAAGAGATAAACTGAATCAACTGATCTGTCTGATCTTTTAGTGAAGGGAGGTGAGGGCGAGTGACTGGTTGGAACGAAGGAGCTGATTAATTGTCGAGAAAAGCATCTTAAGCTTGTCGCAGGTATCAGCCAGAATGCTAGAAAGGTGGCTGGTATGGGCACAGTCAAGTACCTTTCGGTAGCGGAGGAGCTGTTCCTTAAAGATTTGACTACGAACGGTGAAGCCAGATTTTCTCCAAGTCCATTCATCCTGAGTTCATTTGCATTGAGATCCCAGAGTTCAGCAGTATACCAGGGGGATGGTTTTCTGCCTGAGACAGCATGATTTTAATGGGGCCAAATCATCATATATTCTCGATAGCACGTTGTTGTAAGTTTCTGCTGTCGCATCAGAGGCAGAGTGAGCCGAGGCGGAGAGTGAAGTGCGACTGATTGCTGCGGTAAATATGTCTGGAGTGAGGGCGCTAACGTTTAGAAATTGGATACGGCGCTTGGTGATGGATAAGGGAGGCGATACTTAAAGATCAAACCACACAGTGGTATGATCAGACAAACCAGGATCAGTGACGGACAAGTTGGTTACCGATATGCCACATGAGCAAACCAAATCAAGAGTATGGCTGCATTTGTGAGTGGTAGATGTCACATGTTGAGTGAAGCCAAGTGAGGTCAGAGTGGCCATGAGATCACTTGCAAGAGGGCTCTTTATAGAGTCCACATGGATGTTGAAATCGCCGAGAATCAGGATTTTTTAAGAACTGGAGCACATCTTAGAAAGCAGCTCAGACAGTTTGAAAAAAGAAGAGGAGGCTCCAGGTGGGCGATAGAGCAGCACCAACTTCACAGGTTGAGCTGACCTTCAATCCAGAGACACATGCTCATTCGAATGTTGGCAGACACATGTTGGAGAAGTGATAGCCTACCACCACAGCCATTTGAACGAGCTTTCTTATGAAATGTAAAGTCTTGCGGTAGGGACTGATTCAATGTGAGAAAATCATCTTGATGCCAGGTCTCTGTTAGGCAAACTAGGTCCACACTGTCAGCTCAGCAATGAGTGGGGCTTTTTCGGTGTTCAGAGAGCACACATTGAGCAAGGCAATGCGGGTCTCTGTTGCAGGCAATGTGCTTGCAGCAATAGGGGCGCTAACCAACAGTATTTTTATCAAGCAACGTCGAGCTGCAAACGGTCTAACTTGTTTTGCCTCGGTAGCCGGTATGGATGGCTTAATACGGGAATTGGGGTAGGGAAATCAATTGTAGGCAGGTTAATGCGCTTTTTGTTGCTGGCACCCCGATGGATGTAAGGAGGGCGACGAAGTATTATCAGCTCACGGCATATGGCCAGAAGGTTGGGGTTATAAGGAACTGATATAGGAATCAAGCTCTTCAGAGCCACAGATGTGTAGGTGATCATATCGATCAGGGGCTTGAGCCTAATTCTGGAGACAAGGGGCACAAGAAAGGGCCACACCCAGGATGCGACGCCAACACATCACGGGGCACCTCCCCTGGAGTAATTCACTCCACAGGCCAATCAACCTAGAGAGCTGCACATCCCTGAATGGCAGGAGGAATGGATAGGAGTCACAGTGTTAGAGATGGCAGTCCCAATGTTAGAGACGGGAGTCTCAGTGTTAGACAGGAGTCTCAGTGTTAGAGATAGGAGGCACTGTGTTAGAGACAGGAGTCACTGTTAGAGATATTAGTCACAGTGTTAGAGATGGGAGTCTGAGTGTTAGAGATGAGGCTCAGTGTTAGAGATGAAAGTCTTAGTGTTAGAAATTCGAGGCAGTGTTGGACAGGAGTCACAGTGTTAGAGATAGGCTTCACAGTGTTAGAGATGGGAGTCTCAGTGCTAGAGATAGGAAGCCCAGTGTTACAGATGGGAATCTCAGTGTTAGAGATCGGAGGCACAGTGTTCGAGATAGGAATCACAGTGTTAGACTTTTGACTTCTGCATCTGATTTTATTACACTTACGAGCAAGTTTTCCAAAACAGTGTTAGAGATTGGCGTCACAGTGTTAGAGGTAGGGCACAGTGTTAAGAGGTGTAACTTACAGTGTTAGAGATAGGAGTATCAGTATTAGACCACTACGAATGAAATAGAGTTTAGTGATTAGAATTGTTTCAGACACACAGAATGATATGTAAAACACCCTTCAAAAACACTCGCGGCTTCACGTACTTTAGGTACCATCGCAAACCGTTACACGAGACAAAGAAAGAACGGCAATACACGAAGATAAATTGATGATTTAGACAAATTAGAATTAAGAAAAAGAATAAAACTCTTTTGCTGCGAATCGAGTGAGGTACAGATACTGAATCAGGCGAGCGGAGAGGCACAGTTGACTTCTTTTACCCAAGTCTTGCAACACGTGTCGAGGCCTCAGTTCTAGTCGAGAGGACCCTAACGGTTTTAGCGTAAAAATATATTGATGGACAAATAATTATCAGTAAAATTAAAGGAAATAGAAATAAAACCAAGGTAAGAATAATAAAGTGATTTAGTCTGCTTCAAATACACTAAAAAATGGTGCTTTATCTGTCATTTGTCAGGGCGGTGGCAAATATACGCCCGCGTTCCCGACATTCACCGGGAATGGACCGTCAGATAAATGTTATAGACTGATGGCATTGTAAGTGGGCAATTACCCAATGTGTCATAGTGGTATGCTCTTAGTGTGGACAAATAAGCCTGATGTTGAGATTTAAAATGTGGTTCAGTGATATCATCTTACAGGGTGGTTCCCGAACACAAAGTGGTGAACTGATAGCTCTGAGATTTCCCAACAAAAAGTCCTTTGATCTGGTGATGTTATGCCAATACTGCAGGGTAGGGACCCTTGTGACCAGTACCCACACATGCATGGCCACCTTTGACCTCTCTGCATTAGTAATATTGACCACACCACAGTAGGTATTCTCGTTTGGGTGAGGTAAGTCATCTTAGGGGAGGCTCACTCTGTATTTAGATTAGCGCACGCACTTGGCGCTGATGTGTGTCATCAACTCGGGTGTTCGGTATCATTACGCGGTCCGCTCACAAATTGCTGCACCATCACGTCGCCTTAAATGCACAAGCACGCTTCAACAGAGAAATGAGCATCGTTGTCATCGTCATTACCATCATTATTATTCTTATTACGTGTATACTGCTCATCCCACAAAGTAAACCTCCAGGTGCCTGCACAGACTGAGGAATTCCTTTTAACAGGAAGAAGAAAAAAATTATTTCAGGAAAATCTCATCGAGCGAAGGGTGGGGGGTGAGGTCCTGGGGCCAGTGACCCCGGCTGCCCTCTTGGCTTGATCACGACCCCATAGCGACCTCGTTCGAGTGGCAGGGGACTCAGCAACACAGCGGGGCCATGAACCTGGGCCCACGTGTGCCAGCTGTAAATAAGCGGAATTCCTGACTTTGGGGGGGCGATCGGGTGATAGTCAGGGGAGTTTGGGGGGGGGGTAAAGCATCGCAAGCACCCAACCGGTCACTAGCCTGCCCACTCACTGGCAAACGTGCACGTACACGTACGGAAGTACGAACGCATGTTAGCTCTCAACGCCACGCATTTGGAAGTCGTTAGGGCCGGGCGGAGTTGATGTGCAGCCATGAACCGCATGCAGCCTCCTTCGCTCTCGTGCCGCAGAAAAATTCCTGATGGACGGAAAGACAGGAGGGTGCCCCACGCAAAATTACGTTGGGTTTTTAAAATCTTTTTTTTTGTAACGCACGTTACCCCCTCCCCTCCTCCCCCACGTTTGCCATCACGGGTGGTCGTGGTATCACTATGGGCACACGAACTTGATTTGCAAAGAGTGCGCTGGCAAATAAATAAATATATACGTTAATAATAACTGCACTTAAATCATTTCCGAAACACAGCCAAGAACTGTGTACGAAGAAAATATATACACACTTGTGTATGTTTTGTAAAAAAAAATTGTATCTCTATGGAGTGAATGTTCTCACAATGCAAGTTGGGGATGTCAAATGAGCTGGTGTATCTGTAGGACAGGTCTTCTGGAGAGATGAGGCCTCGTGTGCAATCTCCGTTTGTGGCGTGACGTCAGCTTGGGGCCCTCTTTTGTGTTGACTTGAGTTTCTTTATTTTTGTGATGAGACGCATACTTTGGAGCTTGCGGTTTTGACAATCTGTTTTTGTTTAGGAATAATTGGTTTGTCTTTTTTTGTACAAGTTTTTTTTTTTTCCCCTGTGCAGCCTCCACATTTTTGCATTATTTTGCGGGGCAGGACCACCCTTTGTGCGGTCGCAGCATGAGCGCGGGATGCCTCTCTTCCATCTGTCTCCACCGTACGAGTGAACTGTAAATAGTTATTCACGCAGCGTTTTTCATTTTTCATCCATTTATTTACAATACGTACATTGTAGATGTATGTATATTTTTTAAAACGCTACATCTTAAAACTCTGCACACAAACAGTGAGCAATTACTTTGAGGGTGGTTGCTTATGGCGGTAGAACAAAGCAGGATCTATAAATACTTTCCATGCCACCTAGTCTAAACTTCCATGTTATTTACCCTATATTTCCATGACATCATGTGTGCTATATAATAAAGGTCCAGCTAGCTGACCCCTACTGTCTATAAAATCCGCTAAAAACACTGTTTAAAGCAATAACTATTTTATTAGGACCCTCAGTTCATAGTTGTGAACTGAGGGTCCTAAAACCTCCCGTTTCTGGTTGCTGAAGTTGATGGCTTCCAGTGTCCTGCGTCTGACTGCGATGCACACTCAGCACCTTGGATCTCTCAGCCGAACATAAACTCGAGCTTCCTTTTGCTGGGGAATTTACCCACATTCCCCCTGCGAGGTGAAATTGTTAACAAAGGCTCCTGCGACTTTGTAAATAAGAGACGTGCGGAGAGTTAATGCCACGGTTCACACAGATCTGTTGCCTTAGTCTGACAGAAACCAGCACAGCGGCCGATTGAAAATCACCTCTCAGCATTGTCTCCACACACAGGCCACAGCCACCTGTTTCCTGTAATCAGTGCTCGCTCACTTGTGGTTACTTTTGGGCTGCTTTTCGTCATTTGCTGCAGAGAATAGTTTACTAAATGAGTAAATGGTAGCCTAAATTAAAATTCCACCAGGCCTGTTATTTTATCATTCCTTCATGGAAAGGGGTTATAATTGTAATGGTAATGAGGGATAATTAATGGTTGGCTTGAAACTGTAAAAAAAAACCCTACCATAGTTGATTACTTGGAATTATTGAGCAGAAATTGGTTCCCATTTTCCATTCCGACTGATTAAAACTGATGGCTGCTGTAGCATCACTTGTTGCCATTGACCTCAAAACAACATTCTTAGCCGTAAAAAACACCCCAGATGAAACACGATTTTGCACCAAGTCTAAAGCACATGCCGATGCTACATTAAAGGCGTAACGTTTTCTTAGGGTCGTTAAAATTCCACAGGTTTTCAATTAAGACTTCTTCAGCAAAAAAAAATTCCCGTGCCTACAAATTCCAAAGTTCAGATGCTCCCTTTGGTAGTCCACACTTGAAAGAAGAAGCCCTGACACCTCTTAGTGGAGAACTAAACAAGCCTCTGGCGTGTGGCACGGCCAGCGGACGTTTTGGCCTGCGGCCCCGTGTTTGGATAAGATCTAAATTAGGGGGCCTTGTAAGCAGCACCTCTTGTGTCCCGGGTTCAAGCCCCAGTGCAGAGAGTAACGATCGGAACTTGTTCCGCTCGGCCGACTGCTGAAGGATTCCACGCGGGCGAGTTTGACGTTTCTGGATTTGGATGGATGGAAAACACCATTCGGCACGTCGTAAAGCCGGGGGCTGGATTTGTAGCACTGGACGATTGATTTGGAATGCTTGACAGCGAGAGGCTTAGAGACGTACGCGCATACACCGGTCATCTACATTCTAAGCGATTTATGGGCGAGTGACAGGATGGTTCATTCTCAAAGGGGTATTTTCTTTTTCTCAAGGCACCAGATTTAGTCCTATTTGCAGCAGTGAAGGTTCTAGACAGCGTTTCATGGTGGTGCTGCATTAGCTCTCTGCTGGGGTTTCGTGTTGTATTGTGTGTTGTTTGGCATGATGTCCAACCTTTTGTTTAACGTGCTGGGGGAGCATCTTTAGGAACCTGTCATGACTGAGCGTTTGCACCTAGGTTTACCCAGCCTGAAACGGCCACACAGAAATTGTGTGGCATCGTACCTTCATTTGTATAACAATTATTGTTATCTCTTGTTTTATGGCCTTCTCTGATTTATCGCCATTATTTTACATTTTGTAGCGGTGACGTCATCAGTGGGGACGCAAGGCTTAATAGCTGCTCAGCAAACCACCAGTTTTAAGACTATTGAGTGTTTTGCAGCAGTCTGAATCATTCAATTATTGTTACCTTGGTTTTAATTCTATTACTTTTAATTCTCATAATTAACTGGTTATTAATCATTAGATTGTACGCTTAAAACATTGAGGCCTTCTCTATTGTTGGCTGCTGAAGCCTGCCACATATTTCAACTTTCTCCCAAGTGTCTCTAGGAATAACTTCACCATCATCAGTATTCGCACCGCACACTAACCTCGTTCCACAATTACATGCTGACCCTCACCTTTTATCTCTCATTTAACACTCCACATATTCTGCTGCATTACCATTGTTATTGCTAGCTATACCACTCCATCGACTCAACTCGCTTCAGCTTAACTTACAGCGTTACACAACGATAATCCTCTATATTCGGTACAGTCTTTAGATAAAGTCTGCAGTGTATCCTAACAGTCTATATTCTAATTACATATCCACTTAGTCTGTTAAATATTCACATAATCTCATCATCTCATTGTCAGGACCGCTTAATCCTCTACAGGGTCGCAGTGAGCCGCAGCCTATCCCGGCAGACACAGGGCGCAAGGCAGGAATGTACCCACGATGGAACGCCAGTCCATCACCGGGCACTGAGGGCAACTTAGTCTGCAAGCCAATTAACCTATGCAGCAGCATGTTTTTTGGACTGTGGGAGGAAACCGGAGTGCACGGCGAAAACCCACGCGGACACGGGGAGAACATGCAAACTCCACACAGAAAGGCACGCGAGCCGAGATTCGAACCGAGGTCCTTCTTGCTGTGAGGCGACAGCGCTACCCAGTGGGCCACCGTGCCGCTCTAATCACATCATATATTGTATAACTACACAGTATATTATATAGCTGCAGTCTACAATATAAAAACAGTCGATAGTTTTTATACGCTAATACATATAGTCTACAAATACAAGTTCGTTGTACATAATTCATGAAACATACCAATCCGAGGTACGTAATTCAATACGAATACCTATCGACTATACACAATTCAAAAAGCTGCTCTCTCGGGACAGCCGCGTCGATCGCTTCCTCTCTCCACCTCGCGACGTTTCGCCTCCTCACACGTTAGAGGCATCTTCAGGCACCTGAGGATGCCTCGACGGGGCTGTCCCGAGAGAGCAGCTTTTCGAAGCAATCATCATGCATCGAGTCGTGAAAACCTACCTCGTTACATACACAATTCAATACATAAACAAATCCGATGTACGTAATTCAGTTCACATACCAATCTGTTGTGCGTATTTCAATACATATACTAATCTCATCATCTCATTATCTGAAACCGCTTAATCCTATATAGGGTCACGGTGAGCCGGAGCCTATCCCGGAAACACAGGGCGTAAGGCAGGAATACACCCGACGACGGGACGCCAGTCCACCGCCGGGCACATATACTAATCCGTTGTACGTAATTAAATACACACAGATTAATTTCGTCCTCATTGTTAACGTCATCATTGCTCTATTGTCTTATCTGCGCACAATATTATATAACCGCACAGTCTGTTATATAACCAGGTCTCACCTTCACACTAATCACACACACCACACGTGCCTCACACACAGCACACGTGCCTTGCATACTAATCACACGTACCACACGTGCCTTACACACTAATTATACACACCACATGTGCCTTACACACTAATCACACACACCACACATGCCTTATACACTACACAGCCTATACATACAGTCTATAGTCTTTGGAGTATATGATGGAGTCTATAGTCAATTGATGCTGGACGACCAGGCCATTGAAATTGCCAAGGCAGTCCGGAGTCGAGGTGTGACTCTTGATTCCTCACTCAGCTTCAAGACACATCAACAAGTGACGAAGGAAGTCTATTTTCATCTCAGAAATATAGCCAAACTGTGCAGGATCCTGTCACTCGCTGATGATGAGACGCTAATACACATCTTCGTCTCCTCACGCATCGATTACTGCAATGCACAGCTCCCTGGCACCCCTGCCTACCTGGATCAATCGTCTCCAATGTGTGCAGAATGCGGCTGCTCGAGTCCTTACCTGCACACCCATCCACGATCACATATCCCCAGTACTGATGTCTCTCCACTCGGTACCGGTTAAAGACAGGATTGAATTCAAGATCCTCCTCACCTACTGCTCCAACATACATCCATGACCTATTTCAAGCACCCTCCTCAACTCGATAACTTCGATCCTCCAATACGGGCTTGCTGCATGTGCCCAGATTGCACCTTGGTTCTGTGGGTAACAGCCTTCTCGTATGCTACTCCCACACTTTATAATGCCCTTCCATTGGAGATTCAGTCAGCGAAGTCCCTGGGCATCTTCAAATCTCGTTTCAAGACTTCCTTGTTCCATAAGGCTTTCAAGCCCTCTGGCTAGGACTGGTGATACGGCTCAATGTTGTCGTGCTGAGTTGATGGCTTTCTGCCGACCTGCGCCTGCTCAGGAACATTTATTCCTTCCTTGTTGAAAAATTATTTTTTTCCACCTACTTTACGTCCTATAATTTTTTGCTACTATTTTACTTTCAGTTTAACTGTCCTGATGTTGATATGCGATTCTCTACACAGCTCAGATTTGTTTTATAAAAAAAACCAAAAAACATTTTCTATTTTTGATATGCCGTTCATATGTTGTTCTTGTTGTTTTGACATGCCATTCTCTCCACAGCTCTGTGCAGTGCTTTGCGACCCTCAGGTGAAATGCGCTCCAGAAGTGCAACTGTTATTATCCAGGAGCTGGGAGATTCCCAGTGTCCCACACTTGGTGCAGATTGCACAGCCCTGCCTTAGACCAGTGGTTGTAAATAATGAGACGAACCGATTGAGACAGTACAGATTCTATAAACAAACCAAGCAAGACCAACATTAAAAAAATGTCTTTAACTAGTTTGTGAACCCATATCTTGACGATTCACAAATTTCATGTAGGTGAAGCCTCCGTTATTTAGCGAGATACTTTACAGACATGGCCAGTATCTAAATTACATGTAATGGAAACATGTCATATCATTACATTTTGAGTCGTAATCAGCTTTTAAGTTACACTGCTCAATAATTGGTAAATAAAAAATACGTGACACACAGTCAATCTTCATTTGGTATCTGCAATGCACTACAGGACCTTTATACTATGATTGTATTTTGTCCATCCCTCTCTAGACGAAGGGTGCACAACATACGGCCCATGGGCCAAGTCCATCCTGGCAATATGTTTTGTCCGGCCCATAAAGAATAATCATAAACAATCAAACTTTCTTGAAAATAAGTAGATCTATTTTTGGCCCATCTTAAAATATGCTCGTTTTTTGACATAGACATATACCACGATAGCCTACTAATATAAACTGCAATACTGTGTACACTACTATAAAACAAACACTCCTGTACACTACGAAACGATACCTTATACACTAGACTAAACACTATCCGACTATACACTACCGTTTACACTACTATACACTACTTGTGTTTGTGACACAGGCCTACACCCCTTAAGCCTAGGGTAAATGTTCTGTGTGCCTACAAAGTGAGGGGATATGTGGAGACGGAGGGGGGACCTTTACCATTTTGTGCTCCTTTGGTTATTTTATTTGGCACTGGGCCTCTTGAAAATTAAGTTGTCCACTCATCCTCTAGGGCGGCACGGTGGCCCAGTGGGTAGCGCTGTCGCCTCACAGCAAGAAGCCCTCGGGTTCGAATCTCGGCTCGGGTGCCTTTCTGTGTGGAGTTTGCATGTTCTGCCCGTGTCTGCGTGGATTATCGCCGGGCACTCCAGTTTCCTCCCACAGTTCCAAAAACATGCTGCCGCATAGGTGAATTGGCTTGCAGACTAAATTTCCGTCAGTGCCCGGTGATGGACTGGCGCCCCATCGTGGGCATATTCTTGCCTTGCGCCCTGTGTCTACCGGGATAGGCTTACCACGACCCTGTACAGGACTAAGCAGTTTCTGACAATGAGATGAGATGAGACCCCTCCTCTATGCGGTGGTGTTGTGTACGCGCTTGCATGTTTATCATTCTCAGTGAGTGTTCAAACATTACCTGTACACGTTCAATTCATTCATCTTCACTGTCATGTTTCACATGCGTGTAAATGCCCCATGTGTTGGTTGGTAGTTTATGCGGCTGTAAACGTCCCATGCGATTCTCATTGATTGCGTGAGTAAGCCGTTTTATGTATTAGTATCGTATTTGGAGAGTTGTAACCGGTTACGAAAGCGCTTGGTTTGTGTGTGTGCGTGAATGCTTGCTTTGCAACATATGCGTGTGAAGCGTTCTAAAAGCTGAGCCAAGCGACGAAAAAAATCTCTGCTGAGCTTGTTGGCGTCGGTGTTAAATACTGTGCACTCGGATGTGAAATTTCATTGGTAGCTAAATGAAAACGAAATGAAGTAAATTAAGCCTTTTGTATTCATTTTACCGGTCTGCTCAAGAGTAAGAAAAAATGACCTTGTTTGTTTAAGGCTTTCTCTGATTAAAAATAATTTTAAACATCAGCTGCGATTACTGGTCATGAATAAAGAGGCAATTTTAAATGAAAGGAATTAGCGTGGAGGCTTTCTACGAGTTACAAAAAGAAACTTAACTCACGAAAAAATCCCAACAATGCACTCGGCCGAGGGAATTAGGTTAATTCGTGGCCAAAAACCTTCAGCAAACTGCCGCTGTGAAATGTTCCGTAAGGCACCTTTGCAAAGCCAGATACAATGCCACATTCATTCACGTTTCAATAATCGTCCATTTAGAGTAGGTGGGATCTCATTGGTGGCTGTTATCACACTTCAAATGCAGGGCCGGGAACCAAAGTCTTTTAAGGACGGTTGGTCGATGGATTATTTTTCTTAAAAAAATTGCTTGGGTACTTTCAACATGTGGAATTTGGTACTACAAGAGTGGTACAAAATAGCTTGCTGTTGCAAGTTGTGTGACAATGTGTTTAATGTTTCTCTTACAACCGACGACATGGTTTGGTAATTCCCTGTTGAGTTGAAACCATCAACTCCGGGTGATTTGGGTCTGCGATGACAACGGACTACTAGGTTTTGTCCATCCACTAAGTACATATTTACGTAACTTTGTTATTTTACGCATACCATGCATTGGTCTGTTCTTTTTGAGCTATTAAACGCGGTACCATTCTTATTCATGTTGAGTTTTGTTTGGACATCTAAGACCCGGGTAGTGATGTTAATTTTTCGTGATTATTGCCCTTTATCTTATCGCCGGCTGTCTGAAATAGCCAATGGTAAATACTGAATGAACAACATTAGCGTAGGGACGTCACCATCCCTCAATGTCTCTCACTGAGGCACTGCTAATGAGACCTGGAGAGTTCTGAACCAGTTTGAGTTTGCTTGCTTAAACAAGCGCTGCCTTAGAACACTCCCTCGAAAAGTCCCGTAGGTAAATGTATTAAACACGTAAAGGTGCAGTCTTGCAATTGCTTGTTCATACCACTGCTGGCAGAAGGACCTCTGCTAGCATGATTTCAAGAGCCCATCTAGACAGTATCTTGGCTCTAGTCTTCAACACTGACTAGACATCTTGGATGAAGTGGGGAGTATCCACACTTATCCCCACTAAACGTGACCTGTAGCTCGAGTAACTGTCATGTATCTGTTATTCTGATTTGCGAAACCTGTCATGTATTAACTGCCACAATGGGAGATCGAACGTAACCAATGATCTCTAGGTCACAAGGATTGACTCAACCGCCACGTCGTTTTACGTTTACGTGGCAAGGAAGACGGGGCCCTTGTGTGTTTATTGATTATTTTAATAGCCAAAGTGCGTTGCGGCGGCACATGATAAAATTGTGCCACTGCGCTATCACCGGCACACCGGGGCCCACGCACTGCCCCTCGCTCAGTCCAAAGGGGCAAGTTCACCGGTCATGCTATCCTCGTACGACCCCACCTACCCCCCCCCCAAAGTTAATTTACAGGTAGGCCCTGGTTAGTGGTTAGTGCCCAGGATGTGCACCTGGAGAATAGAGCGCTAACTGAATCCGCGCTAATGGTGTCACTGAAGGAGGTGACTGCTGATTGACTGCAAGTCTACAAATGTGTTGTGGCCTTTGGATATCTGCGAGCTGGATTTTTGGGAGTCTTAACTTTTGACACTCATGAATTTTCATAATAATTTTCTTGTAAAAAAATGTTTATCTCTCCAGGGCAAAGGGTACTATAACAGTTCAGCATTTTGTTGTGTCACTTTAAGTGTGGTGAGCCTTGGGAGATGTCCGCTCACCCCTAATTTTTCAACTGAGAGCACTACACTCCCCTAGTACATCACGCATGGTATCTTAAAAATCACAAACTATTCATGATCAGTGGGGGTTTTAGTACACACACAATTTAGAATATATTGCCCGTTGAAAGGAGCCAATTGGGGCTTGGGGAAGACACGTTATTTGAAGGGCCGATGGCCGGTGATCAAGACTGACGGCGGAAGGGCATCCAAATAAGGCCATGTGCTCGGGAAAACGTATACGGCGGAGACGCAGCAATGAGCTGCAGCTCCTTGATTAATTTTTGCATCACAGGACCGTTATGAATGGTAATGTGTTGACGAGGCCTTTATTCAGCTGTGGATTGATCATGACCGATGATGGTGATTGGTTGTTAACCAGCCTTTCGGCTATGGAGGTTTGTGCACAATACTCCAGCAGCCCACCACCACCACCCGCACAGTGTCTCGTCACTACAAGTCAATACCACAGCTAGAACTCCATCAAATATCTCTCCCCAGTCTGCCTCAATCTTGATACTTGCTCTGCCCACTCAGACACATACACTTGCATGCTGTATGTGCGTGGGTTAGGAATGCAGCGATTCAGAAATTGATCAATGAAAACAGATTGTTGCGTTCATTAATATGTGCATTGAATCGTATGTCCGAGAGTCAGTTACTCGCAGTTTTTTTGGTGTGATAAGTTTATGCTTGGGTACATCCATGCTTTACTTTTCTTTCACATTGGGCACCAGATACAAAATGCTGAGCGTGTAATGATGTAGGTTTTCACGGCTCGATGCATGATGCTTGCTTCAAAAAGCTGCTCTCTCGGGTGAGCCGTGTCGGAGAGAGGAAGCGAACGACGCGGCTGTTCCGAGAGCGTAGCTTTCCGAAGCAATCAAAATGCTGAGAGTGTTTACCATTGAATGCTTTCATTCAGCTTCATGTGGCAGGGAAACTGTAGAGAGATCCCATTTAAGTTATTAAATGTGGTGGTGTTGGACCCTCTTTGACTTTGTGTAAAGTAATGGCATTATTCTGCATGTGGTATGTTTTTCAAGGAGTTCCTTTTCGATTATGCAACACTTTTATAGTGAGCAGTGTCTCTACGTCGTGTCGGAGGTGGCCACTGGGTAACCGATTACCTGCACATTATGGCTCATTTTTTACATGCGTCAGCAGGTCTTGCGTTCACAAGTTCCAGCAGTCGGAACTGACGCCTCATTATCTCAATTAATTGCCCTCCGTCATTGCCACTCACATTGTAATGGCTGCAGGGCGTGGCGGAACATGCCTGTCGGCAGAGCAGATCAGTCGATACGTTTTTATTTAAGCTTTAGTAGCTCAGTGGGAAGTGGTAAGCAATTTACAACATCAGGACACCGAGGTAAATTTAGCCAGGTCAATTTACTTAGGCCGCATGTCTTTGGGCTGTGAGAGGACACCGGATGACCCGGTGAAAACCCACTTGGACACGTTGAGAGCATACAAACCCCACACACAAAGGCAGCACCCGAACTGGGAATCGAACTCGGGGCCTTCTTGCTCTGAAGCAGCAGCGCTGTTTACTGCTCCGCCACCGTGCCGCTCACGTTAGATGGCAGAGATTGTGTCGAGAACTGTGTAAAGTACTCACCTCGCAGGTGGACAGAAGTAATGGCAATCAAGCGGCACTGCAGAGATCCTGTGACAGCTGTGCAGCCCCTGCGGTTAAAGAACGGCTCGTAGACGTGGATATCAAAGAGCTACCTCCATCTCATCTCATCTCATTATCTGAAACCGCTTAATCCTATATAGGGTCACGGTGAAGCCGGAGCCTATCCCGGAAACACAGGGCGCAAGGCAGGAATACACCCGACGACGGGACGCCGGTCCATCGCCGGGCATTGCGGGACAATTTTAGTCTGCGAGCCAATCAACCTATCCAGGAGCATGCTTTTGGACTGTGGGAGGAAACCGGAGTACCCGGCGAAAACCCACGCGGACACGGGGAGAGCATGCAAACTCCACACAGAAAGGCACCCGAGCCGAGAGACTCGAACCCGGGACCTTCTTGCTGTGAGGCGTCAGCGCTAACCACTGCGCCACCGCTACCTCCATGAACTCTTCAATGTTAAGAGGCAACATTTTATCAATAATAGTATGTGTGAGAGTCATATTTTGGTATGAAGTTCACACCCGTATGTTTCATTCTCAAAGCTGAAATATCCCAAATGAAGTATGGAAACTAGTTTGATGCATTTTCTTGTGCACATCATGAAATCTCACTGTTATGGTGTCACCAACATCACCATGTGGATTTTAATTGTTCTGGTTGTTTGTTTTCCATACACAGTCTCAAAAATGAATTGGCTTAAGCAACCCAATAAAAACGTTTGAATATTTAAAGGTAAGAAAATTGCTCTTATGTGCAATATCGCACCACTCAATAAGAAATATCCAAATTCGGCTTGAAGTGTGGGCGTCGGTGCCTTACAGCTCCTAACAATGGCTTATTTATAGTGTTGCGTGACCTTGCTAAGGCTGACCTGTACGTGACCGGGTGAGTGCGGGATGAGAAGGCACTTGCACCGAGTAGCCGGCTGGAGGAACGAGCGGTGCTCATAAACCGCACCTCTCGCGTCTCCACCCCAGCCTTGGTTAAACAGGGGTCATTGGGAACGTGTGGAGATCGGGAGGAGGGGGACCGGCATTTAACTCTCACGCAACTGCGCACGTCAGGTGTTTGTGTTTAGTGGTGCTTGGTTCCTAAGCTTATCCAATTACTAATCCGCTGTGTTGTTATTTTACGGAGCCGGTCGTAACTTTGCAGACGAAAACTGCGTGCGCGCTGTTTGGCAAGTGCGCTTTGCAACGCGCAAGTTTTTGTTCGTTTAATCGTTGCCCGCGCGCAATAGGTGCCGTGTCGATTCTGCTTGGCGCCGTGCGACCCAGTAACAGCACAGGGTCGCGTTTCATTAGATGCGTTGCATGGATGGCATAATAGTACTGAAGGTTGATGACATCATGCTCGCAGCAGTGGCGCATTGAGCGAAAGGGAACATAATTGTCAATAGAGGAATGCGCACATATTTCCCGCAGTGTTAAGCCGTATGAGATCATACTTTTCACTATAGTATGTGGTCACTGCTTATGCAATGAATATCGATTTCGTGCAGTTGTAATCGCTAAACAATAGTTGTTGGCGTGTTTCACATTGTATCGAGCAGTACATGGTCCAACTCGAAAAGACATCGGAGATTGTTTCTCGAGTACGTTTGGGCGTGGATTTTCACGGCGCGGTGTAGAGTTTTCGAATTGGAGGCAGAGGATGACCATTGTCCAGGGGATGGGAGGAACGCTTGCCACGGCTATCCTGAAAGAGCAAGTCTTAAGAGATTTTAAATTGCACTAATATGTCAACAGGCTAGTGGCCTGGATGGTCTGTTTGACGTATGCAGGTTTATTGTTTGTGTGAGCGTTGGCCTTTTACCTGGATGGGGGCGCTTTGTGACCCTTAGGTGAAAGGCGCTTTAAAAATGCAAATATTATTATTAACAACACCGACTCACGGTATCGTTGCCTTGATCTGGGCAGGCGCCATCAGCGGACCGCATTGCCGCACAGTATTGTCGGTGCCAATTCACCTGCACAATCGAGCACGAATTGTGTTAACGTCCGACAAAAGACGCTTTGCTCCCCTTTCACGGCTCGCAGGTGAGACTGGCGACCCGCGATCTTGGAGGTTTAGCCGTGGAGGCGCCTCTGACAATATTGTGCTCAGTTGCTTTTTGCTAATGCTGCTGTGTAAAGAACTTTTTTGTAAATAGATCGGTTTGGAGAATTTGGAACGGGGCTCCGTGGCGTTGACTTGGAGAAGGGTTTTGCCACCCACTCTGAAATGGGGGGGGGCGCGTGTTCTTTATTTGTTTCTCATAAACATAATCATCCTACACTAGCGGTCGCCTTGCAACGTCCTCACACCACTCTGGAGCAGGCGTGCATTGGGTGGTCAGGTAAAATGTACACAATAGGTAAACAATGAATGAGAGAACAAAGTATCGGGCGATTGATGTGTGTGGTGGGTAGCCTTATGGCTTCGACAATCGCTTAAATACATTCACCATGTTACCTTGGAAGTAGCCAATGATGTGACAGCATTAAAGCTTACGTGTATCCGGGCAGGCGTAGGTCAATACCCTTCCATTGCGTTAGGATTGTTTGACCGTACCTTACAACGTTGGTCAGTGCAAGCAATTGTTAAGTCCATGCTACCCTTAATAGGTGCTTGCTAACAGCATTTACAAAACGTCTGTACACATGTATCAATTTTATGTGGGTGACACGTTTGCGCAGCGGTTTAATGCAGTGGTCCAGGTCATTACGCGTGCCACTTGAACGGTTTGTACTAAGGTGGTGGTTGGCTTTCCACTACAGCTACATGGATATTTCCATAGGGTCGTTCGCTTTGTAAGCTAAGTGATAATAAAAAATATGTATTTGCGTTTGTAAAGCGCCTTTCACCCGGGGGTCATGAAGCGCTGAACAAGTGATGAACAAACAAGCCCATAAATAAGTGCGCCAATGCAACGGCTTCCAAGAAATAATATAAAAAGGGCAATATCACTCTAACTCATTGAAATGTAAACGGCAGCCAGAATCCGTTTGCCGTTGTGTTTAACATCAGTTTTTTCGATCTTTGCTATAAAACGCGTTGGGGAAACGAGAGGTTTGTAATGACACAGCTGCGATTGCTATCCAAAGTGCCTTTATTCCCACAAAATGTTTAAAAACATTTGAAAGTCTTCGGTTAAAGAATTAGGTCAGTGGAAATATTTGGCGTCATTGCTTTAAGCATAAGCACAAGCAAGACAAGTATGCACAGATCTTTTACAGTTTAATCCAGAAATATGGAAAGGCAGGGATTATTTCTTTTTGCCCCACGTCCTTAATTTACATTTACATCATTAGCGCACTTTCCCGTGGGTGTTGCTGGGAGTCTGTCGGGAGACATGGAAAGCCTAGTTCTCGGCGCTTACTTTAAAAGTATTTTCCTAAGCTGCCTGCCCTCCGAGTTCATTCTAAGTTGTACGAGAGTTTATTTGATTCGCCCGGCCCAATGTCCGTCAGTAAATCACGAGACATTACATTTGTGTAATTACTGTTGTAATTTGAGCTAGGCCCTTACTAAGAGTGAGGTTGGATACAGCTATGTGTATTTTTTCTTAGTCATGGCTACAACATGTGGGTGCATGTGAAATGCGTGCATGCTACGTACAGTCGTTCGGCGAGTCCTGAATCGCCGAGGCATGGAGTCGAGTGTGTAGTTCTTGTACACGCTCGGTCGTGATCGTGTGCAGTTCTCGTAAAGACCTCTGCTGAACGTGGACGATCTTCAACAGTATGCAACAATGTGTGGTGCCTCAACTCGATAGATGTTATTTTTTATTACAGCAGAATGTAACCCAGTGAGCGTGAAAGCTCTAGATACGGGATTCCTGTGTTGCAACACAAGTCCAAACTGACCGACGCAACAACGCGTAAAACCAAGGGGCAAATAAACGTTTTCACAGCAACAATAGGCACATGAATTAAATGCAAACCTTAATCATAAATATAAACAGTAACATGCAAGGTAATGATGTAGGTTTTCACCGATCGATGTATGATTGCTTCGAAAAGCAATCACACTGCGCCTGAGGATGCCTCTAACGTGTGAGGTGAAACGTTGCGAGATGGAGAGAGGAAGCAATCGACGCGGCTGTCCCGAGAGAGCAACTTTTCGAAGCAATCATCAGTAAACATGCAAGATTGCACTATTAAACAAACATACAACACCAAATTGTACAAAGGTAAAACCCCAACAATAATCGTGAAGTAAAGCAGAGGTCTTCATCAATGCTCTGGCAGTGGAGTTCGGCTGTACAAGAGACGTTTCTTTGTCTGGGAAGCTCTCCAGCATCGCAAGTTGAAGTGAAATGGGCAGACTGCAGGATCCGCGAGAAGCAGCTGGTTTGGTGCTGAATTTGCCCTTCATCCTTCCTGCCAGCCAGTCTGTGCGAAGCGGTGGTGGAGCAACTTCTTTGGATCTCAGTGGGTGTCCTGATGAAAGACATACGGCATCTTTCATTCACAAGCAAACAAGTACACATATCAACGTATACACAGTTACACGCACGTACAATGTATCATGAATGATAGTCCTTTATCAAATTTCTAAACGCACGTTATGTAACGTGTGAACATTCTATACCTGCTCTTGGAGGAGAAACTGATACAGAGGAGCAAAGGAAAACGCAGGGAGGGAGGGGGAAGGCAGCCACACAGACAGTTGGTGCCCACATTTGCCAGACCCTGATTTCCAAAAATTAAGGTGTTATAGCCCAATCAATTAATGAGTGTTTTGTAGTTAATAATATTTGCACTTCTAGAGCGCCTTTCACCCGAGTGTCACAAAGTGCTACACATGTCAACAACAACATCTGAACGGCATTTCAACAACATCATGTTTTTTAAGCATCTGAGCGCTGGAGATAATGGCGTGTCAACAGCAAGAACAATATTAGAGTAGATCAATTAGAGTAGATCAATTAGAGCAAAACAATAGCTACAAATCAATGAAGGACATAAAACAACAGATAAAACAACTGCTAAACAAATGAAGGAAGGAATAAGTGTCCCTGAGCAGGTGCAGGTCAACAGCAAGCCATCATTTAAGCACAACAACAGTGAGCAGCATCAACTGTCCTAACCAGAAGACTTCAATGCCGTCTGGAACACGTGAGTCTTGAGATGGGATATGAAGATGCCCAGGGACTCAGCTGAATGAATCTCCAACGGAAGGGCATTGCAGAGTCTGGGAGCAGCGTGCAACAAGGCTGTCACCCATCGAATGGAGGTGCGATCTTGGCACATATGGCAAGCCCTATTGAAGGATTGAAGTTGTGTTGAGGAGATTGCCTGCAGTAGGTCACGGATGTAATGTCGGAGCAGCGCCAGTGAGAGCCTTGTAGGTGAGATGAGGATCTTGAATTTAATCCTTTATTTAACTGGTAACCAGTGGAGAGACACAAGCACTTGGGATATGTGATCGTGGATGGACGTGCGGATGAGTACTCTTAACTGCATTCTGCCCATGTTGGAGATGATTGATCAGGTAAGCAGGGATGTCAAGGAGTAGTGCATTTCAATTATCTGTTCGTGAAGAGATAAAGATGTGTATTAGCTTCTCAGCATTGGAAGGTAACAGGATGCTGCTCAGTCTGGCTATGCTTCTGCGATGGGAATAGGCTACCTTTGTCACCTTGTTGATGTGTGTCTCGAAGGTGAGTGAGGAATCAGTCACACCTAGACTCTGGACTGTCTTAGCAACTTCAGTGGTCTGGTCGTCAAGCAGCAATTGCATAGGTTCAGCCTTGGATCATTGGTGCTGGGTTCTGACAAGCAAAACTTTTGTTTTGTCGCCATTTAGTTTCAGAAAATTTGATTTGAGCCAGGCCTTCACAGTTGACAGTGAGGATGACATGCAAAGACCAGATGCATTGCTGGATTACTTTATGTGGATATATATTTGGATGTTATCTGCATAGCAATGGCAGCTGAGATTGAGGCTGCGCAGGATATGGCCAAGAGGTTGTATGTATATGCTGAAGAGGAGTGGGCCGAGAACTGAACCCTGAGGAACTCCAGACAAAACAGGATGGATCTCTGAGTTTTGTCCTCCGAGGCTGACTAACTGCTTTTGGTCGGACAGGTAGGAGCTCAGCCAATGCAGGGCACTGCCAGAGACCTATATGCACTCCAATCGCTCATGTAAGATCAGGAAATTGTAATTCAGCCAGACCTTCACAGTTGACATTGAGGACGACATGCAAAGACTTGACTCATTGATGGATGGCTTTGCGTGGCTATGGTTGTGGGAATAAACCAGAGACATTGGAAGAAAATCATGCAGAGCAAGAGGAGCATCCACAAACGTCACACAGAAAAGTGCCCGAGGCTGGACTCAAACTGCCTCAGGCAGGACTTTGTTCCTTTGGGGCGCAGATGTAACCATTGCACCACCCTGTCGTTTATTGCTAGATAAAGGCCTCCCCCGCTCTGTGTCGGTCATTGGCTTTGTTTGGTCTTATTTCGCTACGCCGTTTAGTGCCCCTTCATAAGAATCCAACATTGATATCACTCACGATTGATGTTAGTCTTGGCTGGGAATCGAACTGAAGACAAGGGGTTTGTAATGCATTTTGCCAATCTCTAAGCCACCGCCGCCTTACATAATGCATGCATTTGTCCAAAAAGGACGTCGTGATATATTTTCTAAATGCAAACAAATTACTCGCTATTTTTCCTGGCTATCATGTAAGGAATAAATCCCTAAAGACACTTTAATTGATTAAATTCCTACGTGTATGTGTTAGATATATGTGTACTTGCATACACCCAACACTGTGGGAAAATGTGAATATCTTGGGAGCACAATAACAGAATATGACAGGTGAGGTCAAAAGTCAGTAGATGGATAAGGATTTATAAGGTGCCCGTTTAAATGCCTCAGCATCTCAAAGCGCTTGACATCACACCTCATCTCAATCATTCCATTGCCCTGTAGCAATCTTGCCCAGGGCATAGACCCAAGTAGTAACCATTTTTATGCAGCACTAGGCCGAACAGCTAGGATGGATTTTTAAAGGGTGGTGCAGTTGCAACATCTTTACTTCACGGACAGAAGGTCCTGTCCGTGGTTCTTCGAAGTCCGCCTCGGGTGCCTTTATTTGTGGCGTTTGTGTGTTCTCCCCCTGTTCTGCATGGGCTTACTCTGGGTTCTACTGTTTCCTCCCATAGCTAAAACTGTGTTATGAATGGGCTGATAACATTATCTATAGTACGCGTTGTTTGGCAGATGTTTGCATTGGGTAACCACATGGATGCCTTCCCCACCGCTGCTGCTGTTTCCTTGCGTCTGTGAGTCGTACATTCTTCAAATACCTTCAGAATTGCACAAATACTCAAACAGCTCCACCTGAGCTACGAAGCATTGATATTGCATTGTCCTGATCTGACTGCCTTTTGGCATCATCTGGCTAACACTGACAATCAGGCTCAAAAGAAAGCCATGTCTGGTGTAGACCAAACAGTTTGAAGGACAGAGAGCAGCTTTTCGAAGCAATCATCATAATGCATATGTTATCAAAACTTCCTGTTTGCATATTTTGCCACAAGTATATGTAGCTTTTGCAAACTAGACACATTGTAGAATGTGTCTATTTTGGTGTTTTAAGATCTTAACACGTGTATAATCGCCAGAAAATACTTTGCCACGCACTATAAATTGTCATCTCAGCTCATCTCATTATCTGAAACCGCTTAATCCTATATAGGGTCACGGTGAGCCGGAGCCTATCCCGGAAACACAGGGCGTAAGGCAGGAATACACCCGACGACGGGACGCCAGTCCATCGCCGGGCACTACGGGCAATTTAGTCTGCGAGCCAATTAACTTATGCCGCGGCATATTTTTTTGACTTTAGGTGGAAACTGGAGTGCCCCGTGTAAACCCACGCAGACGCGAGGAGAACATGCAAACTCCACACAGAAAAGCACCCGAGCCGAGATTCAAATCCCGGGACCTTCTTGCTGTGAGGCGACAGCTCTACCCACTGGGCCACCTTGCCACCCCGTGTGTAAAATGTGGTCATTCATAAACATGTGAATTGCTTTCCAAAGCTGTTTTATGTGATAGACGTGTCAAGCGTTCCCTCTGGCTTCATTTTGATGTTTCACCTCCCACGATGGAGGCATCTTAAGGCTTTCCAAGGTACTGAGGATGCCTCCAACGTGGGAGGTAAAATGTCGCGAAGGAGAGCGATGCAGCGCTTGACATGGCTATGCAGAAAGTACAGCTTTGTAAATTGATTATTATCCATCAAGTCATGAAAACGTACATAGTGTTTTCATCGAAATCATATGCTGAATCGAAGAACCGTACAGCATGATCATGAAAACTGACAGCGATAAATAGCATCACTGGAACTATTCACATGCTGTTAAATTACTGCCATGTACAAATACGAGACTTGACCGTAATGAATACTGTAGGTCAGCACGACTCACTACATTGATAATCTCTCGTTGCCAGAGCATTCTGATCTCCCCTAGTGTCCACTCGCAAATATGCCATTTGCACATGCCTGCGTACATGCGTTCATGGACATTAATAGCACATTCGAGGCAGTAAGCGTGTCCCCAGCCACAACCTGATTTACGCGAAGCAGGCTGCATACACGCTTCCTGTGCTACACAAACAGCTCTCCAATAAGAGATATTGTCCCTGGGCTTACACATTTCTCCTTGTGTCCTTGTAAGATGCTTCCAAACCACTGAGTGAAGAACTTTCCCCAGCAGTCCTCACTGCTCTCAAAACGACCGCCCTTTCACGACCTAGAAATGAAGCCAGCAGAACTTTTAAATGTTCCATATGTTTTGGAGGCTGACAAATGCGCAGCATATGCAATTGATATTTTTAACGGCGTCAGGTTATCGTGGACGAGAGTGGACTGGAGGAGTTGTTCGCTTGCCACTGCTAACATGCAAATCCTGTTTAGGGTAACCAAAGATAAGCTATGAAATATCCAGCCTCGTAAGTTTTCCCCACTCAGTGTATGAGAATTACTCACGGGGGATCTTATTTAGAGATAGCCATGGCGAGCATTCCTCCTCTCTCCTTCGCGAATTTTTGCCTCCCGATTCTCAAATGCAGCCGTGTTGAACTCCCTTATGCAAAATATTAATATCGTTGCGGGGAATGTAATTTAACTTTGAATAGAATAATTATCGATGTTTGTTTTTGGGTTCTACGACGTGGTCGTTTCGTGCAATTATTATTTTCATTAACCCAACAATTGTTACTTTTACAAGGCCATTATTTTTACTTACCGATGCATCGATCATAGTTTGATCAATGATTCTCCTCGCTGTGAGATTAAGACATGATGTGTTGTGGTTGTTTCTCTCAGATTGCATTGCGCTTCATCAGGGAGTGAACTGAGAAATGGAGCAGATAAATCAAAAAGGATGTTGTGGAGCCCGATGATCGATAATGATTTCCCCGCACCTTTTTGTCACGGGTGTTATTTAACCATACTTGACCGTGCTAAAGAGCACGGGTTGACGAATCGGTTGGCCTAGCACGGATTCCTTTGATTCATGAGCGTCATGAGCGATCTTAGCCGTGGTAGGGTTTCCAGTGCAGTGTGATAACCCTTGTGCAATCCATCCATCCCAATCAATAATAATTGCATTTTTAGAGCGCTTTTCACCCGAGGGTCATACTACTCTTTGTATTACATGTAGTTTATGATCAAATTACTCCATCGCCTGCATTGTGCCCCTTTTGTCATTTTGTGACCTTATGATAAAAATTGTAATTGTTTTTTTGGACTTAGTGACATCCTTCTATGCCAGGGGGTCTGAGAATTCTTTACACACAATAAGCGACCTGCGTCAAATCGCATCTCGTTTGCAAAGGATTAATGTCACCATTAGCACAATTTGAGTTTATTGAGTTGGCTCGATTGATGAGATTTGCTCTGAAGAGCTGCTCTTTCATGGTAGCCATGTCAGCCGGCATGTGGTGATGTTGAAGTGTGGCTACAAGCACCTTTTCCGGCGAGAAAACATAGTCCATGAAAGGGCTCTGTTCAGCTCCCAGCAGCTGAATGAGTAAGCCCTTGTAATGCCGTACCATGCAGGACGTGCTGGGAATCGAGCAAGCCCGCAGTGCCCTCCCGTGCTCGCTGCGTGGGCGGAGGCAGCAACATGTATTCTCAAAACGTCGACAGCCTCTCTTCGAAGGATCCTGCGATGTATCAATTGAGTGGGTTGCAACAAAGAGCGCCGATGGGTCATCTTTCATCTCACGTAATCACAAACAGCCCTTCAGCCCTCGCTAGCCCATGGGGATAAAAATATCATTAGGCTTAGAGATGCTGAGGTTGAGGTGGTGTGGGTTTGGGAGAGACCAGAGAGAACTTGGGTGTTGATTGCTGGAGGGAAGATGGCCAATTTTTTACAACTTTGACAAAAAAGGAGGTAAAGTTGTTGGTGGGGGCATCAGGCCAAAGTTTCAGTTTCATCGTATTTCACTTACGTGGGAATTGCTGGATTCCTTCATTCATTATATTATTTTTTGTTTCTTTTTTGTTAACTGGGGCCCACTGTGAACAAGCTGATGGGGCGTTTCTCATCCATGATTTGTAGCCGGGCGGCCCTGTCTAACCGCTATGGCCGCCAATAAGGATTCCTTTACATTTCCTTTGAGCGGCTCGTCTGTTGCTTTCCGAGAGCACGAGGCTGGCTGCTGCCGTTTGCCCTCCCGCATTTCATTGCTGCCCTCCCCGCGGAGGTCCCGCAATGTTAATTGCTCCTGGCTATCAAGGGCCTGTCATCGAACCCAATGGAGCAACGCTTGTTAAGATTTTTCACAAAGTTTGAGCACCTTTCCTCGTCCGTTATGTCAGTGGTGTGGGGCGCTACTTGCGAGCCGCACATTTAAAGCATGGCGCTTGCCGTGGTGGTTCTTTTTATTTGTCAGTGATTTTGCAGCCATGGCTTTCCAGAGGAATACCATGGATTGGCGTCACATGTCCATGTGTCCACACTCGTTAAGGAACTCTACGACCTTGACCTATGGCCATTTGACTTACGGCACATTATCAACAACAGTGTAAGATGCAATTGAGGAACAGTTGTGATACTTTCAGCTGGTAATAAAGATGCCCTTTACTCCCGCAGAAAATTCTCAATGAGTCTCAAGGTTATTGATGATTGCTTCGAAAAAGCTGCTTTCTCGGGACAGCCGCATCGATCGCTCCATCTCTCCACATCGTGATGTTTCACCGCACAATTAATCTTTTGACTCACTCGAGATTCACAGGACAGAAAAGACTAAGAACCGTAAACACGAAATGAGAATAAAGCTGAGCCAAACCTGGAGGCCAGTCAATGAAGTCAGCAGTGCATAGATATAGAGCTCTGAAATGCGAACATCAGAGGGGAATCACCAAGTGTTTGGGAACTAGGCCTTCTTTCATGAGATGCAAACTATGAGATTAGTCACAGGTGGAACAGGATGGGGTTAATGTGATTCCGGGGTGTGAGCAAGACAATGGAATCCTTTCAAGTGGACCCCGACAGTCGTTCATTGAGCCTGGAATGGAGCAACTCTGTGGAGGGGACTCAACACATACATAGTACCGATATATGAATAGGAGTCACACACAAGACACACGCACACTGCGCCTGAGGATGCTTTAACGTGTGAGGTGAAACGTTGCGAGGTAGAGAGAGGAAGCGATCGACACGGCTGTCCCGAGAGGGCAGCTTTTCGAGCCGTGAAAACCTACATCATCTCAAGGTTATTTTAAAAAGTGTCCTCAGTTAGGAAATGTGGCCAATAATATTAACCACAGTTTGACATCTGGGTGGAAACTGGAGTAGCTCTATTGAACTTGTTTATACAAACCGACAACACTCAAATCAATGGACAGATTTCAAGAATCCAAAGGTTCTATTTACGAGCATGGCATTGGAACTCTTGCTGGTGGTGCTATTACTGTTGTTGATGATTGTGTTCGATGGCTTTGTTGAAGATTGTGGTGGGTATTGTTGTTGTCAATAGTGGTCAGGTCGGCAATGGCTGCGACGGCGATCTTGCTGATGTTCGTCGTCTCTGCCATCTCTGCTAATAGACGTGTGCAGACATGGGTCGCCTGCGCCTGGCCCAGGCGTGGCTCAAGGGACCAGTGCTCGCCGAGACGCTGGTGGCCACATGCCGGAGCCTGTGCCGGCCCGGAGAGGGCAAGCCCGCGGCGAGCGGAGCGGCAGCAGTTGCATCAGCAGCAGCGGCGCCGGTGTCTGGGGAGCAGGCTGACAGCTGGGCCCTGCTGTCACTCGCACTGTCTTCGCACACCGATGGCAGTAAGTGGCACCGCACGCGCAAGCACGAAGAGCCATTTCTCCCCTCCCCGTTCCTCGTGTTTGCGGCACATACTGTTGGCGAGAACCTGCTAGGGATGGCACAATATGACCAGCGCTTCGTTACGAATACAAAGCCTTTTTTTTCTCCCTCCATGCTGCTGTTGTTCGTGCGTCAGTATATATATCTTATCCCTGACCAGGCACAGAATTTGCACGTGTTATAAATTGTATTGTTATTATTATTCCGCTGGCAATGGGTGCTTAATTTGGGTTGAATGCCTCGGTGATGTCCAGGCACAGTGTGAAGTGCGGCTTATGTTTAGGCGTGTGTGTCCGGAAAATATTTCTGTATCCAACACGTTCAGTGTACTTCTCGATGTGGCTATGACTACTGGTCACATGTCACTGGCATCCACTGGCAAGACAGGAAATATTGAGTGGGAAACATCCAGCCTGAATATAAGAATTAATTTGCTACAGGTGTTTTACACAATAGCCAAGAAGGAAATCCGGTTTTGCCAAACGTTTAGCCTAGTACGCAGAAAACTTTTTAAATCCACAAGTTTTAATAGGTGCTTGCTAACAACCTTCTGACGTCTATCCGCAGGCTAAATAGCATCACCCTTCATAATTTTTTTCTTAAAAGCATGCTTTACGTACACACACTTAATGCAATAGAAGAACTGTCGTTTCCCACACATGCTATAGTAGTGCGGAGGGAGCACTAATTACGTAACCTTCTGGCCACGACACAAAGCCATGTGGTGCAGTTACTGCAAGCTAGACGTCGGGCGCGTTGGCTGGGAAGGCACATTAACGCACGCACGTGTACGAGCGCAGCGAGCATCGCCTCCTCACCCGTTATCGTCGCCCGCCTCGCGTGTGCGCGCTCGCGTCACCGCTTCCCCCTTCACCCCTTCACCCCTTCGCCGTGTGGAAGAGCCGTTGTTGGCCAGGGCTAACGCGAGCCTCAGGGGTTAACGGAACTTAATGGCCTAGGGCCCTCGCTCCCTCCAGGCGTATTGCACCCGACAGGCCGTTACTCAACCCCTCCGCCTTCTGCCAAATTAATGTGCGTACCAAAGTTTAGGAAACGTCACGCTCGATTAACTTTCTTTTTGGACTTCTCGCCAAAAGTTAATGCCTTAATTATTTATTTTGTTTCGGCCGACAGAGGCTTGGGCCGATGCGATTTGAGTTAGCCCAACTTTCACGTTACACATGTTGGTTTTTTGCAAAGATTCCCAGAATTTAGGCGGGACACAAATCCATCCAGCTTTGCCAAATTTACCGTGGTCTCTCCATGCATACCGCGTAGCCCCCGGTCTGTGCAATATAAAAGTTGTGTTGCCCTTGCTGCGTTGATTATGATGGTTAGGTGAGAACCATTTCTTTGCGTGCAAGTCATACATCTCATTCCTGTCAGTTGCTTCTGGAGTGCTATGCATACGTTTCATTGCCTTCCCCTTGTATGTGACGGTTGTTTTCGGTTGCTGTTCCTTTTGTGAAATGCTTGCAAAGAACATTGCTCTCTTTTGTCTTCTCGTCGCACCAAGTGCGGTTTGGCATGATGTTTGACATTTTGCTCCACATGCTCAGAGCTTCTTCCGGAAGTCAGTGTGTCTTCGTTTTTGAAGACGCTTCTGACACCTGGAGCAATATATTGCAACGAACAACGAACCGTGCAACACGTCAGAGAGCTGCGCATCACAATATAATAATTATGCACTACTTTAACAAAATCCCCAACAATATCCAATTTTAGAGCGCCAAATTTCTTCGTTGAGTTGGCAATAGGAATATGCCGGGTAGGGCGGAGCAGACCTTCCTTTTCCTAGCGGCGGACTCCAGTTCCTAATTGTGGATTCCCAGACGCTCATAGCCGAGAGACAATTTCACCAGTATGTCCTGTGCCGTCCTCGAGGACTGTGCCCAGTGGCACAAGCTCACCAGATTTCCAAAGGAAGCGTCTTGGCAGGCATCCTGACCAGGTGCGCGATCCAACTCAAACCCCCGTTTCGATCTGGCGGAGTAGCGCGTCGACTCCGAGGCTTTCCCGGAATGCTGAGCTTCTCTTCATATTGTGGAGTGCGAGTCCAGCCACCCTGCCGAGAAAGCTCATATCGGCCGCTTGTACCCGTGATCCCGTTCTTTCAGCCATTACCCAAGTTTCATGACCCTGGGTGGGGAGGGCTATTTAAAATCAACCTGTAAACCAAGAGCTTCGTTAGACTACTCCACTCCGTTTTTACTACCGTGGACCGGTCCGGTGGCCGCAAACCTGCGGATTATGCACAGATACATCGACAGATCTCACGCTCCCCTTTACCATCACTCGCGAGCGAGACCCAAAGTTGGCTTAACCCTTCACAGTGAAAAACACAATATCGCTGGAGTGCGGTCACCGTGGCTTGCAGTAGTGGGCATGAAGGAGACTCCCTCCTCTCTTGCTTTCCCGAAAGAAAACTGTCGCACAAAACAAATCGCGGGCGGATCGCAGGAGCGTCCGGAGGAGGTACAATCGGCACAGTGTGTCTCGCTTTATTTTCGCGGCAGCAGGGCCGCTCGCTCTGTTTCTCTTTGCCTCACCGGGTCTCTCTCTGCCGGCGTTTGTCCCCAGGGGCAGTGATGAGATTTCGGTGCGCCGCAGGATATTGCAGTTGCATGCCTCCATAGGAATTAATGTTGGAGTTGGGGCGGTGGACAAAAATAGTTTCTTCTCTCCATCATTTTCATTGAGTCAGGATAGTAGCACTGTAATGAGGATAGGTAGTGTTTTTTGTACAAAAACGCGATTTTTAAATACGAATAATGCTTTTCTATGAATATTTCCCGCATTTTTTTTCCCACGAATATTTATTTACCAAGTTTTCAACGCAGTAATTTGACATTTCTCAGCCAATCTTTAATTCTGGGGCTCAGTCTCTTATTGGCACAAACACTGTTGACTTTTATCCACCCAGTAGGGATGATGGGTCGGATTATCCCCAAACCAGGATGTGAACTCGCAACATTCCAGTTCCGTGCAGCTCATTATATATTGTTATAACTATATGCAATTTATACTGTATGCATATTCATTCAATTTCAAACATATTCCTTCGTACAGAAAATGGACTCTGAGGTGGGAGGAAACCCACGGTGTGGGTCGGGGGCGGGTGGGAGGAAATTCACGTGGTTAATCGCCAGACATCTCATTATCTGAAACCGCTTAATCCTATATAGGGTCACGGTGAAGCCGGAGCCTATCCCGGAAACACAGGGCGTAAGGCAGGAATACACCCGACGACGGGACGCCGGTCCATCGCCAGGCATTGCGGGACAATTTTAGTCTGCGAGCCAATCAACCTATCCAGGAGCATGCTTTTAGACTGTGGGAGGAAACCGGAGTACCCGGCGAAAACCCACGCGGACACGGGGAGAGCATGCAAACTCCACACAGAAAGGCACCCGAGCCGAGAGACTCGAACCCGGGACCTTCTTGCTGTGAGGCGTCAGCGCTAACCACTGCGCCACCGCGCCGCCCAATCGCCAGACACTGCTTCCTATATGTTATGATGTTATCGGCCAAATAATTAATTAGTGTTGTTTTGGTTGTTGGAGGAAAACGGAGGATCAGGAGGAAACCCACCCAAAACAGTGGGGAGAACACAAAACTCTGCACAGAAAGGTGTCCAACAGCAGGAATCAAACAGCCTTGGGCAGGAGGACGTTCTTTCTGTGAGGCACAGATGTTACCACTGCATAGACCCCCTGCCAATTTCCTCCTGAGCTTCCAGACCAGCTTTCCTACTGCACCGAAGGTTTTCACCAAACTCGATGTGACTATAGAGTTCATAGCCAAGTAACCAGTGCTTTCAATGAATGATTATTGTAATTATTCATATAGTAGTATTGTAAATTCTTGTTTCCCATTTTATGGAGGAATTTACGATTTACGTGTTGCAATGAACCCCAGAGCCGTGTCACCTGTAAACTAGCCCTCCTGCTAGGGTCTTCCGTTACCCTTGCTGAACAAGTCTAGGGGTAGGTTCCAGACAAATAACAATCTGAAAACCCTCCGACGAAAGAATGTTGTTATCAGGAAGGGCATCCGGTTTTAATATTCCACTCCAATACCCCCACTGTTGGGGGACAGCCAGCCAGTCCGCATCAACTTTGATATCAGCCGTTAAAATAAATAATAATAATATTAGAATTTATAATGCTTGCAAATTCCAATCCTGGCCAGGATGAGACACGCATACGGAGATGTGGAGCCAAGCTCCGACAACAGCAGCAACAACCGTTCAGCCTGATCGGTATGGAGGAAGGGCCCTCCAGCTGGCCTCGTTGCTTCCTTTCTTGGTGGTGGTGGTAGAGATGGTGGCGGCGTGGATTAATCGCGGAGATTGACGTGCTGCCGTGCGGCCCTCTAGGACCAGCACGAGTGGTCTGTTCAGAATCAAAGCATTCCTGTCGCTATGGCCATTGTTGGGGATTTTGTTAAAGTAGCGCAGAATTATTATGTTGTGAAACTTATCCTCACAACAATGCAGCACTTTAAGTGGCCTTTTTCCAACTCTGCTTTGATGTGGCACGATGTAAAATATATTATTATACCAAAATCGTTTAAAGTTTTACAAAGATGCCATTACTGGGTGAGCGAGGGAAAAACGAGTGTATGTAGTATGTACGCATGCAAGACCCCCATCCTGAGCTTGGACATAACTTATAATGTGTTCGTTTGCGCCGTTGTGAAATTATGCTATTTATTTTCATGTTTTGTTCATTGCGAGACATCTTTTTGTCCAAGAAAATTTAATATTTTCCACTCCTGATTGATTTGTGTCTTAATTTGGAATTATTCAGTAACTTAGTTATACATACAGACATGCTTTTCTGACTCAGTGCTTTGTGACCCTCGGGCGAAAGGCACTTTAGAAATGCAAATATTATTATATTATAGTTACATGTTTTATTCTGATCGTATTTGCTCAGTACCTTATTAATGTAAAAAATCGGAAATTTACAGGTCATTTTTAATGGATTAGTTTTGTGCAAATTATTTTTGTTTTTACTTGTGCTGACCTTTGTCATCAATGTCATTGTCATCAACCTGCGGCAAGGGTGGCAACATTTTCAGAAGCAGCAGCAAATTCATTATCAGCAATAATAGCAGTGTTTTGATCATCACTCTCACAATCAACACGGTTATAATATGAGTGACAGTTATCACAATAGCATCATAATCCATTGCTTTTTGCCAACTTTTCCAAATGGCTCATCCCCTCTCTCACCGTTTCATGACGAGCTTCATCCTCCAAGTAACTTTGTCGCGAGTGACTCCTCTTGATCCGACAGCAGCGACGTCGACAGCGGGGGCAGCACCCAGTGGAACGCACCACCGACAGGCGTTAGTGATCCCTCTCTGTCGACGTCTCAAGGGAGCGCCTTGACCCCGACGGTTGCCTCCTGACTCTTTCAACCAGAAGGGCAATCCGAGTGCGAGTTGTCGTGATTCCTGAAGCGGTCCCGAACGTATCACTGTCGCGGGCTCTGCAGATTGATATTGTGTCAACGGTAATCACGAAGTGGCGGAGTGGAAACATGCCGCGGATAATGTGAATGCCCGGGTGCTGTGCCGCGCAGTAACAGGGCGCCATCATCTCCTGTTTCCTTGGCCGCGTTCCATTATCTCGTCCGTCAGGGTGGCCGGGCTGTTGCTTAGGGGCTTCGGCCAGTCACGCTCAGAGGCAGTCTCGCGTCACACCCACGGCAGACTCGCCTCGAGTGCCCCCGGTGAGATGTGGAGCACCACTCTCTGCACGGCCACACCATCTCCCGTGGCACTGATGCCCGGCTTCAAGCTTGCGTCTGCGAATTTGTCGGTAGTTTTTAGCAAATGGTATCCAGGTTGACCCGAGTTGGCCATTTGCCCCTCAGTGCTGTGGGTTTTGGTGCAGCATTTTATGTCCAGATGCCCTTCCTGACGACAATCTCCTTTAGTCTTTTGGTGGTTATTGGTCTGAAACCTCCTCCCAGATCATATCACGAAGGAATAACAACTAGGAGCACTAGACTCCAAACCTGTTCACCGTGGAAAACCCTGGCAAGAGTCCTGGACACCAAGCGACATAGCTCAGGGATTCATTGCAACACACGAACCTCTCCACCATGATGAGAGGTGCGATTTATTGCGTTGTTATCTTTATGCTGCCGCCAAGCGTGTTTGAATCCAGCTGTTTCTTTGTTTATACGTTTCACCTCTGCCGGCATTTTTAGGGGGGCGTCTGGCAGGGTGCACCGGCCCCTCCTGCCCGATTAGTTTACGCTCTTTTAAATAATTATTTTCCTAACTTACATTGCCATGTAAAATCCAACCGCCGCATGGCCCCCTTGGACATTGATGTCATGGGAACCGCGACGTTGTCTTGTCCGTATCGCTACGTGCCCACACACTCAGGGCTTGCACGGTCGCCAACTCTGAGATACATGACACATGGGGGATGTGGGTCTATCGGGGCCTCAAGGGGCGATGTGGGAGGAGAGTTGCACCACTGTTCCTTCACACGCATAATTTCTCAGTGCTGTTTGCAGAGATATTATTAAAGTAACAAAAATAATGGGAACGCTTGGCGGCGACGAACAAACGCAAATTGAATGAAAAAAACCTCGCCACTTTTATCATTAACTCTGCCGTTATCATGATCGTCATCAGCAGAGATTGAATCGCTGTTGATCTCCTCTCCAAGCCGTCACCGTCTTATCATAGTGTAGCGATCCTTCCATCTTCTGCACATGAGCTGATTTCACAGATCCATCTCTGTGACGGACGTACTCCAGTGTGATGCTTCCTTTGGACCCGTAACTTTCTATGCGAGAGGAATGAGCCTGGAATTGCCAACGCTGAGATCACTGCTACGAACCTAAATAGCACTATGCAGCAAAATGAGTATTTCAGTTTGGTCCCTGTGGTATTTATTTGGTCTTGTACTTAATTTGACCTCTTTTTCATTGCAAAAACATTTTTTGGCAGACAGGTATGAAGCGAATGGCTTACTCATCGACGCATCTAGGGAGCATGATGTGGAGAGAGTGATAAGTTGTACCAATGCAGAACTAAAAGTAAAGATTGAGATGTTATCGTGGCTGTGATGCCACCACACCTCACCAACGCGTTATACCCTCCGCCAGATCCCACAGTTACCGCACTGTTGACGTCCGACCTCCAGGATTTGCCCTGACCTCCTTGATCAGAAGCAAAGTCTGATACGGTTTGCAGCACTGCTGCCTTAGGGAGTTTAATGTCTGGAAACACATCGCCATGTGTCTGGATGGTGAGTGACCTTCGCACAGTTGGCTTCAAATCGGTGAAAAGAAGCTGCGCTGAAACTGGAAATATAACAGCACTACGAATCACAGTAGTGGACCATTGCACGTCTTCTCTGGAACCCAGTTGACCAAACCAACACGGATTTCCTAAACCCATTCACACCTCGTCAAGAATTTTAGCTGCACCAGAAGACCTTGGGGATTTAAAGTCAACACGGACATTTTGCAGTTGAAACTCATGATGAACGCTTTGGGATGTTGACCCAAACTTTTTACCTTGTTTTTTTTTATCGCAAAGCGACTGCAGGGAGAGGAGAAATCAAAATCCTTCGTGCAGCTTTGTCACCTCAGCTTTCTTGTGTAAATTCTCGCGTAGAGCTCTCGGCGCAATGTTCTGGCGCTCCACGCAAAGCGTGCAGTGAAAACAACGGCTTGACATGACATGATTTATTGCGGGAACGGCCACCGACGGTGAGGCCTCTGTCGGCAAGTCGGATCGCGCGCTGCGGCTCCGAGTTCAGCGTCTGAGCTCTCGATCTGGCCGCTCGCGAAGCAAGAGAAGAAGGGACCTGGCGGTCGCGACCTTGTTCGACCCTGGCGATCTTTGGACGGACCAGACTCGGCGCCGGAACGTGGCGGGCGTGCCAGTTCAATGCCACCCGTGTTAGCGTACGTTCCTTTGCATCTGACGCTTAGCGCTGCTGTCTCCGACAGGCGGAGAGACGGACAGGCTCGTTAGAGTAGATATGTCTCTGGGAGGTGCACCTTCTCATAGAGCACAAAGCCACAGCTGTCTTAGTATGCTATCAATCAGCATTCCTCTTGGCATTGTTGGGCTCACTTGCTTACTGAATATTTTTGTTTTCCTGTGGCAGGAAGCCAATAACTAAATACCCGTAATGCGCTGAATCTCGTCAGATCTGGGAAGTAAAGCTGTGTTGATCCTGGACAGTGCTAGCAATGGGTGACCATCATGCATAACATGTGTCAGAGGTGGCTGCAGGACTACATGTTGGATAGCAGAGAGTAACAATAATACATTACATTTATATAGGAGCGTCTTTTACCCAGGGGTTCCAAGGCACTACAGGGAACTACAGAGAGGTGGGGGGAGGCAGCCAAGCAGTCAGCTGGTGCCAACCCTGTAAGTTATGATGGTATCAGCCAATGAGTTTTATTCAGCTGTGGGAGGAAGCTGGAGAACCTGGAGGAAACCCATGTTGAACAGGGGGAGAACACACAAACTCCACACAAAAAAGCACCTGAGGCAGTATTCGAGCCACCTCAGCCAGGACCTTCCTTTTGTGAGGCACGGATGTTACTGCTATGTTACTCTGCCACCAAAATGTAGCAGAATCCATTGCTGATCTCTACCTCTATCCTGCCATGTCTGTGCTCCCCGCTTATGGCAATGAGAACTGACCAGCACGGAGAAGTATGGTTGAACAGCTCCTCGCCAAAACGTCATAGCGAGTTGTTAATTCTGCAGTAGATTGACAGCAGATCGTACATCGTTACACGTATTTCTGTATGTGTAGATTATACCATGATTACATGTTTTCGTTTATGCGTGCGTGGGGTTTGATTTCAGTTTGGGTCGTCAATGTTGAAAATATTTCCACAATGGAACACCACATCCAGTGTAATTTTGGCAATGGCTGCCTCTGGATTGTCATCAACAAGTGATCCGTAAAATATCCTCGCGCGAAATTGAAGCCCTGTGTATGTTTCTAAAATAATAATAATCTACCGCTTATAACAGTCATATTCATTAATGCTCGGAGGGAGCGCAGAACAATTCGGAGGTACAAGGATCGACAGTGGGGGCAGGAAGGCAGCCACGTGGTAAGCCGGTGCCAGCTTTTGTTGGACGCTGCGTCCTATGTACATTAAGATATTATTGGCTAAATAGTGAATGTGTATTTTTTTTGTTTAGCCGTGGGAGTAAACCGGAACAGCCTACGAAAACCCACGTGGTCATGGAGCGAGCGCACAAGCCGCGCACAGGAAGGCGGCCACCGAGCCGCGAATCGAACCCAGGTTTACGTTGCGCGTCCGTGTTCCCGCAGAGCCGCTGCTGCCCGGCGAGTGTGTGCGCCGCGTGGTGTCGGCGATGCGCTCGGTGCTCCCGCGCAGCGCCGACAGCGCCGCGGCGCGCGCCGAGCCCTGCGTGGCGCTCGTGTGCGACGTCGCCTGCAGCTTCTTCAGCGCCAGCCATGGCGGGGCAGCGCTCGCGGCCGCGGAGGACCTCGTCTCCGCTGTCTTCCGCCTCGCGTGCCAGAGCAGGGAGAAGGACGCGTTCACAGGCGAGAGATCTGCACCCAGCTTGCCTGCTGTCTGTCTGCTGTTTGCTGTCTGTCTGCCTGCTGTCTGCCTGTTGTCTGTCTGCCTGTGTCTCACACTCTGGAGGGGTGTTGTTGCTAGCCCGACATGCCAATCGCTCTGTCAACACCCTCGTGCAGATGTTTAATGGAAGCAAATGGAGAATAATCTTTTTAACAAACACCATTGACTCGTTTTTTTATCTGGCTATAGTTTAGTAAGAAATCCTAGAACAAATTATATTCTTATGCAGATATGTTGGATATATACTTAATTACACACGTGCAATATGTGTTGTGAAATGTTAATACCTTGGGAGCATAATTAGTGAACATGCCAGTGCAGTTTGCTGAAGGTGGGGGTCAAATACATGGGTGCGTAGAAGTGGAGTATAACAATTGATACTACCGCGCAATCCTCTGCTGACCATCACAGCCCCAAGGCCGTGTGTGACAATCTGGCATGCGTTGTGAAAAGTGACGAGGACAATATTATTATAATGTAAGAAGTGTGAAGACTCGCATCCCCATTTAGCATCTGAATCCCGACGAGATTTGGAGCGGTAATTGTAGTCACGGGCGTGTGTGTAGAAGCAGCACTAATGAGCTGTCAAATGCTTCATGTTATGGTGACATGATGGACTGTTATGATTTGAGGTTATGGTTCGTCTTGTTTGTGCGGTTGTATTTGTATTGGCTGCATAGGCGGATTCGAGGGGGCTGGGGCTGGGGGAGGCGGGCGCTCGGCTGACCGCAGCTATTCCCACTTAATATTGCTGTGGACAGGGAGGTGGGAGCCAATTGAATTTATTTTTAAGTATTATTTTTGTTACTAAAATGCTTTTCGAAGTTAAAATAATATCAGTTACGAGAGTTTGGAGCAGCGGCGCATTAGTTAGTCTATCACACCATGAACCGCGGTGACCTGAATTCAGTTCCTGGTCACGGCTGACGTCAGTAGCGAGTAATATCCGAACTGGTTGTGGGACGCCCCTTTGTCGTCCAACACTGACCAGTGTGGTGAATTATTGTCAAACGACAATAATTATTTGCACAGCATGGATCGAAAGCTCTTCATCCAGCAGTGGCTTAACAGTGAGCTGTACATGTATAAATATATATTAGAGTTTACATTACTTATATTGGGGTGGGTATATCCCTGCCTTGCGCCCTGTGTTTGCCGGGATAGGCTGCGGCTCACCGCGACCCTGTACAGGATAAAGTGGTTCTGACAATGAGATGAGATTACTTTTATTCAGGAGCACAGTGTGGTGGATGAGCACTTTTATTGAGGAGGTAATACAAAAGAGAAAGCGTGCAGTCTGAGGCAAGTACTTGAACCCACATTGGCTGTTTATCAGAGCGACTCACCTCATGTCCTGCACCTTGGCTACATCTCCTACACACAATGTGACGATTGTGGCGACGTGTCCGTTCCAATCACAGCCCCCACTTCACCCCCTTCAAAGTCTCCCCTCCCCACCTTTTACATACTGTTTTATTCATTCTAATAGTCTTAACAGTACAGTCACAGTCATTAACTGACATCATATCAGATATGCGACTATACTGCTGAACATGCGTCATAGCCCACGGCTCGTGTGGTGGAGCGCAGCATTGGAAGCCATTACGGAAAATACCTACCATCGGCTCAGGCCCACACCGTGGAGTCCAGCACTGCCTTGTCACTCACATGAGCGTCGAGGCTCGGTGCACTGACTGTAACGGCGACAATGGAGACGTTGCGTTTGTCCATTGTTTACTTTCGCACCAGTGCGAGTGTGTTCTGCTAACTTACAAAAGACTGATAAATCAGTAGTTGTTGACAGACAGCCGCTGGTCGGTCTGATTGAACCCTCCGTCAGACTGACCGCCACCACACTGCACGTCTTAAGCCATCAAAAATTAAATCGTGTCGTCTCGGCGCCCTCACTCGAACACGTGTTATTTATCACAACAAAGATGGCATGACAACATGAAAGGTTGAGAGCTGCCCGATGTGCGAAGCCGCCACACTCCTCGAGCTCAGAGGGGCGACGCTGACAGAGCGATGGGTCGCGTCGCCACATTTCTTGACGCCTCCCGCAGCACCGTGCAATCGGCGGAGAGGAATCTCCAGGGTTTGTTTCAAAATTGCCGGCCGACCGTTCCCTCGTTTTTGTTCCCCGGGGGAGCTCCTGCTGGTGCTGCGGGCGAGTTTTGTCATGGCCGGGAGGGTCGCCGTCCGCTCAGATTTCGCTAGCCGTTTCGCCAGCGAAATGTCGATCTCTCTTAAAATAACACACCTTTCTCGGCCAGGCCATTCTTTTCTTCCTGTCGAACACCGGCGGCGCTAGGCGTAGGCAGGCCAAGCAATAAACGTAGGGCATCCGAAAACTCATGTGACCTTGGATTCTTGATAACTATAAATAGTAGTATCCCAAATCGATGTCATGTTGATAACAACACTTACCTGTGAAAGTTCCATCGGAATTTGCTTACTCTGTTCTGCTGTTCGACCTCTGCCATACACTACAGACACCTGTGTACTGTGCTTAAAAGCTGGAAGCATACTTTTAGCTGCCATTAAACAATGGGTTATAGCAATGGGACAAATTTTATGCAGAGAAAGGGGCAGTTACAGGTGAAGGGAAAAATGAAAATCTTTTTCCTTGACTCAGATGCAGGGAGTCAACAGCACAAAAGGCTGAGGTTGGAGGAAAAAAGTCCCAAACAACTGCAGCTGAGAGAAAAGAGCATTTTAACGATGAGCGAAGATTCACTGGGGCTTTAAACTCTATATTTCTATTTTCGGACACTTTATGACCTTTGGCTGCACCGGCTGTGGTCAATAATATCCATTGGGCCATAAAGTAACATCTTTGTGAGTGGGCCTTAACATTAAGCATACTTTGCAAGGGCAGCACTGTTTATAAATATATTCCATTACTTATTTACTGCTTTGTTTATGTAACTTAGCTGAACCGAGATGTCCCACCAGTGTGCATTTATATTGCTGGGGCAATAGAGAATTTCATTGCCCTCATGAGAGGCTTGCATTGCCCCGTGATTATTTCCCATGATGCCCTTTGGTTTGTACACGTTTCCCCTTGTCACGTGGCATCTGGGGGTGACACGGTGGCCCAGTGAGTAGCACTGATACCTCGCACTAAGAAGGCCACAGGTTCGATTCCTGGTTCGGTGGTCTCTGTGGAGTTCTCACATGTTCTCCTCGTGTCCGTTGTGAGTTTTTGCCGGGTACTCAGGCAAATTTCTCACCGTGCCCTGCGATGAACTGATGTCTCATCATGCATAATGCCCTGCCTTGTGCCCTCTATCAACGGGGATATGTTCCGGTCTCCCTGCGACCCTCTACATGATTCAACAGGTAGTGATAATGATGATGATGACGGCGTCGGAACAAGTTCACTGAGCATATGCTACCCTCGTGGCATCTTAGGCCTGTGTGGTGTTCGTTGTGAAGCGCCCACCCAGCAGCGATTACAATTGGTCTGGGCTCCATTCAGTACTTGTTTGTGATAAACGCAAATCGCTGGGGTCTGTACTGGCAAACTTATTACTGTATGATGATTGCTTCGAAAAGCTGCTCTCTCGGGACAGCCTCGTCGATATCGCTTCCTCTCTCCACCTCGCGACGTTTTGCCTCACATGTTTGAGGCATCCTCAGGCGCATTGTGCTTGTGTCTTGTGTGTGATTCCTTTCGAAGCAATCATGCACGCAAGTTAAATGTAAAACTTGGAATGCTTTTATCGGTTTTTTTTGGAACTTACGACCTTTTGAGAAATGAAAATAGTAAAAAAATTTGATTTTTATCGCGAGTACTTTATTTTAAAGCCATTAAAATCGCTGCAAAAAAGTACATTTTAAATAACCACGCAAGCATGTACGAGCAGAAAGCCGTGCGTAATGTGCTCTGCAGTGGAGTGCTTGCAGGTTTGCGGAAACATTTATACAAGTCCGGCACTTAAAACATGATCTTAGTAATAATATTTGTTCAATTATAGACTTGGGTCAGGCTGTCATGAGAGATGTTGCTGTAGACGACTGAGAGATGAAAGCTGCACTGGAAGTGGGGAAATTACCAACGTGATAGTGAAATCACAACGCGCGACTCACAGTATCGCCCGAGTGCTCTGGTGCTGTGCTATGTTTTCTTAAAGTGTAATGAGCCTTATATTTATAGTCATACATTTCACAGGATGTTTCGAGCTTATGTTTATATATATTTTAAACCTATTTGACTGCCCCTCGTGTCGGTCTGTGTACATATATGCACTCTGTATATACAACGGGAAAAGGGTTCGATTCCTGGCACGGGTGCCTTTCTCTATGGCGTTTGCGTGTTCTCTCCTCGTGTCTGCGTGAGTTTTCGCTGGGTACTTCCGTTCTTATGTCGTTCTTGTTGACATGGCATTCTCTCCGTATCTCTGTGCAGCGCTTTGTGACCCTCGGGTAAAAAGCGCTCTAAAAAGGAAATTATTATTCCTTCGGTTTCCTCTCACCGTCCAAAGACATACTGCTGCATAGGTTAATTGGCCTGCTGAGTAAATTGCCCTTAAAAAAAGTGCCTTGCGATGTACTGGCATCAAATTCGTGGGTATAGCTCCACCTTGTGCCCTTTGTCGGCTGGGATAGGCTCCTGCCCCCGTGACCCTGTACAGGATTGAGCGGGTATTGATAATGATGATGAAAAGAGTCCTTGTCGACGCTTTATAAGTCTATCGGGGCTTGTGAAGTATGACCACAGTCTCACCCGGCCGCTTTTTTTCTCCCCAGTGCTGATGATCACCCATCGCACCGCCAAGCGCTCATGTACAGCTGTAACTCCAGCGGAGGCCCGAAAATGATGTGCATTTTCACTACTTGCATTGACCGTGAGTGGGAGTTGAATTGGTGCAACCTGGTGCTCTTAAGACTACATTACCTCTTCCTGCCACTACTGCTATATACATACACGAACATTACACACACACACGAAGAATGTACGTAGTCAGTATTTTTGTAGATTTGAACCTGGTAATGGTTGACGTCTTACAGAGATTTTAATTTAAGGGAGGATGGGGGTGGTTTTTTTGCTCAAGGGGATCTCGTTTTCCGATGAAGTGTGCTCGCCGACTCGTGACCTAAAAACACATTTCCAACTTGCGTTATTCATTAATCCACACGCAAACGCTTTCATGACACGGTCGCCTCGTTTAACTGGAAGCATGTGTCAGGTTTAATTCAGAAATATTCACGAGCCGTGTTGTGTTTAAATTACGAGACTTAAAAAAAACTTTACTAACGTCCTTCGCTAAGCTATGGTGCGTTCTTCAGCGCTGGGAGCGGGTGAGGCTGTCGTGATGTAGCTCGCTGTGACGTTACTCTCTGTGTGCGAAAGACCTTGAGTTTGTTGTCCTATAATTGTCTTGTGGGTTGGGCCTAGTGTTCTGAAAAGTGAACTCTCGGCCACAGGTCTTTCCGTGCCATTTGCAAGCGTTTAGAAATCCACAGTGTGCTCGCGTGACCTTACCATGTTTCCCGACTCCACCGACCCGCAGAGTATGTTATCTGCACTCCCTTTCAACTCGATGCACGGAGTAAGGCTCAGTTGGTGGAACAGCATGGCTCTAGTTTGACATCGCATGGCAGGGTGGACCCAGTGGTAACATCTGCGCCTCACAGACAGAATTGTCCGAGGCCGTTCGATTCCCGCTTTGGGCGACTTTTAATGTAAAGTTTGTATATTCCTCCCCAATTCTGTGTGGGTTTTCTCTGAGTTTTCCGGTTTCTTCCCACAATAAAAAAAAAACACTTTAAATTAATTAATTAATTGGCCGGTAACATCGTATAATCCAAGATGCAGTGTCTTGCAATGTTGGCGACGGCTAACTGCATAGCTGCCTTCTCCCCTCCCTACCTGCAGTTTTTTCACGCCTCTGAGCCGTTCTCCCTTCGAAGAAATATCTTCCACATTGAATATGTGTGCATTACAAATAGCATCTATTATTATTCCAGCCGTAGTCGTGATCATCATCATCTTTATTGCTAATCATCTGCATATAATGGAGCAGGTGTTTATATATTTTTAAGTATGTCCGCACTGAGGGTACGAGCTTCGAAATTCATTAGCAGACATTTTATGCACATATCACCACGGATTTTGTATCTTACTTCCCACATTGGTTACGCTTCTGAAACGTTAACACTTTCAGCTTTAAAATCTCACGTTTGCACTGCCAGCAATCCTCTTCAGCACTCTTCCGTGTTTATCCTGACATTAGAAAAACATGTTACTCGCTTGGAAGAAGATCGTTTGCAGGGTAGGGTTTCTGCTGTGTAGATCTTACGATAATGAAAATCCCTGCTATTCGAACCATGATCATCATGAAGCGAGTCATCATTATGATCATCAACATTTATGACATTGTCAGAATCCTTTATGTGAGTACACCTGGTGAAACGTAAACACCAGTTGGCCTATTGAGAGAAGCGAGCCTTGGTGATTGCTTCGAAAATCTGTTCTCTCGGGACAGCCGTGTCGATCCCTCCCTCCCTCCATCGCGACGTTTCGGCTCACAAGTTACAGGCATCCTCAGGCGCTGTTTAAATAACAATGAGCCTTGTTATTTAAAATGTGGACTTGGTACCCAGAGCTCGATACCTACCAACACAAATCAGCGTTGTAACAAATTTATTTTCTGTTTCAGAGAATTAAGTAATGAGAATTAATGGGGGTCGGGCGGGCCCCCCCCCCCCCGCGGGGATCTTCGTTGGCATGCTCAATCGACAGACGTTGATGGAACCTCGTGCGGTGGCGCGCGGCCCACGTGTCTCCACCGCCCGCCGATCCGTAGGGAGACGCGTCCGCCGTCTGCATCGCAACACCGTGCGTATAAATAGAATGGGCCTCTGATAATGGACGCTGGCACCGTTGTCGGTTCGGTCACCTTCCCGATGACGGGCGAGCACGTGGGGACACGGGGGGGAGTGGGGGGGATGGTAATCCCCCCCACACACATCCCCCTTCCATCAACCCCATTGCCTCCACTCCTTCTGCTATTCCTTAATTTCCACCACTGTCCTCTTCTGCCCCCTCTGAATCGCCCGATAATGCTCCCTCTCACTCCCCCCTCACTCTCCCCCCCCTCCGTGCCCCTTCTCATTTTTATTATCATTAATTATTTCGCAGGCGCCCTTATCAAGGACGACTTACTTCAGTACAGAGGCGTACCGAGGAAATCACGGTGAGGTAGGGGGAAGGCAGACATGCAGTCAGCTGGTGCCAACACCTGCCACACATTGCTTTCTATACATTATGATGTTATCGACCCGATTAATGAGTTTTTTTTTAATAGTTGTGGGAGGAAACTGGAGAACCCAGAGGAAAGCCATGCAGAATAGGGGTAGAGAACATATGAACTCAACACAGAAAGGCACCCGAGGCAGGAATCGAACAGTCTTGGGCAGGACATTCTTTCAGTGAAGTGCAGATGTTTCCACTGTGCCAATCTCCACCACTCTCTGCCCCTCTCACCCCCCCCCTCACC
>JAZEWT010000021.1:10988656-11017914 GCA_036362905.1 Mordacia mordax
TGCAAACTCCACACAGAAAGGCACCCGAGCCGAGAGACTCGAACCCGGGACCTTCTTGCTGTGAGGCGTCAGCGCTAACCACTGCGCCACCGCGCTGCCCACTCACGATAAATTACTACTCAAAATTATAAAGGAATAAATAAACAAACTAATGAAATTCCATAAACAAAAATGGCCGCTCTCAAGGACACTTTTTATATAACAATAATATTTTGCATTTCCATTGCGCCTTTCACTAGAGGGTCACAAATACCTACCCTCCCCACTATTCAGTCCTATATATGTCTATGTAGGAAATATTGAAAAAATATCATGAGAATGTAACAATTTTTGATTCTCATGCCAATCTCTTAACTTTATTGTCTTGGCTCCATTCTTGCCATTATCTCTCATCTCATCTCATTATCTGAAACCGCTTAATCCTATATAGGGTCACGGTGAAGCCGGAGCCTATCCCGGAAACACAGGGCGCAAGGCAGGAATACACCCGACGACGGGACGCCGGTCCATCGCCATCTTGCCATTATCTTATTTTTTATTACATAACACTGGATTTATAGGCGCAATGACAATGCAGATATTGTAATGCATCACGTCGGCTGCTCACTTATACAAAACAAATTACATTTACTTTGCTGTAATAATGGGTTTCTTTTTTATCGTACTGAATTCTTAAACCTGGTTTCTTTCTTCAACTAAAATATTTTCATCTTAATTTATTTTGCACATACACATGATTTTTCTCTATACATCCTAGGATGGGCAAAACATTACTGTACTCGACCAATAATAAAAGTGATCTACTTCCATTTTTTATTTGATTTAAAAAGTTTATAGCACATATTTTATTTGGACACTCCTGGGTTTGCAAGCGGCTATTATTCGCCAAAAAAGTGCCATCTGGCAGTGAATAAAAACTCACCATGTCTGGGAGATTACTTGTTACTTTAATAAAAGCTTCCGCTGTGAGTGGTTGAGTGCTTGGAGCCACAGCGGCCATTTTCTGAGCCCCCGGGAAGGTCTCGGTGGATACCGACTTTCAGGAAGATGTGGTGCATGGTTGTAGCTGTTGTAGTGGATAATGATGATTTAATTCAATATTCCAATTCATAACGTGTGGCACTGTTCGTTCTGCGTCGAAGGTATTCGTTTGAAGAGAAAACGGACTCCGAGGAGCAAGGAAACTGCCGAGAGAGGGTGGGGGGGGGAAGCAAGCATGCCATTAAGTGGCCCCAACATAACCAGACACTGCGTCCGATGTATCAGGATGTAATCGGCCAATTAATTAGGTTTTTTAGTTACCGAAGAAAGCCGAAGAGTCCAGAGGAAACCCGTGCAAGACAGCGGGAGAACAAACAAACTCTGCACAGAGAGGTATCTGAGGCGGGAATCGAACCACCTCGGGAAGGACCTTTTTTTTTGTGAGGCGTGGGCATTACCACCGCTCCACCCTGCCGCTCTAAATACTCGCCACAATAGCCAAATGCATTTGGCCTCCAAGAACAAGGGGTGCACTTGCGCTACCAGCAAGAAAACGGTCACGCAACAGATTCCTAGTTAGAGTCAAATTAACTATTCCATGCACCGGCATGCCAAATGCAATTCACTCCTGGCGGGGGGACTTGGCAGTGTAGTTTTCGGACATTTGCTTTATTATTTAGATTATTTTTTGTTTTCTAAACATGGCTTTGCAAACAGTATATATGAGTGAGTGCTCGTCTAAGTAACTTGTGGTTTTTGATGGGGTTTTTCTGTCGCGATTCTTCGAGAGAAAAGATTTATTGGCATATAACTAACTTGGCTCGCGATTTTCTTCAGTGCCACACAACAAACTTGCATTGTGCTGGGTGTAATTTGAGTGAGACCTTTGGCTGTCCAGAAGAAAATTACTTTCTGGCAGTGAGGGTCATCTCCAGTGAAGCAATGATCGTTGTTGTAAGCAGGGGTAGGGTAGAGCAAGTGACAACAGTATTCTTACTGCATTATTATCTCATGCATCGAGGCATGCAAATATAGATCAATACGTTGTTACCGCGCTGTGAGAGTATACTTGATCTGGTGAGAACCTGTCCGAGAATGGGAGCAAAAAAATCGGTTCTCATGCAAGTGCTTGGAGGATTGCCGCATCGTGGGATTGCGTTGTGTGGCAGCGGCTTGGGGGTGAGCACGTTGTTGATGATTTGATGCAGAAGTCACAAACGTCACTTCTTTCAGAATAGCTGTGTCGAGCGTTCCTACTCTCTAATGACATTTCACCTTGCATATTAGAGGTATCTTCTGGCGTTCTGATGATCATCAGCTCTAGAGAACAGCTATAGAGATCAATGTTCATACAATCGAGCCATTAAAGCTTACCTCTGTTCTCAAGTAGTGAGCACTTTTTGGGCCTGAACTTTGCAATAATCATTACAGCACTCTTCTTATCACGTTCTCAAAGTTCTTTTTGTATACCTGTGCATATTGTTCTCACCACAGTGTATTTTCCTGTGTATTCAAATCATAGTTATCACTGAAGGAGCCACTACAGAACTACCTCTGAGTGTTTATTCAAGTGACCTCCTGTCGGCGCATTAAGGTAGCAACAATTTCCCGTGTGCTCCGAAAATGAGGATCATGTTGCGTGATATGTAAAGCCGATATTTAAATTCTCAAAGCTGAAAGTTTAGCCTAATTAAGTCGGTAACATCTTCCACGAGATAAGCTAGTGCAAGTTTACCGCACTGTAAGTCTGTTGTTCATGCTGTTGGAGTACTTTTAATATCACGTTAATGAAACAAAATATGATTCTCAGGCCTGGATCAAACAAAGGAAATTTAATATCGAGTCGTGCGGTCAGCGCTGATCGAACTGGCCCCATCAAATGTCTCTACTCGAGAACCTGGTGGCAATGTAGTCAAGCAGACTGTCTTTGAACCCTGATCTCACTGCTATGCCAATTGTTGAAAAGTTGCTTTTAACCACCGCTGTTGCACACAGATGCCATGCGATTCTTGGGGCAATGTCTGTAGCACAAACACTGGATCGCAATTCCCGGGAGTGGGGGTGGGCAGGAGGTTCTTTGCGACGCTTCGATCACGCTGAGCGCGCGGCGACGCCGCCGCCGCAGCCGGTCGCAGGTATTTATTTTAATCTCGCCAAAGTTGCCGACGGTTGTCGTTCGTCATCCAACGCACGGCAATCCGATACCCGCTCCAGTCTCTCCCCTTTCTCCCGAACAGGTCCGCCAGCGGCAGTACCGTGAGTGTGGTTGCGAATTCTGCTTTCGGATCACGGTGGGGTGGGCGGGGGGGGCCTTGCTCTGCATCGGCGGCGGTGGTGGCGGCAGTGGCAGCAGCAGCAAGAGCCTAAAAGACTGGGGAGATGTTACACCACGACCGGAAATTAATGTTCTTGTTGCGCAGTTTCGTCCCCCGTTGAGCTGTCAAGAATGGAGGTGGAGAGTGGATCGATTTGAATAGATTTGGCGGAAGTGGCGGAAACGTGTATGGAAAATTAGTTTCAACATGCGGAGCACAAAACACTCTAGCACTTTAAGAACGTGGGGTTCTCAGTCAGATGTTTATTTTGGCTACGGTTTTTATTGTTATTATTATACTAGTTTATCCAGGAAAGTGTCAATGAGTCTCTGGACTCTTTTTCAAAAGGATTCTGCCAGTGCTTTGTAGTAAGAGGTGATGTTGCGACGTGTTTTTTCTTTTTTGCATAATTTGTGGATTGTGTTTTTTTTACATTGAGGTGTTTGACGTATACAAGAATGCTACTTGTGTACACTTTTCCAGAGAGGGGAGGGCATTGGAGAACCTTGAGGAAACCCATGCAGAACAGGGAGAAACACATAAACTAAACATAGAATGGCACCAGAGTTGGGAATTGAACCCAGGTCAGAAATCCAGAACTATTACTTCTGTACCACCTTTCCATAATAATTCGAGTTTTCATGAGGTGATGATGTTTCATCCCTTATGATACACGGTTGACGATAATCATTGGTTCATATGTAGACAAAACTGATAGTATTTTATTTCCTCACGAAATATTTACAAAGTTTAAATAGCAGTCATAACATTTTGAAATTATGTGGCTGTTTTCTATTAAATGAGAGGTTTGCAAAAAGTTTCCTGGCGTAATTTCCCATATGGCGCTTATATGGTCTCCTAAGCAAGTCATTCATTTACTTATTTGATTATTTCTTGCATAACTGGCAGTATGTTCGTTATAAGCATTACAGGCTGTAACATTGCAATGATTAATCAGACATATTGCACGTTTATTTTGCATGAACTGCATTTAAAGAAACGTTTAACCCCAGATATAATGCCTTAACCTCATGCCACTCGACACTTCCATCAACTGCTGTGCCAACCTTTGTAGTCACATATATTTACGAAACATTTTTCTTCTTCCGAGCAACTGTCCCACTAGACGGAGTCTGTGGGGAGTGGCGGCGCCATGGTTAGCGTGCTCCGCTACGAACACGGTGACCCGAATTCGTTTTGCACCCACGTTTAATGCTAGTGATGAATATCTGAACCAACCCTGGATCTCCTTTAGTCCTTCTTGGTCTCAAATGAGTAACTGATGTGGTGTTTCAATTATTGCCACTGGGGAGACAAAGGCACTCGGACGTGATGCTTACCACCCACCCCCTCGTGTGCCATGCCAGCCTCAATAGATGTTCGCTATCAGCTCTAGCACTCATATATTGTTAAGGCTATATGGGGTATCATTTTCTTTGTTATTCTCGTTGGTATACTTTCCAAGTACCCTCTCTCTCCAGTATTTTATCATTTGCCATCCCCACTTGAGGTGCCACGTGTTCTTCCTATGTCATCAAATTCTTGCTATGTTCTATTCCGTCTTCCTCTCTTTTGCTCAGTGTTCACATTCTGTCCTCTCCAGCTTCGCCTTCCAACTTTGTCCACGTAACCCAACCATCCCCGTCTTTTCTAACTCAGTTCTCCTACTGGCGACACTCCCTTTGCCCATCGTCTCGTGCCTACATTTCTTTCGCGACTCCTTCCGCCAGCTCTGCAAATCTATCCGGGCACGCTAGTCTGTCATAATTTGGTGTATGCTCCAGTCTTTTCTTTAGTGCCTAGTGCTCCAAGCCGTATATGCACCCAGGCATACCCTCTGCCCTCTACACCATGACCGTTCCAGGACCACGGCCGTTTTCTAATTCCACATCACGTCCACTTCATCCACATGTTGCTTATTCTTCTAATTTCCTGCCGATCTCTCCTTGCTTTGTGGATCCCAAAAACACTCGAACGCTCGTGCTATATATCCATGTGTTGGTGAACCAGTTTTTAAAGCTGCCTCTCTTGTCATTCTCAACTGTAAACAGAGAGAGCGCATGTTCCGTTTTTTTTTTTAAAACCCGCGGATGATGGAACGTTAGCGTGCGCGAGGCCAGGCGCCGCGATTTGTTAGACGGCGCACGGGATCTTTGCTGGCGCGCTCTGCTGCCGCGGCGGCGATTTTCGCTGTGAGCGATCGCTGGGTCAAGTGGCCGGGTCGCACGGGACCCGCGCAATCGCACGCGCTTCACGGGCGCAGACCGCATTCCCGCTTGTGGCCCATTATTGAATTATTATCTCTTTTACAGCTCGTGAGTTAGTAATGTTAAAATAGCTTACGTCAAGCGATGTCACCTCCCGTACAAATGTTGCAATCGTGACTATGGGATTTTTTTTGCACGTCATCTATGTATATTTTTAAGGGAAAGGTGAATCTTGCAGCAGCTGCTTAGCACCGATCAGACGACGTCAGCAGGCGTGACGGGTTGATGCCGTAAATGGGTGCAATGATCGCGATTAAAATCGCCTGCGGTGAATGTTTAACGCACAGGAGTCTGCCCTTTAGTGTTCCCATTCCTTCGTTATCCCAGACTTTTATGTACGGTTGAGATCATAACGTCGAGCATCTCACAGACCACACGATGAGGTTTCATCATCGCCATCATCATGTGTCCCCTGTATCTGCGTTACAACAAGCGCATATAGCTCTTAGTTTATCCTGAGATCATTTCCGTAATGCATCTGATGTGAAAGTTCTTGGGCTTGGCTTTGTCCAGTGAGTTGATGTTGGTTTGCACGGCTCGATGTGTCATGAGAATTGCTCTCCGAGAGCTGCTGTTTCGGAATAGCTGTGTTGAGGGTTCCCCCTGTATCCTTCACGACGTTTTTACCTCCCACGTTGGAGGCATCATCATTTGCTTGATGATCATCGTTGGTCTGATGCCTCTGACATGGGAGGTAAGACATCACGATGGTGAGAGGAGAAACGTTTGTCCAGTGAGGTCATTCTTCGTTATTTCTCTTAATACTGTTGGGTTTGCGTCCTGTCAGCCAAATTCTTCCACACTGACCCTCTCCCAGCAAGTGTCCACCATACCGTAGTGATAATGGTGCATTCGTTGTTCCTTCCGCTGCTGTCAAGAATTTCGCAAAACATTTGTTGCGTTTCCCAAGCAGAAGGTAATTGGGCAAGTTCCCGTTTGGTTCTAAATCAACGGAATTGAATAGAATTATGCATTTACCTGTATTTTTCTGTTATGATCAATAGCACAACCAAACTGCAAAAAGAATCATATTGAAGTGGCCAAACATCATAATTACAGCTTTAAAGTATTACAATGCTAATGCTTTTCTGCATGAATGGATTTTTTAAAAAAGCATCGGCTTAGTTATTATAATCAGCCCCATCATATCTGAATATGATGCCGTGTCTGGCAATTGTTGAAGCCCCCATAGCTGCCTGAATGCCTTCCCCCTGCCTCTACGATTCCATAGCACCTCCAGGTCATTCTATCCTGAAACGAATGCCTTCGATATTGCACGAATACTCTGCCATGCGTTATAAATTGTAACAATATTATTATTATTAACTTTTTTCCACCGTCATCATGGTCATGCATCATCAGCTTTAATCATCATCACGATCGCCTCCGCCGCTCGCGCTTGTCATTGCGACCCAACGGCCCTAAATCAGATCAGTGCAGGCCATTGGAACAGCTCCATTAAACTCCACACAGCTTATTTATTCTCGTCCATTAAAAATACCCACCGCCTACAACAATAACCCTGTCTGGGTTATGTTTGCTCAGCTCATCGACCCCGTACAGGAATGCCCAGGGATGCGATGGGGCGCCCAGGCTGGGCATGCGACAACGGTTATCGGATACTCGCTCATCCGTGCGTGGCAGGTGCAGCTCAAGGTGGGAGAGCTGCTGTAGGTCAGGTCTTTTAAATAACTGACGAGTTAAATGCTTTTGGTTTTGTTCAGTTTCCTTCACTTACTCCGATGAGAAGTGCATCGGTGTAACTGAGCGGCCATTTAAAGTACATCGTAACCGTTTATACATTAGCTCGCCAATCTGTGGATTGTGGATATTTGGCGTGAACATTCATTTGAACGAGAAACTGCCCGGAAGAGTTGCTCTTTCTGGCTATCCGTGTTGAGCGTTTCACCTCTCAAATGTGCTTGAAAAAGAAGTTCTTAAGAGCAATTTTAACACTTCGTACAGTGAAAACCTCCATGAATAAAGTTATTTGCACTGAAATATACAGCTCGTAAAGAAGCTCCCCAGCACGTGGAGTGAAGCGTCTAACATGGTCTCAAACAACACTTAGTATGGCTCGAAAACCCATCATCCCAGAGCTATAGATTACAACCACAAAAACCAACGCAAGTAATGTTCATATTTCATTTGATAACAACTCATGTGTATAATATCAGATTTCTTGGTGTTTTAAAGGTACCGGACTGTAAAAGTGTGATTGATTTATGGCTATAGGCCTTTATGCCCTTTTCCTGTTCTGATAAAGGTATGCTGTGCAAAATGTCAGCCAGTGATATATCTTTTTCATATGGCGGTGCTGATAGTGGTAGTGTTTTTTTCGTTCCTTCGTAGCTGTAGTCATGGATAAACTTGCAGCACTATGAGTGACCTGAGCTCAATTCGCTCTTGAAGTGCAAATATTATTTTTAATTCCTAGCCACGGGTAATACATATGGCAGTTGAAAATCTGAACAGGTCCTGCCTTCCTGAATCCACTCTTCAGTGTGGAGAGGTATGCTTTGGTCAACCAGCCCCTATGACTTATATGATGTGGAGAGGCTTTCAATCTATCAGTGGATTGACAAAGCTCTGCCATGTTATTCTTTGCATGAATGTCGTTTTGTAGATTTTGGTAACTAAAGCTTTATATATATATATTTTACAGCATTACTTTAGACGTGAGCTCTGCACCAAGTTGCCGTGTTCCGCTCGAGTGAACGTTGGTGTCACAGGATCTTGCAAAGTGTCCGTCAGACACGCGAGTCTATGTTTACATAGCTAGTTTCCCAACGCCAACCACCTCCTCATTAATAAGAGGAGCGATTCTCAAGTAGGTCTCATGTGTGTGTCAATTGGGTCGGCGAAGCGCATGGCTTTGCAAGCAGAATGTTAAACTCACACCAAGCGGCTAACTCATTACCTTATTTCACATTTGCAGTCATCTGCTATCAATGTGTTATCTTAAATCAGTAGTTAAAGATGAGCCTTTTAAGCAGCAGCTTGGTTGCGCACGCATGCCATTGCTTTAATATAAACTTATAAAACAGATTATGAAACGCACAGCCAGCTTTGGAGTTGGCTTGCTGGATCAGGTAACAGTGCCAACTTTGTTGCAAATTGCTCCAACCGTCACAGCGTTGTGTTCGTTCATGCCATCATTTATGAAACCATCAATATTTAAACCATATAATTTAACTTTTTAATTTGTCTCGTACCAACTTGCTATCCTTTTCCAGCTCAAATTTTGTTTTTGAACAATTGTTAACGACAGCAGCCGGTGTTGAATTTGAAGCAAAGCAGACACACATTGTGAGTGGGTTCACTGGGCGGTTAGTTTGTGGGTGATTAACGCTGCTTAGAACACACACACATGCAGAGCTCACTCGAGGCACATTGCAAACCGTCTATCAAATTGCGTTGGTGAGCATGCTTCTGTATAAGTCTGGGTTCCGACCAATTTGATGAGCGTGCCATACCAAATGTTTGTCCTGGAACAAAGGATTCGGTTTATTAGCGCGGTCCAACACGATGTTTATACTTTAACTTGTAAGTACAATGATGCCACTGTATAAGCTGTGTTTATTTTTCGAATATCAGGGATAGAATGAAAGTTGTAGATGCAGCAGAAATAACGGACAGCAGTTTGAGGTGTAATGTAGGTGGTGTAGCCATGTGCTTGTTTCGTCAACAAACCATTACATCTTAATCCAATCAGCGTGGCTTTAGCATAGCTGTTTGTATTAACTTTGGCCCCAATGTGCACATGGTAGTGTTTTAGGTTTGTTAATTCTGTTGGCTCGTTTCAAGGGGTAAAGTTCAGCTTTTTAGTATTTAGATTCACCCCCCTCCCCATCCTCCTCTGATTTGAAAGCAGCACCACTTAAAATGCGACGTAATAACGCATGATGATTGCTTCGAAAAGCTGCTCTCTCGGGACAGCCGCGTCGATGGCTCTCTCTCCTCTCCTCGCGACGTTTCGCCTCACACGTTGGAGGCATCCTCAGGCGAAGTGTTCGTGCGCGGCTTCTATTGTCTTCTAAGTGACTTAGAAGCGGACTCACACAACAAAGAACACACGCATCACGCCCACACATATAAGGAGACAATAGGGCGGCGCGGTGGCGCAGTGGTTAGCGCTGACGCCTCACAGCAAGAAGGTCCCGGGTTCGAGTCTCTCGGCTCCGGTGCCTTTCTGTGTGGAGTTTGCATGCTCTCCCCGTATCCGCGTGGGTTTTCGCGGTGTACTCCGGTTTCCTCCCACAGTCCAAAAGCATGCTCCTGGATAGGTTGATTGGCTCGCAGACTAAAATTGTCCCGCAATGCCCGGCGATGGACCGGCGTCCCGTCGTCGGGTGTATTCCTGCCTTACGCCCTATGTTTCCGGGATAGGCTCCGGCTTCACCGTGACCCTATATAGGATTAAGCGGTTTCAGATAATGATATGAGATGAGAAGCCCGTGCACGAACACTTCGCCTGAGGATGCCTCCAACGTGTGAGGCGAAACGTCGCGAGGAGAGGAGAGAGAGCCATCGACGCGGCTGTCCCGAGAGAGCAGCTTTTCGAAGCAATCATCATGCATCGAGCCGTGAAAACCTACATCATTACGTAATAACGCATTTCCCATTTCAAGTTACGCTCGCGGTTCTTGCAGTCTTTGCCTCACCAGCGCAATTTGACAGGCGACCTGAGGTTGCCACCCACCTGCCACGGACCCTGCCACCTGCTCCCTGACTGCGACCTGCTGACACTGCGTCCTGCTGACACTGCGTCTGTCACTTGTATACCCTTGGCATAACTGTGGCGGCAGTTTTTACATTTTGCCGTCGCCCCCGTTTCCCACACCTCTTGCACTCGGGGGCACGGTGGAGGATGTACAAACAGTTTACGCCTGGCTGTAAATCCCCAGTTCTCCCCCCGCCTGTCTTGTCACAGCAACCAGGCTCGACTGCCCTTTACTAACCCCTACATTCATTGCCAGAGTGCTCAATGAAAGCTTTCAGGCGGTTGCACTAAAAGCAAGAGATCGCCCTGCAAGCGATGCGTTATCGGGGCTGTATCACGCGTTGTCCGCTGCGGTGGCCGACGTTTTCGCTACTCTCGGAGTCTTCTTAAGCTCCCTGTTCCTAAAGCGACTCCCAATTTCTTGATCCCTCGTGTCGCTTCATAAAGAACCTACCAGCAAGTGGAACGAAACGTCGGACATCGTGCCGAGCGACCAGCGGCGGCGCAACCCGAACACCCATTGGGCTAGCCGTGCGGCACAACCGCAACAAACTTGCGCGGTTGTAAAAGCAACGGAGTGTTTTCTGCACCGTCCATGCTATGTTCGGCAGTGCTTTGTACGGCTAACTATTTTAATTGTGCAGTGTCTTTGGTTTTATTTTTATTGTTTTAATGCTTAATTGCAGGGTCATAGGTTATACCAAAAGTTATTATGACGTGCAAAGTCACAGCGGTGGTAAATAATAATGAGACGTGGTTGGAGTCGTCAGCGTGTGTATCATCCAAAGTTTTATTTACAGTGAACATCAAACGATAAACATTTAAACGACGCATTTTTTGTTAAAAATATCCGTATAACAAAATTTTAATGCAGAAACAAATGAGAGAAACAGAACAAAACCAAATTACAAAGTTAAATACTGCTGCTTCATACCTGGTAAAAATGCCATCTTAAATCTATTAAAAAAGTGAAAGAGAAACAAAAACGATAATAACAATAATATTAATTTTATATATATGTTTTTTTTACGTAGCAGGCTGTATACAGGCAGCACTTCATATGTGACCAGCAGCAAGAGGAATAACGAAATGGGATAGGGACGTTACAACATTCGTCTATAAACACTAAACATCGGCGGCACGATGATGCCTGTCCCAGCTGGCGCTCGCGCAATAGAGCCCATCCCTGACCCTTCAACCCCGCACCCTACACCGACCGCAATGCGTTACAACACCTCATTCACCCTGGCGATTGCTCCCCGGAATTTCCCACCAGGGTCCTTGCGACAGCTATCCATCCCTGCGTTCCCCTGTGTTCCCCTGCGTTCCCCGCACAAGCCCGGCAGCAGGACGTTGTGTTCCAGTTTAATTGTTCTCAATGAGGGACTCTGGCAAGTGGGGGGTGACTTGGAATGGGTGATTGTGGAGGCGGGAGGTGGTAGGGTGGGGGGGCAGGAGATGGATGGGTGGTCAAGGTTTGAAAAATGTTCGAAATATTTTTGCGGGGGCTTGAACTCGGTGGCCTCGCTGTCTGGAAGAGCATGGGAGGAGCTGGAGTAGCTGGTGGAGGGCCGGGGGGGTTGTGGGGGGGGTGCTTCGTTTGGTTCCGCGGAGACACGTTGACATTCTGCCCAGAACACTCGCGGGTGGGAAGCGAGCTGCACGACACTCGACGGGGCTCTCCTCCAAACCGCAGCGTGAGGAATACTCCAGCCCAATCGCTGGCTCCTTTAATCGCTCGCTCGCTCGCTCCCTCGCTCGCTCGCTCGCTCGCTCGCTCGCCCGTTGAGAGAATGGAACGATCCACAGTCAGCAAGCGTCGTGGTGACTGCAAGTTGAAGTGAAGCCCCACAAACACGTGGTCTGCTGCCTTCTGGTTTTCCATGAGTTTATTTTTTCTCTAAGTGTTTAGTTTTTTTGTTGCCCCCATTGACGGCGGTTGTTTTTTTCTCCATCTGTCGTTATTGTTGTCGCGCTTCATCACACGTGCCGCACGGATGCCACGCTCTGCGCGTTCGCTGCTTCCCGACCGCTTGTTGCAGAATCCCTGCTGCCTGTGAAGCACAGAGAAGCACGTGCCAATGTTAGATTGTTGCCGTTGTAGGTTTTTTTTTTAAACATGTTTATTTTGTAAACCAAAGTTCAGCCATGGCAAGTGCCGCACAGCAGTAACTGAAACACAATTCCCAAAAAGCAAACTAGCGTTTTTTGAAATATTTTTTTTCCCTGTGCTCTCTAATCTGACCATGACCTAGAGGCCTGTGTTTTGCTGTGTGGACTCATGCCCCACCTCCTTTCTCCCCACTCTCCCCTCTGCCACTGCACAGTGCTGGCAAGGTCCCGTCGCTCGTAAAAGCTCTCTGCCCCCTGCCAGTGCAATGCAGCTCCACATTTTGTCTGCGTTAATCCACACTTAACACAGATTCTTTTGTTTGTTGCTCACAATTGCTTTTCCCCACGTGTTAAGCAGCACAAAATGCTTTAGAAGTGAGCGACTAATCCTCTGGCCGTGGCAGTGTTCACTTCCACTTGTACTGCCAACGTTGATAAATCTGCTGATAAGTTGTCAATAATAGTTCACTTATAATTTTATTGCTCTAGGTGCCATGCATGCTGTGGAGGTGGTTTGCTCATCTGTCCCTTAGTTCTGCTAATCCCGGGTCCAAATGACATTTGTGGCTGGTGTCAGCGACTTTGGGAAGCTCCGTGGAATTGTCAGGGCAGAGATAGAGAGAGAAGATTCGATGGTTTTAACTGCGCAAGAATTGTTGGCGCACCAGGAAACGAAAGCGGCTGGGTTGTCGCGCGCCAGGTTACTCCGAAAGATATCGCGTGGGGTTTCGCCATGGTGCGCTGGTGAACTGCGTGCCCTGTGCTGAGCCAATGTGTGTGAGCGTATTAGACTGTGCCTGTGTGAGAGCACGGCGAGGTTGCCCACCCACGTGTACTCCAGTCTTCGGCGCCGTCAATCGCCAAAGTGGCTCCTTTCATGGAAATGATTTGCACCGAGTGCGAGTGGCGAGACCCGCCTGGAGAGTGTGGCTACTCGCCAGTCGGCTTGCATCTCCTAGCAACATGGCGTTAAAAAAACAAGATCGATTGTAGGAGTTTAACCTTGGGAATTAATGGTTGTCCAAAGTAAAGATATCAAGGTGAACCTCTGGCACTTCGTAGTTCAGAAGTATTTGCTCATTTCCTTGTTTTCACCTAAAGTCACAATCGATATCGAGGGCGATTCCAACTGTGCAGTGACGGATTGTCTGTAGAGAGATAGATATTTATAATCTGATACTTAGGTGGGATCCACGGAGAGCAAAAGTGTTGTTTTTTTCAAGTTTCTTCATAAAGATGGTACTATCGGTGCTCGCTGAACTAAGCAGAGAACAGAGATCGTACAGCGAATTAATGCCCCTTTTATGCTGCTCACTTTTATTGTACGAAGGCAGGTATTCGTGAGCGAAACTGCCTTCATGTGGTTTGTGCAGTCGGGATCAAGGAGCTGCAGTGATTTGGTGGCATTCCTTGGCATCACCTGCAGATGGTGCACTTTGGGGGTACAGCCCTGCCAACGGTTTCTGTTTACGTTATCACGGTTGTCTGTTTACCTAATGCCATACACATGCCGCGGAAGACGGGCAAAGGTAAAATGTGTGGCTCGCTGGTCACGCGAAAGTTGAATGGCCGAACAAAAAGCAAGCGAGACTCCCTGGATATAAATAGAGTTCATTGATTGAGTGGCGCTGCAGGTTGCTGCCACTCAGGAGTGTGCAGTTTGTGCTTTCACAGCATGCACCCAGAGAGTGGTACCGCACACCTCTGTAGTCCTCTGCCATTCCTATGAAAGTGTTTGGTGTGCCTGTACTTGCGTAATGCTCCCCTGACCACATTGTAAAACTAAAACCGCATTAAGACATGAGCAGGTTATGGAATGTGGCTTTTCTGAGCGTTTATCGCCTATCGGTAGGAGCGTTGTTACAATGTAGAGAAAAACGGGACCAAACGTACAAAAACCAAATAATGTTTTTATTGTATTGACAGGTGGCTCAATCGATTATTTTGGAAGTATCAATTGAACTTTGCGAAAGATGTGTTTTTCTGCGCTGTCTGTATGTCTGTAAGAATAGATAAAGATACCCCATGTAGCCTCAACAGGCTGTTCGGCCAAGTGTGATTAACGAGCAACTATTGAAGGCCAGCACGGCACACGAGAAATGGGTGTCTAGCACCACACGTGGTTTGCTCATTGCACCAGATTCTCGTTTGAGGAGGAGTTGCCCGAGGGGAGACCCAGGACCAGTTCAGATTATTGTCACTGGTATTAGCCATGGCAGGGAATTGAACTCGGGAGTGGGTACATAGTGCAGCATGCTAACAGCTACACTACCTGCACAGTTGTGCCCGTACGCACACACCTACGCTCGGCGAACTGCTAACAGGATGAGCTCAAGCGGAGGTTAATTGCTGGCCAAGACTGGCTGCCACTACGAATTTCCACGCTCGATCTGTCAGTAAGCACAGTGGCAGGTTTACAGGTTAGCCCAGGAAGCACAGGTGCACAGAACTCAGTCACGCAGATGCACGTGTGAAGATGAAGCGAGTAGGTGCCGCTGTGTAAACAAGTTGGCTGTGTGCGAAGCAAGTGGGTCTTAGGGTAAAGGCATGCGGACCGAGCGATTGTGTAGAGATGTGCAGATTGGATTAGGTGAATGGGTGCATGGGTATGCGAGGCTCTGGCTTGAATGCACAGATGCGCCGTTCTCATCGGTCAAATGTGCACGGGCGTCCGAGCCAGGTCTACAGACATGATCATACAGACGTACAGGTGGCTCAGGTACGATCACGTGCACCACATGTACAACAGCGGGTGTACTTGAGTGGCGTAGCGTGCTTAACGCCAGGACCTGCCGCAACGAATGAAATGTGACACCCATCCCACCAAACAAGCTCCTATGCCCCTCTGGCCCTGGGTGGGCTGCGGTGCAATTGCACCACCTGTACACTCGGTAGCCACGCCGCTGCTGTGTGGAAGCATCAGGCGGACAGCTTTGGCGTTCATCTGCGATGCGTGCATGTGCGTGCATGAGTGCGTGCGTGCGTGCCGTTACCGTATGGGTTTGGAGTAGCCGGCGCAGCCGCTAAATGGGGCCCCTGCCGTTGAGTACCGGGCGACGCCACGGGTGCAGGTACTTGTGCTGCGTCCAGTGGTTGCACCTGTGCAGCTGGAGCTGGTGCCGATGCTGGTGCTCCGGCTGGTGCGGATAGGATCCCTGGTGTGGGTGATTGTGGCACTTCATCCTGCGGTGGTGCTGCCAATGGTGGCGGGGCGCACTCGCGTCCCTCGCCACGGCCGCCTGCGGCCTCCTGTCCTCCATTATCGACGACAAGATTGACGTCGCCGATGCCGACGAGTGCGACGAGTGCGACGACGACATCTGGAGACCGTGCTGTAGGTTGTCTCTTCTTTTCCGCATCACTCCTGTAAGCAAGGCGGCGTCGGGAGGTATCTTTTTTTAGTGGACTGTCGCCAGAGGAGATTCACACTCACGCTCGTCGGTCAGTGACAACACATCAAATAGTGTACGTGCCGAATATTTAACAGCGGCTGATTGTGCACCGTGCTATGAGGTAAGCGAGCCAAATTTGATACCCGACCTTGGCTAATATCAGTGGCGATAAGCCCTGTCCTTCACCAAATCACACTGACTATTGTCGCGAAATACCGTCGGACAACCCCCCCCAAGCAACAGAATGGACAGGCCTTCACCTGGCAGAACTGACAAAAGGCCACCGCGTGGCCTTGTGTGAAGTTAAAAGAAGTAGAAGATGCACAAGTGCGCTCTTCTCGCGCTGCAGTTTTGCAAGGTTTGTTTTCATAGCTTCGTAAACTACCCACGATAATCCGGGTGGTACGACAGCGCACGTGCTTAACAAACCACTGCTTGGACTCTAACCTATACGATTGGGGTTTATTGTATCTTTATTCTTCTATGAACGACTCGGGCAAAGGCAAATTCGCCGTAGATGTTTAGAGGTGAATGGCTGAGTTGCATGGGGACTGTGCTGTTGCGCCACGCGGTGAAAACGTGGGCGCGCGGTCAGAGTGGAGAGCGGCGGTCGCGACGACGTTTAGGTTTTTAATCACGTTGCCTCTATTCGGCCGCGTGAATCGCGGAGATGATATTCGGATGCAGCGCTGCTGCTGTGGCGGGGGGTGGGCTATTCACGTCGGCTCGTTGAGGTTTGCCAGAACGATTCGCAATGGTCACGCTCGTTAGCGGCACAAGCGAGCGATTCCCCCTCCCCGCCACATCGGGACGCGCATCCATTAACGGCGCTTAGGCGCTGCTCGCGATTGCAGGAGACATCAATCTACCCAGGTGTTAATTGTGCGTGGAAGTCAGCTGTAAGCTCGTGCATGTGGTGGAGTGTGTGTGTATTCATGTGTGTGTACGCATGTGCGCGCTGACCGCTCTTTCCCGGTTTTTTTTCCGACCTGGCACGTAAAATATCTTGGTATTCGTTAAATCGCGCAAGAGCATTTTTTAAAAGAAGCACTTAATTTAAGCCATCTGCTGCGCATAGTTTAGCGAGTAGATCGTTCATCGCTGGACCCGCGGTTTGTCGTTCAGATTTCACCGAATCTAGCCGCACCACTGGATCATTTAGTGTCTACTTTTTTGCAATTTTTATGCAACATTTGGATTTTGAGTGCCTGCCAAACAAATGTACCTGTACCCGTGCAACCAGTTTGGTTGTCTTTGATTATCTTAAACAAAGTTAGATCTTTTTTCCTCCCCCCAAAGATTGGAACAACAAATTTACGTGGTACACAATAAGTTACAGATGCACTAAAGTGTGCAGTTGATGGTGTAAACTCGCAGTGGTGAACTTTGCGAGTTCTTTGTATGCTCTTCGATTCCTGATTTTGGATTCATAAACACAATCCTAGAAAACATACTGAGCAAGTGTCAGTATGTTCAGCACCGTTTTACGCACAAAACATTTTGGTTATGTGTTCTTGTGCACCGCTGCCCATCCAGCATCACGCATTTTTTCCGTAGCCACGTTTGACGGCGCATCGTCAAAAAAGGACCGCGAGCAACGCACAGCCCCGGCAAGCGACGCTTCGCTCGGACACGCGCGCTCACCTCCGTGGGCCGACTCGAGGAGCGCGACCAAAACGAGCGCGGACACGATGTTAAGACGGACGCTCATGGCTGCTCTCGCTGCGGCGGTGGGTCGGGGCGTTCGCGACAGCTGGGCCTCGTGTGTTGCGTGCGTTGCGAGCGCCGGTCGCTGACCGCCTCGGTCGGCGCGCTCTGCCCGTCGCGGCACTCGTGGCGGGAGGGCAAGGAGGAGGAGGCGAGTGTCGACGCGAGGCTCAGTAGCGCACAACTGCACCGCACCGGGGCTGCGACGCGTTTTATCTGCAGGGACGCCTCCACCCAACACCGCCCACCAGCACCGCAGCCTCTCCTCCCTCCCCTACCTTATCCCCCCCGCCCCCCCCTCTACCACCGCTCCACCCTGAAACCCGCGCCATCCGCCCCCCGCCCTCTTCCACAACAACCCCTGCTACCTCCTGCCCCCCTCCGCCTTTTCCTCCCAAAAAACCCCCTACACCCATGGCTTTTTAGAGAACAAGATGATGCATGACGTATCGGTCTGCCCATTCCACCGTAACGCTTGGGCGGTGGATGCCGTTTGCGGCTCTTCAGCACAGGAGGAACGTTGATGCCTCTTCACCCCCTCCGGCCGCCAGCACGTCACCGACAAGCATAGCCTCGCCCTCCAGAATCTGAGCGTCACCTGTTTGCGAGCCGTGTGCCACAGTGGCCTCTGCTCTTTTGTTGTGTGCTCGGTGATTCATTGGTTGTACCGTGCCCCGTGAGCTCATGTTCTAATCATCCCGAGGAATGTTGATTTCTTTAAACATTACAAGGGCAGGAACTTATGACCAAATGGCCCGGAATGCGTCCGATTTGGTCAGATGGCGGAAGCCGAGCAGGGTTGAGCCTGAATGATAGTGGACGCGGTGCATGAAAGCAGGCTGCCCTTGGGCCGCTGGCCTGCACGGTGACTCAAATGACCCCCATGACCCACACGCTAACTGGAGATATATAGAGGCCTTTCAGCAGTGCTATTTTTGTGATTCATGCATCGCTGTAATGTGCGCATCCTACCGTCCAAAAACATGCTGTTGCCTTGGTTAATTGACCTGCAAAACTGAAATGCTCCCGTTACCTTGCGATGGACTGGCGTTCAATCAGGGGTGTGGCCCTGCCTCACGCCCTCTGTCTGCCGGAATAGGCTCTGGCTTCACCGCGACCCTCTCGGAGATGAAGTTGGCACTCGTAATGAATTGATGTAATGCTCACGTAGAACGGGAGCAGGGAGTCGTGCAAAATCCCCGTTTGACTGACATGTTTCCACCAATACCGATCGGGAGTTTTATTTTTATCAAGTTATATTTACGGTGCTGACACAAGTTTCAGGCCGTGGTATTTATTTATTTTCTAATAATGCATCCAAAAGAGTCTTAAGGGTGCAATCGATTTAACAGACTTATTTGTGTGCAGGCATCGCCTAGGCTATGCAGTTGGGGTCGCATGTCTCCTGCAATGCAGGAGACGACAAGTGACGTCACATGAACGTACTCATTATCAGTACCCACTTAATCATGGACAGAATCGAAATGAAGCCAGATCCTGCCCTAGCAGATACGGGGCATGCAGGGCCACACCCAGGTTTGCACGCCAGTCCATCGCTGGGCAGTAATGGCAATTTAGTCAGGTCAATTAACCTAAGCAGCACGTCTTTGTCTTTGGACTGTGGGAGGAAAACAGAGTACCCGGTGTATACCCACGTGGACGCGAGCAAAACACGCAAACTCCACACAGAAAAACCCGGGAGCTTCTTGCTGTGAGGCGGCAGTGGTTCTCACCGCACCACCGTGCCGCCCACCTATGAATCTATTGCATTAGCCAATTGTAACTAAATCCGCCCCGTCAGAGCATCTCTTCAATGCAATTAACCTCGCATTGACGCCGGCATTAGCAGCAGTGCGTGCAGTGAAATGGTCTCTCCCGTGAACTCATTAGGGTACGGTCTCTAGTTGTGTTTGTCTTCTCAGTGGAAGTTTTACAATGTTTGCTTTTACAGTCTGCTTGTTTTCCTCCAGAAAGCTCTCCGTTGCCTTTCAAAGCTGGCTGGATCCAACGTTTCAAGTTGTTCTTCAAGAAACCACTTCATTGTCTCTTGTGTTTTGTGCCACCGTATACATGCACAAGCGCAGCAGTGCAGTGGTCAGCGCACGGCCCTATGAACCTGATGAACTGGGTTTGATTTTTCGCCAAGGATTATCATGCCGAGCGAAATCTGAACCGGTCCCAGGCTTTCTCTTGGTCGACTTTAGCCTTGAATATGGAGCTGGTACGATATGTGTTCATCAAGACAGAGGAGAACAAAAAAGTAAAAAATAAAATAGGATAAAAATTTAAATTTTAAATGACCCGCTGTTACAACACTCACAAGTAGAAAATAAATTTTTTGAACACAAAATCAATCTATCTAGGGATACAGACTAAAAGTAGGTGGCCAAACACTGACAATATGTAACTTACAATTGACTGATAATACAGTGATATTTACATTTGAATTATTTTAGTCATAAATACGTATTTTTGCAATGTTTTGTAAAAGGAACAACTATCAGTTATCACTTCATATCAGTATGGTTTAAAGGTTTTCATTAAAGGAAAATATTATTGTAGTCTTATACGGTCAGTGTTTGGCCACCCACTTTTAATCTGTATCCCTAGATAGATTGATTTTGTGTTCAAAAAAAATATTTTCTACTTTTGAGCGCGGTAAAAGCGAGTCATTTAAAAAAATAATTTTTATCCTATTTTACTTAATACTATTTTTTAGTCTTAGCCATGTATAGTTTGATGTATACTTGCAAATCAAGTTAAGCTCTTTTAATTGTTAATCAACAAAACAGCATTCTTGCATCCAGCAATATTTGATGGGCAAGAACCTGATTAATTTACAGAAACCGTTAAGAGGTATAAAGTTGTGGACTGGTTCACCCTTAACTAGGCATTGCCCCCTACTCATGTAAAAAAGTTAAGTCAGCTCAGTGCGTGTCTGGCATGGGGAAAATATCATCAGACTGAATAAATAGTAATTTGAAAGAATCGTTTCTATGGCGGGCCCAGGATTGGCTTGTCACCGGTCTTCAGACTTGTCACTAGATTGCATTGTCATCCTAGTTATGCTTGCATGCAAAATTTTGAGCTCTCCAGCTTTTTCGGAAATGCGTTTATTTTGTCCTGAAATATTTTAACCATTACACACATCCCCCAATGTAAGTTAAGTAAAAGCGGGTAAAAATGTGGCTGTGCGTGGTGCTTGCCACACCATCCCCTCGTGTGCTGTGCCGGCCTTCATTCGTGCTCACTAACAGTACTTACTTCAATGGATTGTTAAGGCTATATATGGGATCTCTGTTTTGTGTTCGTGTGTTGAGATTTGTCATGTGTGTCTTTGGCTGTTTTCCCGTCAGCACCGACGTGCTAAGACCCACCGCACGCCAGCAGCATAGCTGTGGTATCTGCATTTCAAAAAATCCAATGTCTCACTTTTTCATTTTGAATTTCGCCTTATTGGGGGATGCCCCTGTGCTCTCGTTAGTTTATGTGTTTTGGGACAGATGTGTACATACGCACAGCCTGGGTTAGGGTCACGGAGGGCTTTAATGACCACGCTGTAAGCTGTGTTTTCTTCCCCATTAGCACTGCTGTCTTTTAAAGACTTCTGGACTCTGTACCCATAGGCAACAGCTTGGATGTGGGTGCAGGCTCGTTATTTGGTTGTCGTGCCATGATATCGAGAGTCGATGATTTATCTATGATATGCGGTTCATGATAACCGTATCATACGTTTTGAAAATAAACTTGCAGAGAACAAGACCAATGCAATATAAATACGAAATACAAGTGGCAAAGTTGTGGCAGTTCATCGGAAGGAATTCAGAAGTAATTCAGTGACATCTTCCAAGTCCATTGTCTAACACATGGGTGACCGGACTGGAAACGTCTGACATGACGTTGAAGGCACGGGTGACATATAATTATGGGGGAATAAAAAAGCAGGAAGAAAAATGTGAATTGTAATCCAACTTGGCATCTGTGCCAAGCCAGAACTGACTGCCCTCGATGTGACCAAACTGTTGCACATTTCGCGGGCAAGGGATGTGGGATGCACCCTTGTGTAATAATAATAATAATTGCACTTATTGAGCGCTTTTCATCCAAGGGTTACAATGCGCTGCACAGAGCTGCGGAGACAATGGCATGTCAACAACAACGACATAAGCGTAGAGGGTGCTGCGTTGCCATTCCTCCGCGAGTTCGTCTGGCTGTGTGGACGTGAAGCTGTGGGAGAAGTGCCCAGCCATGACTCTAATAGCGTCTTCAGCCATTGTCTCTGGCAACAATTCCCCAATGTAATTATTAGTTCAGAGACGAGTTCCAACTGGGCCATGTGACCACCCAAGCAGATGTGGGGCTTGCTTTTTTTTTCGTCTCGTAATTCCAGTGTGCGAGTGTGAGCAATAATATTCTTTCGATCGCCCTCCGATACGCCTGTCGGGTTATGCCCGCGTGTTGTGCCCATGCGTCTTGCATGGCGAGGAGTTACTGCTTTTACGCTCTGCTTATGTAATATATATTTTGATGGTCACAACATTGGCAATAACATGGACATATCTCACAAACATTGCTCATGGAAAGTGCTTTAAAAGTGCAAATACTATTATTATTATCATGTTCCATAGTCTGTACGAAAACACCACATATTTGCTGTTTAATTGCAACTCATGGTGTCGTTTTGGGGCTACAATAATCCCTGTGCACGATAGTCGTGCTAATTTATTTTCACAGTTGACGCATTAACAAGCGGACCAGGCTAAATGAACATTCTTTCTACACTCAGCACTCCCTTTTTGCATAATCCATCTCGACTTGGCAATGTGATCAGACGCATTTCATCAACCCTTACCTGCCCACCTTGTGCTATCTATTCGAGCAGGGTGGCAAACCTTTATTGTGACATACACTTCGTTGCATGCAAATTGTGGCCTGTTTCGTTCGCCCGCCAGGTGTGGAGTGAAGGCAAGCGACAGAATGTTGCAATGTTCGTATCTCGCTTTGGCTAGGCATCGCCGTTTCACTGTAGCACCACCGAGACTCGGTCGCTCTGTGTTCGCTTGCGGGACACTGTGACGAGCACGCTTGCGGATGGAGTAACGGCAGCACTGCTGCGTCCGTCGACAAGATCGACGTGCGTTGCAGCGCGCATCCTGCGTGACACGCGGCTGCAGTTGCTTTTCTCGCCGATTGTTTTCCAGGTCGATGTCGGAGCAGAGCGAGCACAGGGCTAAGAAGGCACAGCCATTGAGGGAGGTAACACCGGATGTGGTGTGCCGGGTTATGGCTTTAATTTCCAGGTCCGAGTGACACGTTAAGCATTTATTGTGAGCGTCTGTGGGCAGAGACAAGGGTCATCTGTACCAGGACAAGCTTGTTTAGATGCAGGAACTTATGCAATGTGATGTACTGTAAATCATCACATGCTATTAGAGGGGCATGATGGCACAGTGGTAATATTTTTATATCACACTAAGCAGTGCATGGGTTTGATTCCTAATTTGGGCACCATTTTTTATGGAATCTTTATGTTCTTCCCCTGTAATGCTAGGCTTTCCTCTGTGTTCTCCAGTATTGTTCCGTGGCTAAAAAACAACGTAATCGCTTTTGGCCATGGTAGTTTATGCCTATAATGGACACTGTAGAGGTGGGGATTGGTGGATCGCATTAACGTTGTGCAACTCCCTTCCCGTGGGCATCGAAGTTACTCGTCAGGAGAAGGCAGTATAGCAAATGAACTAATCGCCATCCTTTTCCGTCTGGGGATAGTGATTCCTCCTCTTGCACTTTTTATGGGTGCTCTGGTTTCCTCCCACTCGTATAAACAAATGGCTGAAAGTATCTAAAATAAAAAAAAACCCCAATACAGAACCCGCCTGAAAATGAGTCACACAACTCAGTGAGGCTCTCTTGGATAAATGAGTAAATAAGTAAACGATAAAAAGATGCAAAAAAAAAGACCTGAAAGAACTCAATTGAGATCTCAAGAGTAGAAACTTCATCCCTTACTTAGAACACTTGGTTGGACACGTGCGACTTGCTGGGTAAACAAACGTAATAATTATAAGTGTTGTGCATTGCCTTTAATGCAGTGGTGTGTTTGTTTTCGCATGTTGATTGCCCTTTAAAGTGACTCAACAATGCTCTCGCATGTCCTTCATCAATATCGCTAGTTATGGTTAACATTGTCAGATAAACTCATTCCAAATCCACCACCATTGCTCACATTTCTGGAGTGTAATAATGGCTGCAAGCAAGCCAGTTTCATCTCCGTCTCTTCCTCACTCACACTCCGTCATTTCTTCTCAATGATGTGTCACACTAGCCCAATTTCCCACTGCTCTTGCGAGTGTTGCAAATGTAGGGTGGCACAGTGGAAGCATCTACGCCTCACAGAAAGAAAGTCCTGCGTGAGGCAGTTCGATTCCGGCCCAGGGCGCCTTTCTGTATGGAGCTTGTGCGTTCTCCCCGTGTTCTGCTTGGATTTCCTCAAGGTTCTTCGGGTTGGCCGATAACATCATAATATTTAGTCTGGCAGGTGTTGGCATCGGCTGACTGCATGTCTGCCTTCCCCCTGCCTTTCTGTGGTGATGTAAGTTGCCTTGGATAAGGGCATCTGCTAAATTATAATGTACGTTGTTCTCGAGAGTTGCTCTATTGGGATCGCCTTGGTGAGCGATTCACCTCCTTCGTGACATTTTGTCTCCTTCGTTGGAGGGTTCTCCTGTTACGTGGCAGGGCAACTATGCAGTGGTTAACATCTGTGCCTCACGGAAAGAAAGTCCTGCTGAGGAAGTTTCAATTCCTGCCTAGAGAATTGAACTGCATTGTTTTCCTGTACGTTCTTCCGGTTTCCTCCCACAAATAAAACAACAAACATTCATTAATCAATGAACCAATTAAAGAAAATATTATCAAATTAATTAATTACTTTCTTAATTTGATGATTGGCCGATAATGTAGCCTGTAGGATGCAGTGTCTGGAAAATGATGGCACCAGCTGGCTGCAAAGCTGCCTTCTCTCCGCCTCTCTGCAGTCTCCTCGCTATGTCTCCGTATCTGTGTCTCGTCCATGACCAGGCGTGGAATATACACGGCGCGTTACAAATTGTCTCATTCTTATTTATTTATTCCTGAAGATGCGTTTCTCATATGTCGAGCTGTCAAATCCTACATCAACACAGTGTTGTATATGCACATATCTTCAGGGCATCACTCTCCCTGTATGGTGTGTTTGTTCATAACCCAGGTTGTTTTGATGGCACCATGGCCCACACAGCACTGCCAAACCCTGGTAAAACACCAACTTCACACAAGGAATGTCTCCGATAGAGTAAATGCATAATGCCAGCTTTGTCTTCTCGTGAAATATTGTACACGCGGCGCTTGGGCAAGGCACAGTACTGATAAATGTGCAAGTGAAGGCAATGATTAACTTTGTCACCTTTGGAATAACTATTTTGTTATTTCTTATCTATTGCTGACAGTAAAAACGGATATAAAAGGAATAAAACTTGACCTAGAAGATTAAGGTGGGTGGCAGCAGAAGAATTTTGGTTGAGGAGACATTAAAAATTGATTCCGAGTTAGGCAAGAATTAAATACTGAAAGCGTTTTGAACGTTTTGGTAAGCTTATTCAGGGCGAGGTGGTAGTATGTGTAATTAGAGAAGATTTCAGCTCATTACAACACGCCCTGTGTGTGTTATTTATTTATGAAATATAGAGCAATAAAGTGATGGTACAGCTTGTTTACAAGGAAACCCTCAATGTTTTATTGAGAACCATTGTGCAAAGCATGCAGCAATTCACCTTCACCAGGATTATATCCGCTTATACGGCTCAATTGGAGAGTTTCACATTTAGTCAGTTTTGTTTATATTGTGTCACCTCGTGTGCATTTTCTGCTTCATGTTTTTGCCTTGTCTATTTCTCATCGTCAGAAACCGCTTAGTCCTGTACAGGGTCGCGGTGAGCCTGAGCCTATCCCGGCAGACACAGGGCGCAAGGCAAGGATATATCCACGATGGGACTTCAGTCCATCCTCGGCACTGCAGGCAATTTAATCTGCAAGCCAATGAAACCTATGCAGCAGCATGTTTTTTGGACTGTGGGAGGAAACCGGAGTGCCCATCGAAAACCCACGCAGACACGGGGAGAGCATGCAAACTCCACACAGAAAGGCACCCGAGCCTAGATTCGAACCTGCGTCCTTCATGCTGTGAGGCGACAGCGCTACCCACTGGGCCACCGTGCCACCCTCCTTGTCTATTTCATCCCCTTTATTCCACGAACCCCACAAATAGCGTTTGTTCAGCGTTTATTTAGATATTTAATACTTATTTATTCCACGGGCCAATTAATGCCAGTGTATTAATAAATCGCGATTGATGACGAAATTACCCATACCCACTAAATAGGGTCACTCAATTGAGCATACCGCGCTTGCGCATGAAGAGATTACAGCTCCCCCTCTAGCGGGACACCTAGGCAGTGCAGGTTCGTGTTTGTGATGTTTTCGAACAGCAGTGGTTACCCTTTGACTGGGACTTGCAGGTCACAATCGCAGCACTTAGTATTTGAGACTAAATGACCTTCGTGGTGGGCGGGCAGGCTGAGCGATCGCCAATAACGAACGCGTGGCACCTTGTGTGGATGGTGGTGGGGGTCAGCGTGGTGGGCAGTTGGAATCTTTTCACTGACTCTGCCACTTTGCGAGACCTGAACCGCGAGCGGAATGCGCGGTGCAGTGGGTTGGGGTTGGGGGGGCAGGCGGTCCGTAGTTTAACGGCAAAGTCAGGGGGGCAGCTTGTGTGATGGGTGGCTCATGATGCAGTCAAGGTCAACGATTAGTAGCAGCTAGAATGGCTTAGCGATGCTCATTTCTCTTCGCAGCGCTGAGCTTCATCTGAAAAGTCCACATTGCCATGGTGAGAACCATTTTATCTACGTGCAGTTTCCACATATTGAAAAAAAACGTTTAATTCATAAACTAATGATGGGTTGGCTATGTCCGCATTACAATGGGCATTTGAGCCATGTGCAGTGCGGTGTTAGTTACCATTGCTTCATTTCAGGAAATGTTACATTTTTCCTTAAGGCCTCGGTCTTATTGTGTGACGTTGCTTTTTCCAGCAAATTGTGATTGTGCCATCGGCGTCATGTCAGTATATTAAGAAATGTACCTTCCGTAAGATTGTGTCGGAGAACAGCCTCTGAAAGGTTAGACCACAAACGTGAGTTCCTTCACTTGCCTCTTATACGAGGCATCTTTATATGTATCCTACGTCATAGTGTTGCATAACGAGGCCGCAATGATTAATTCTTTAGATATGACTGGCTGACCAGGCTTATTAACGTAAAAAGACTACGGTAGTTTACACGCCAGTCGTGTAAACTAACGTTCGTTCATAAACTAACGAAAGATCAGCTGCTGAGCGCAATTCTTGTACATCCGTGAAAGACATAAATACACCCATTGTTAAATAGATGTATATTACTGCGAGCCCTTGCTCTGGGATTTCCACGATACAACAAAGACTTCAATGAACTTAACGTGCTGCACTTAAGAACTCGGTTCTATGACGAGTCGCTGAAACCCAGATTGGAAGCCAGGGTTCGATCGGTAGCATCGAACGTAGCCTGCTGCTCTTCGATCCACTCAATTCATTCGGTTGCTAACAGTCAGCATTCTCTTTATCACTCTTTTATCGCTACTGGTTGCCGTTTCCATGAACCTCACATATTGACTCCTCCTCCCACATTGACGTTTACCAGACTGACCGCTTAATCTCACCGACACGGTTTTCAATCACAACCGCACTACAGGTCACAATGCAGGTCGTTTTCGAGTGCTGCTCCGCTTAGCAGCTTTCTCCTTCCCTTTCATCATTTCCATTCCCAAGTTCTTGCAGCCTTGCTCAATGCAAGAAATATTAACTGTCATCTATTGCACCTTTAACAGTGCCTGTTTATTATTTCACACTTGGGTTTTTTGGGCCTTTTGGTCCGTGCTTAGCACCAGTGATAAAATAAGTTACTCACTGTATCAAAAGTATCTCGATGGATTACCCCCCTGAGTCAACCTATGTCCGTCTCATGCAGGGCCGTGTGTTTGAGATGCTGTGCCATGTGTGTGTCTGCGTGGGCGGTGAAAATGTGCGGGCTGCCATAGTCATTAAGAGTGATGTCCTCTGAGTGGCCTTAACTCACAGCCCACCTTGAGCAGTGGGTAAAACGTTTTTTTTAACAATTAAGAAAAAATGTGAAGTGAAAAACCCATTCATCTTCCACTGATCTTTGCCGAACAAGATTATAGATTTTTTTTCTTGTTACCTTTTAAATCCTATGAAAACGAGGTAAAACAATTAAATTCCTAGAAAATCTAACGGCTTGTGGGGAAAAACACTGTTGCTGAATTGCTCACAGTCCAGTCTGAAAAACTCTTGACAGCCCTGTACGGCACCAACATAAAAAAAAGAATTCAGTTGCAGAAAAAAACAATCTTTAATCAACAATTGACGTTTGTAGCTGTTATGATATTGTTTCTAAAAGTAGAGCTTGCCAAGAATATCCAAATACCGCCGTTGTTTGGGATTGGAAATTGCACCCAGCCGACTCCACTCTTCCGAAATCCATGCCACGCTCGTGTAAACAGCATAACTTCTGCTAAGCCAAAATTCTGTTTTGTCTAAAATTATCTTGTGGCTACAAATAACGTGCAACCTCCTACCTGTGTTTTCAGAGATCAGTATAATTGTATTCATGTAATGCGTTTACACATGCGTGTAATGCGTTTACACATGAGAGTGTATTTACACGTGTGGGCTGAGTTCAAGATTATTCGGCCAGTTAACTGCAGATTTGTTTTCTCCTGGCATCGCCGGGTATGCGGAGAGCACGACGTGAGCATCGCTGCAATGCTCCCTGTTGAGATAGTAATTTGGCTCGTGTTGTACCAATAGCATGACGTAAAACGTTGACTTTAGTGATGTGAGTAGAAGGAGCGTTGCACGCGTTTGTGTTTTGAAGTGGCAGCTGTTCTGAAGAAGCCCCCCCTCACGCTCTGCTGTGATGATAACTCAAGTGGGTCAGGCGTTGGGGGGGAAGGCGGGCGTGTGGGACATTCACAGGCCCGTTCTGCGTCACGCTTGTTGGCCGTGTTCTTAACTCGATGTCCCCTCGTCTGAAAGTCTGCGATGCCACACGACCGTTGGCTATCGGTGGCGGGCGTGCTCTACGCTTCGTTGCTCCGCTCACGCTCACTGGCATATCTGCGTTGTACCGATCCACGCCATCGAGGTGCTTTCATAACGTCCACGATTCGTTTAGGCTGTCTTTTTATATAATGTTTACCCTTGACGCTTTACAATGTGCGTTTTACACACACCAGCGGGCAGTCATTTGGTTTCCTTGAGAACCAGATCATAGTTGGAAATAAGTAACTTTTGCGAGCTCAGGATGTTGCTCAATATGACGTTACTGTATAGTGTAGTGGAAATGTCACATCTTGTATTTTTTGAAAGGTTAACAAAAAGCAACTGACAATAGCCAACCATCATTTAGAATTTCACCTACCTCCCAATTTTCACGCCTTTATGTCTCATTACTTCTCGGATTTGCAGCAAGGAGTGCCCGTTGTTCCAATGTACAATGTACTGTTTAGATCAGGGGTCCTCAAACTTTTTAAACAGGGGGCCAGTTCTCGGTCTCTCAGACCGTTGGAGGGCCGGACTATAGTTAAAAAAAACAAAAACCTATGA